>CAWUFW010013087.1:0-498085 GCA_963921515.1 Calotriton arnoldi
TAAAGCAAGTTGTATTTCTCATAAATGATATAATTTTGAACAGATGATAATAATAATAATAATAAAGTCAGTTGTAAAGCGCCTGGCTACACCTACTGGTGTGTCCCCGCACTAAGGGGAGTTTTTGTTCTTCAAAAGCAACCTCCATTGATTGAAGTTTGTTTTCTAAAATACATGTAGTAAGATTGCCTTATTACTGAGTTTTTTAATGAAAAATCCTCGATGGGACACTGCATCATTGGTGGCATGAAATGATCTGCATACAAGACAGAGAGTTTAATTTGAATGAAGTTAAAGGTTGTTGATCAATTGTGTTAGTGGGAGGCTATCAACCTAGCAGGGTGGATCCATTTACTTTCATAGAGAAGACACCCGGGAAACTTGCTTCGTGACGAATATTATTTGGGATAAAGTTTGGCTTTTGAATTAGGCAAAGACTATTAGTCCTCTTCTGGAACGTGTCAGGAATACATCCTGATAAACCTGGCAAGAGTACATCCCGATAAGATTAGCTTATTTAGTCTAAATATAGCAATTATCTGTCTTCAAGAAGCAATCGATACTTTTGTAATTGACAAATACAATGTTATCCGTAGCTCTGCCAAGACCTGTAAGGGGGCCGTGCTCGTGGTAGATCCTCATGGTACCATGTCGCATTCGTGTAATGTAGTGCAGAAGGGCAGATTTTAAGAAGCTTGACCATGCCCAGAAATGCTCCCGACTTCTATTTAATTACTAAGGGGCAGATTTACAAGCCCCTTGCGCCACTTTTGCGTCATTTTTCCCATGTTGAAAATGATGCAAAAGTGGCGCAAGGGGCTTGAAAATCTGCCCTTAAGTTCCTCCTGAGCAGCAGCTCCAAATGGGAGGGGGCGGGCACAACCGGTTGCCATTGTGGGAGATTGTAATGCAAATCTTACTAATTTAACTCTGCGTGTTAGGAATTTCGAACTGGAAGAAGCCTGGAATATTACTGAAACCTCATTCCCACACCACTGTAAATGACATAAATGTAGGCTCCTCGGGAAGATTTTGAGCTCGCCTCACCTGCAAAGGATTTTATGGTGCTGTGATAATAGATTAAGTAATTTCTACCTATGAAACTTCTGACTTACTTTCTGAGGCTCGGGTTTTAGATCTTATTTAAAGCGATCACTCTGTTTTCCCTGTCAAATTAGATCTTTCTCTTCAAATGATAACGATATAGAACATGGGACAGAGCCAGGTCAGGTCAACTAGTGGCTTAGCCTGTGGTGTCATGACCTCTAATGCAAGCAAATACTACCCCCCCCCACCACCCTCGGGTCAGTATTCAAATACACACATAAACAGGTTGGACTAACTGCATCACACACCTGGACCCTGCTCTCACTGTATCTGCTGAATTACTGCCAGCTACGCCCCACCTTATGGAGCCCCATTGTCACTCTTTATACTGGTTTTTTATTCTCTACTCCCTATCCCCGTCGCTCACTTCTCACTTTCATTCATTTAATTGCCTCCTCTCTATCGCCCTTCCTCTGTCTCTCTCTTCACCGTCTCTGTCTCTCATTGATCCGTATTTCCTTCCTCCTTTCCCTCACATACTTATTTCTAGCCCCTTCCTCTTCCTTGCCCCTTTTCTCTTTCTGTCCTATCCTTCCCCTATTCTCTCACTTTTTCTCTCACCTGCCTCCCTTATTCTCTACACTCTTTGTACCCCTCCATCTTCTCCTCTCCATGAAAAGAAAACAAAGAGCCAGGACCCGGGTAAGATCTATTTTTAAACATTCCGAATAGGCTGCCTCTAAGATAACTGCAGCAGGCAGACTGGGCCCCTCCCGCCTCTGGGGCCCTGTGCCACTGCACCGGTTGTACCACTGGTAGTTGCGCCCCTAAAGTCGGTATAGAAGCATCTTGGGTCTTATTTATGAAGGCCTGCGTCACTTTTGCGCCGCCGTTGCGTCACTTTTAGTGACACAGAGGCGGCGTAAATAATGCGCCATGTTGCGCCATATTTACGAAGTGACGCATCTAGGTAGATGCGTCACTTCGTAAACCCCTGCACCTGCGTCAGGTATAATGTATGCAGGGTGGGCGTTCCCCCGCAAGAAAGGGTCGTAGGAGTGGCGGAGTGAAATCTATGAGATTTCGCTGCGCCACTTCTAGGATGGCAATGCGTCAAAAACCTTACGCCTGCCTCATGGCAGGCGTAAGGGTGATGCAGGCCCTTTCACATGGGACTTGCCCCATGTGAAAGGAACATTGCTGGAGTTGCGTCACGCTTCCGACACAACACCAGCAATGTGCCACTTTTGCGCTGACAGATACGTCAGTAAAACTGACATATCTGTCATTCCTTGCGACATGATGCGTCATACAGTAAATATGACGAATCATTCGAGTCGCAAGGAAGGCGCACTGAGAAGTGTTGCATCGCTGCTTTCACGCCTTGACCCTGACCCTGATCCACCACAGTTGGATCTAAACCCTCAGGTTGAACCGGGGTCAGAGGCGAGGACTCCCTCCCTCTGCACCCACTTCCAGAGTTCTGCACCCTCCCACCCGGAGTGGTACCCCTAGAAGACAAACCGGTCAGGACACTGCTGTAGGAGAGTAGGATCTGCTTCACATGGGTACCCCCACTTTTTGCTGATGCTTCACTGTTTTTCGACATTAGTCTGGCTGGGGCCCTGCTAATCAGAACCCCAGCCTAGCTGCTTCCTCTCTAAAATGGTTTCCATGTGCCTTAGGCACATCACTGATTGGAATCTGGAGTGCCCTTATAAGTCCCTAGTATATGGTATACTATGTACCAAGGGCATAGGTACCTCAGAGGCCTACCAGGGGCTGCAGCATATATTATGCCACCCCTGAAAAGCCATCCAAACTGACACCACAGGTCTGCTACTGCAGCCTGGGTAAGGTGGTGCATGCACCCCTTACTGTGATATAGGTTACCTATATCACTAAATACATACACACATATAAACCTATAAGTCACTCCTAAGGCAGGCCTTATCAATCCTAAAGGCAGAGTGCATGGTTCCTATGTGAGAGGGTGCCCCTGCATGAGCAGGGCCCCTCTGCAGCGTTCGGAGACCTTCTCTGATGCTGTTTGTAGTGCAGCCTGACCATATACTCTTAAGCGCATTATAACCTCGCGGTAAATGCTCACTTTGGAATGGCTGCACCTAAACATGTCGTGTTTGGTGTCAAACATCTTGGAATACTACCCCCCCGCCAATTCTGGCAGTGGGGATAGCATTCCACCCTTCTAGAGGGAAAGACATGTTAACTCTGGCTAGCCCGGTAACTTCTTTCCAAAGCCCTGGCATCACAAAATGGATGCTGCTGCCACAGACACGAGTCTGGCCTCCTGCTGCTGGACGAAACTCCGGCAGGGGAGGCCTGGACAATCGGTTTCCTGTCCCAGGGAGGTGTGACCACCTCCCCAGACAGGATAATGTGTATTGGGGCTGGGCGGGAGCACTTTCGGGTGCTTTGAAGTCCTGCACTGGGGGCACATTTGGTGTCCCTGTGCATACCCCAGTTCAAACCGGATCAGGGGCTTGCAGCCCCTGCTTTGGCGCGAACTGGACAAAGGAAAGGGGTGTAGCCACCCCTCTGCCCTGACCCACCCATAGGTGGGGCCACAGAGTAGTCCAACCCCTATCCTTAGTATAAGTATAGGAACCCAGTCCTTAGGACTTTAGATTATCCCTGGACGAAACTCTGAAACAGAATCCTGGACCTTCGATGCTCTACTCACGATTAGAGGACAGAAGAATCTCCCTTGGGGTCAAGGAGTGACTCCCCTGCTTGGCAGGCACCAAAGAAGCATCTGTCCGGTTCGCATTTCTGAAGCTCCCGTTGGACGCCGAAGTCATCACATCACCAGAGGTGGATTCTCAAACGTAGCCGAGGCTACCCTGAGTCCCCAGCAAAGCTGAGGCCCGTGGCTATCGTGGGTGACTTGAGACTGTGACCCCTAGACACCGAGCACATTTGCAAGTGCATCCTCTTCTGGGTCTCCCAAGAAGTCGTGCTTTGGGCTCCGAGTAGCCCTAGCCTCCTGCACCGACTGCACCGAAGATCACTGGCCTCCACTCCACGAGTGTCCTGTGAGCCAGATCCACGTGTGGCATCTCAAGGCTCCTTCGCAGTCGCTAGCCCGTTGGCTAGTAGCCCTTAACGAAGGCCAATCTTTTTCTAACTTGGCATCCTGGTTGCCCCAGGCCTGCCCTCACTTACCCTTGCTGGGTGAGTTCCCCAGACCTTGCTGGTCTGCACCATTGACGATCTTCCTCTGCATCGAGACTTGCCGTTGCCAAGGCTTGTTTGGTCTAATCCAGTCACCGACACCTCAGCACTCGACAGACATCGTGTACCAGCCCGAATCCTGCTCCTGGTCACCGACAACACCTCCTGGACCTCATGGCTGAAGAGTCAAGATGACTGTCAAAGCACCTGAAGCACTCAACATCGGTGGGCATCTGTCCATCGCCTTCCTGGTCACTGGCTAGTGACCCAGACTCTGTCCCCTCTGCTTTCAGGTTCTTCAGAACTCCGATCCACTCTTGGATCCACCCGGACACTTTTCACTTGGTCGCCAGCAGCACTTTGCAGCAGATCGCCATTCAACTCGACGATGAAACCCGATCCCGAAAGGCACCTATGCACCCGGCTTCCCTGGGTGAGGTAACACGAGTACTCCGGTGCTCCGTGGGTAGAGACTCTTCAAAGTCCTAGATCTCAAAGGGTTTGGTCCAAGTCCTCTTTTAAGTGTCCCTTTTCTCTAATTTCCCGATCACGACTTTCTCCCTAGAAGTCAACGGCGTATCGCGGTTGTGTATTTACACTGCACGCGTCTCCCGTGGGTCCCCTGTGTCACTACCTTGGGTGGTTCCTTGTGGTCCAAGCACTTCTAGAGGCTCTAGGTCTAGTGTCTAGTTCAGTCGTGGTTCTTATACCACTTTATTGGTATATGGTTTGGTACGCCCCTAGGGCCCAAACGTGTATTTGTGCTATTACTGTGTTTAAATAACTTCTAACTTATGTACTTCGAACTCTAGCCTCATAAAGAGACTAGAGGGGTGTGTTTAGCAATAAATATATATATTTTGAATATATACCTGGTGTGGTGCTCTTTCATTTGGTCACTCAAGAGATTATAGACTGGTAAAACAAGCTGCTTTACATTCCTTCAAGACTTAGCCTGAAGGCTGCTCTCCATAGCTACCACTAGGATAGCTTTCAATAAGGTTGTCTTTAACCTATCTCCAAGAAGGGGTTGTTTGGACTGGTGCAAGGTGCCCACTATAATTAGTGGACAGCATATACCAGGCCAACTTCTCACATTGGTGTGCAGCGTGTGGGATTCCAGCTTGCTATTGTTTTACCAGATAATCTCAATTGAATTGATCAACTGAAAACCACTAAAGGTACCTAAGGTACATATAATTTAAGCTTAGAATACAGTAAGTTCTACTGAACTTAGAGTTGTGTGTTAAGGGATAGCACAACCCTTTCTACAACTCAAGAGAGTTTAGTAGGCCACACTAGAGTAGGTAGTGCATACACCACACCACACTAGTAATGTCTTTAAGGGTAGGATCCAGAGAATCCTTGCAGGAAGCCACTGAGCTTCCACCCTCCAAGTATGATACACTCCCATTCTTGGAATTGAGAGCTTTATGCAACTTGAGAAAAATAAGGACAGGCCAAAGCCCCACCACCCAACACCTCAAGGAGTTGTTGGTGGCTTATGACCTTAGTAAGCCCTTGGGGACTGAAGGGGTAGGAGCTGAGGGTGGGGCAGAAGATGAGGAAGGGACCAGGGGTACCAATACCCTCAGCCCCCCCTCTGAAACTGGCCAGGTGGGCGACAATGACCCTGACCTGGATAATCCAACCCCTCCTGAGGAAGATGAAGAGGATGATCAAGATGATGCCCCCTTTGTCCCCCCAGGAAGGATTATGAGTGTGCCCAGGAAGTCTAGATCTCCTTCTCAGGAGTCTAACCACTCTGGCACCTCAATAGGGAGCTCTGTCTCATCTCATAGGAGGGAATCCTCTCATGAGAGAAGAAAGAGGCTGGTTCAATATGAGGAAGCTCAGCTTGCAATCAAAAAGAAGCAACTGGCTGTAGACAGGGAGACCCTAGATCTCTTTAGAGAGAGAAGAAAGTTGGGACTAGAGTCCCATGGTGGCAGCCATGTCCCTAGAGATAGGGAAAGGTCCTATGACCATAGGAACCTGAGCAAGATTGTCCCTCCCTATCAGAATGGGGATGACATCCACAAGTGGATAACTGCTCTAGAGAGGGCCTGTAAGGTACAGAAGGTCCCTCAGGAGCAGTGGGCAGCAATATTGTGGCTCTCCTTTGCTGACAAAGGTAGAGATAAGCTCCTCACTGTTAGAGAGGAGGATGCTGATAATTACAAGGTCTTGAAGAGTGCTCTTATTGATGGGTTTGGCCTAACCACTGAACAGTACAGGTTGAAGTTCAGAGATACCCAAAAAGCACAGACTCAAGACTGGGTAGACTATGTGGATTGTTCTGCCAAGGCTCTGGAAGGCTGGTTGATGGGCAGTAAGGTGTATGACTTCTCAGGATTGTACAATCTGATAATGAGGGAGCAGATTCTTAATAACTGTCAAAATCAGCTGTTGCATCAATACCTGGTAGACTCTGATCTGACCTCTCCCCAAGAATTGGGAAAGAAGGCAGACAAATGGGTCAGAACCAGGGTGAAGCAGAAGGTACAGAACCAAGGTGGGGAAACCAAGAAGCAAGATGCTAAGAACTCTGAAAAGGGTGGGGAGAAGGGTAAAGATCAAAAGTCTTCATCAGGCCCCCAAAAATCTTCTTCTGGTGGGGATTCACAGTCTACCAAAGGGAAAGGCCAAAGAAAACCATGGTGCAAGGTCTGTAAGCAAAAGACCCACTGGACCAGTGATTGCACCAAGTCCAAAGACTCCAGTCCAGCACCCACCAATGCCCCTAAGGCACCTGTTCCCCCTAGTACAGTTGGTGGGAGTGCTCCAGCCAAGGGTTTAGTAGGGTTCACCCTGGGTACTGAGTTGGGCTCTGACCTAGTCAGAGAACTGACTCAGGCTGTGTTAGTCTGTGATGGAGGCATGGATGTGACCTCCTCTGTGAGTCCCAGTAATCTGGGCAAGTACAGACAACAGCCTTTAATCAATGGACGTGAGGCTTTGGCATTTAGGGACACAGGGGCAAGTGTCACAATGGTGACACAAGACCTTGTGAATCCTGGGCAAGTTATACTTGGTGAGATGTACCAAGTGACCAATGCTAGCAATGTCAGAACAGACCATACTCTGGCAGTTGTTAACTTCTCCTGGGGAGGGGTAACTGGCCTTAAGAAGGTTGTGGTAAGTGCAAACCTACCAGTCGAATGCTTGCTTGGCAATGACTTAGAGACTTCTGCTTGGGCAGAAGTGGAGCTCAGGACCCATGCAGAAATGCTGGGGATCCCTGCAGATGTGTTTGCTGTGACCAGGTCACAAGCCAAAATGTCTAGCACTGAACAGGCCTTGGATTCTGGAAGAATGGACCAAGTGCCTTCCAAGAGGAGGAGTAGTAGGGTTAAGGCAGTGCCTTCCCCTTGGCTCAGGAGGAAGATCAGTCCCTTGAGGGGGATGATCTCAGCCCTGAAGAAGGAACTGTCCCAGAGGAACTTGAACCTGACCAGGTTGAGTTCTTGGGGACAGGGGGACCTTCTAGGGCAGATCTGAGCCAGGAGCAGCAGAGCTGCCCCTCCCTTGAACCCCTCAGACAGCAAGCTGCTGCTGAGGCTGCTGGGAAAGCAAGTGGTCCCCATACAGTGTATTGGGATGATGGACTCCTGTACTCAGAGAGTAGAGACCCCAAGCCTGGTGCTACCAGGAGGTTGGTTATACCTCTGAAGTTCAGGGGCTTCCTATTGACCCTAGCCCATGATATTCCCTTAGCAGGTCACCTGGGCCAGAACAAGACTTGGGACAGAATTGTCCCTCACTTTCACTGGCCCCACATGTCTGAAGACAGCAAGGAGTTTTGTCACTCCTGTGTAACCTTCCAAGCCAGTGGCAAGGCAGGTGGCACTACAAAGGCCCCCCTGATACCACTACCTGTGGTGGGGGTGCCCTTTGAAAGGGTGGGGATTGACATTGTTGGTCCCATGGATCCCCAAACAGCCTCTGGGCACAGGTTTATCCTGGTGGTAGTGGATCATGCCACCAGGTACCCAGAAGCTATTCCCCTCAGGACCACTACAGCACCTGTGGTGGCAAGGGCCCTCCTGGGAATCTTCTCAAGAGTGGGCTTTTCTAAGGAGGTAGTATCAGACAGGGGTGCTAACTTCATGTCTGGGTACTTAAAAGCAATGTGGAAGGAGTGTGGAGTGACTTATAAGTTCACCACACCCTATCACCCACAATGCAATGGTTTAGTTGAGAGATTCAACAAAACCTTGAAGGGCATGATTAAAGGGCTCCCAGAAAAGCTTAGGCGTAGATGGGACATACTCTTGCCCTGCCTTTTATTCGCATATAGGGAGGTGCCTCAGAAGGGTGTTGGTTACAGCCCTTTTGAACTTCTGTTTGGCCACCCTGTGAGGGGTCCACTGTGCTTGGTGAAGGAAGGATGGGAGTTACCTCTCAAGCCCCCAAAGCAAGATATAGTGGACTATGTACTTGGTCTCCGCTCCAGGATGGCTGAGTACATGAAAAGGCAACCAAAAACCTTGAGGCTAGCCAGGAACTTCAAAAGGCCTGGCATGACCAAAATGCTGTTCTGACTGTTTACCAGCCAGGACAGAAGGTGTGGGTGTTGGAGCCAGTGGCCCCAGCCGCTCTCCAAGACAAATGGAGTGGACCCCACACTATTGTTGAGCAGAAGGGTGAGGTTACCTACTTAGTAGACCTAGGAACACCCAGAAGTCCCCACAGGGTTCTCCATGTCAACAGGTTAAAACCATATGTGGACAGGGCAGACATGGGCTTGCTCATGGCTACTGATGAAGGGCAGGAGGAAGAGAGTGACCCACTCCCTGACCTGCTCTCACAGAACCCTGACGATGGGTCAGTGGATGGTGTAGCCTTGGCAGGCAGCCTCACTACCCAGCAACAAACTGATTGTAGACAAGTGCTCAATCAGTTTAGACATATGTTTTCACTGACACCCAGTCAGACCACCTGGTGCACTCATGAAGTGGACACTGGGGACAGTCTGCCTATTAAAAATAAGATTTATAGGCAACCTGACCATGTCAGGGACTGTATCAGGACTGAAGTCCAGAAAATGTTGGATTTGGGAGTTATTGAACCCTCAGTTAGCCCTTGGGCTAGTCCAGTGGTCCTTGTGCAAAAACCTCACACCAGTGGTGGAAAAAGAGAGATGAGGTTTTGTGTGGACTACAGGGGTCTCAATGCAGTCACTAGGACTGATGCCCATCCAATACCAAGGGCAGATGAGCTCATAGATACTTTGGCCTCAGCCAAATATCTCAGCACATTTGACCTGACAGCTGGCTACTGGCAGATCAGACTAGCTGATGATGCCCTTTGGTCTGAAGAATGCACCTGCCACTTTCCAGAGGTTGGTGAACACAGTTCTCACAGGTCTGGAAGCCTATAGTGCAGCATATCTAGATGATATTGCTGTCTTTAGCTCCACCTGGGAGGATCACCTGGTCCACCTCAGGAATGTTTTACAGGCCCTGCAAAAGGCAGGCCTGACTATTAAGGCCACTAAGTGCCAGATAGGGCAGAGTCAGGTTGTGTACCTGGGCCACCTTGTGGGTGGAGGCCAGGTTCAACCTTTGCAGAGCAAGATCCAGACTATCATGGACTGGACTGCTCCCACTACCCAGACTCAGGTGAGAGCCTTCTTAGGCCTGACTGGGTACTATAGGAGATTTGTCAAGGGGTATGGATCAATAGTGACACCCCTGAATGACTTAACTTCTAAGAAAATGCCCAAAAGGTTCAGTGGACAGTTAGCTGTCAAAAGGCATTTGATGACCTGAAGCAGGCCATGTGCACTGCTCCCATTCTACAGAGTCCTGATTACTCCAAGAAGTTCATTGTTCAAACTGATGCATCTGAATTGGGGGTAGGGGCTGTACTGTCACAATTGAATGAAGAAGGTCAGGATCAGCCAGTAGCTTTCATTAGCAGAAGGCTGACCCCTAGAGAGAAACGTTGGTCAGCCATAGAGAGGAGGCCTTTGCTGTGGTCTGGGCTCTGAAGAAGTTGAGGCCATACTTGTTTGGTACACACTTCCTGGTTCAGACAGACCATAAGCCCCTCTTATGGCTAAAACAAATGAAGGGTGAAAACCCCAAACTGCTTAGGTGGTCCATTTCCCTACAGGGGATGGACTTTACAGTGGAACATAGACCTGGGAGTAACCATGCCAATGCAGATGGACTCTCTAGGTACTTCCACTTAGAACATGAAGACTTAACTGGGCAAGGTTAGTTTAATGTCTCTACATTTGGGGGTTGTGTAGGAGAGTAGGATCTGCTTCACATGGGTACCCCCACTTTTTGCTGATGCTTCACTGTTTTTCGACATTAGTCTGGCTGGGGCCCTGCTAATCAGAACCCCAGCCTAGCTGCTTCCTCTCTAAAATGGTTTCCATGTGCCTTAGGCACATCACTGATTGGAATCTGGAGTGCCCTTATAAGTCCCTAGTATATGGTATACTATGTACCAAGGGCATAGGTACCTCAGAGGCCTACCAGGGGCTGCAGCATATATTATGCCACCCCTGGAAAGCCATCCAAACTGACACCACAGGTCTGCTACTGCAGCCTGGGTAAGGTGGTGCATGCACCCCTTACTGTGATATAGGTTACCTATATCACTAAATACATACACACATATAAACCTATAAGTCACTCCTAAGGCAGGCCTTATCAATCCTAAAGGCAGAGTGCATGGTTCCTATGTGAGAGGGTGCCCCTGCATGAGCAGGGCCCCTCTGCAGCGTTCGGAGACCCTCTCTGATGCTGTTTGTAGTGCAGCCTGACCATATACTCTTAAGCGCATTATAACCTCGCGGTAAATGCTAACTTTGGAATGGCTGCACCTAAACATGTCGTGTTTGGTGTCAAACATCTTGGAATACTACCCCCCGCCAATTCTGGCAGCGGGGGTAGCATTCCACCCTTCTAGAGGGAAAGACATGTTAACTCTGGCTAGCCCGGTAACTTCTTTCCAAAGCCCTGGCATCACAAAATGGATGCTGCTGCCACAGACACGAGTCTGGCCTCCTGCTGCTGGACGAAACTCCGGCAGGGGAGGCCTGGACAATAGGTTTCCTGTCCCAGGGAGGTGTGACCACCTCCCCAGACAGGATAATGTGTATTGGGGCTGGGCGGGAGCACTTTCGGGTGCTTTGAAGTCCTGCACTGGGGGCACATTTGGTGTCCCTGTGCATACCCCAGTTCAAACCGGATCAGGGCTTGCAGCCCCTGCTTTGGCGCGAACTGGACAAAGGAAAGGGGTGTAGCCACCCTCTGCCCTGACCCACCCATAGGTGGGGCAACAGAGTAGTCCAACCCCTATCCTTAGTATAAGTATAGGAACCCAGTCCTTAGGACTTTAGATTATCCCTGGACGAAACTCTGAAACAGAATCCTGGACTTTCGACGCTCTACTCACGATTAGAGGACAGAAGAATCTCCCTTGGGGTCAAGGAGTGACTCCCCTGCTTGGCAGGCACCAAAGAAGCATCTGTCCGGTTTGCATTTCTGAAGCTCCCGTCGGACGCCGAAGTCATCGCATCACCAGACATGGATTCTCAGACGTCCCCGAGGTTACCCTGAGTCCCCAGCAAAGCTGAGGCCCGTGGCTATTGTGGGTGACTTGAGACCGTGACCCCTGGACACCGAGCACATTTGCAAGTGCATCCTCTTCTGGGTCTCCCAAGAAGTCGTGCTTTGGGCTCCGAGTAGCCCTAGCCTCCTGCACCAACTGCACCAAAGATCACTGGCCTCCACTCCACGAGTGTCCTGTGAGCCAGATCCATGTGCAGCGTCTTGAGGCTCCTTCGCGGTCGCTAGCCCGTTGGCTAGTAGCCCTTAACGAAGGCCAATCTTTTTCTAACTTGGCATCCTGGTTGCTCCAGGCCTGCCCTCACTTACCCTCGCTGGGTGAGTTCCCCAGACCTTGCTGGTCTGCACCATCGACGATCTTCCTCTGCATCGAGACTTGCCGTTGCCAAGGCTTGTTGGGTCCAATCCGGTCACCGACACCTCAGCACTCGACAGACATCGTGTACCAGCCTGAATCCTGCTCCTGGTTGCCGACAGCGCCTCCTGAACCTCGTGGCTGAAGAGTCAAGACGACCGTCAAAGCACCTGAAGCACTCAACATCGGTGGGCATCTGTCCATCGCCTTCCTGGTCACTGGCTAGTGACCCAGACTCTGTCCCTTCTGCTTTCAGGGTCTTCAGAACTCCGATCCACTCTTGGATCCACCCGGACACTTTTCACTTGGTCGCCAGCAGCACTTTGCAGCAGATCGCCATTCAACTCGACGACGAAACCCGACCCCGAAAGGCACCTATGCACCCGGCTTCCCTGGGTGAGGTAACACGAGTACTCCGGTGCTCCCGTGGGTAGAGACTCTTCAAAGTCCTAGATCTCAAAGGGTTTGGTCCAAGTCCTCTTTTAAGTGTCCCTTTTCTCTAATTTCCCGATCACGACTTTCTCCATAGAAGTCAACGGCGTATCGCGGTTGTGTATTTACACTGCACGCGTCTCCCGTGGGTCCCCTGTGTCACTACCTTGGGTGGTTCCTTGTGGTCCAAGCACTTCTAGAGGCTCTAGGCCTAGTGTCTAGTTCAGTCGTGGTTCTTATACCACTTTATTGGTATATGGTTTGGTACGCCCCTAGGGCCCAAACGTGTATTTGTGCTATTACTGTGTTTAAATAACTTCTAACTTATGTATTTCAAACTCTAGCCTCATAAAGAGACTAGAGGGGTGTGTTTAGCAATAAATACATATATTTTGAATATATACCTGGTGTGGTGCTCTTTCATTTGGTCACTCAAGAGATTATAGACTGGTAAAAAAAGCTGCTTTACATTCCTTCAAGACTTAGCCTGAAGGCTGCTCTCCATAGCTACCACTAGGATAGCTTTCAATAAGGTTGTCTTTAACCTATCTCCAATAAGGGGTTGTTTGGACTGGTGCAAGGTGCCCACTATAATTAGTGGACAGCATATACCAGGCCAACTTCTCACAACTGCTTACAGTCGTCCTTCCCTCCAGGTCAGGCAAGATCTGAACCTGGCCTCCCAACCCAGGGACTAAACCCTGCGGCTGAGCACCTGCCCGGCACACCAGGACTTCCTTGGGAGCACGCATGCCCCCCCTGAGGGTAACACATGACTCATGTGTTGTGTGACAGTCTGCCTGGCGCATATCTCCCGACCCCTGTCAATCTGACAGTGCGCAAAGATCCCCCAGGACAGAAGTGGTGTCACCCTGGTCACTCCTAGGAGGCTCAGCCCATCTGGCTGGCCCCTGACCCACTAGTTTTCCCACTGGGGAACGCATCCCCCTCTCACCCCTCAATCTGGACTTCATCACCCTCCACTTGTGAGCGGCACTGCCAGACACCAGAACCGCTGGAGCTCTGTTTACAGACACTCCACGTTCTCCTGACAGTAGGAGATCCCCCTCAACGGATGGCCTACCAGTACAGCCTAGGCTCCCCACCTGGTGTTCTCTCCTGGAACCACCCAGGCTCTGGGACCGGGTTTTGGGCACCTTGGGTCGCAGCCCATTCCCACTCCTTCTCCGCGGAGACAGGACGTGAGTCCCCACACCCTTCCCATGACACTTGGACCTATCTGGGCTATCACAAACCTTTCCCATCACCCTTGGTTGGGAAATACCTAAGCCACTTCCTTCCGGGTCACCCCCAGATGCTTCTCCAGACCCTCTGGAATCCACCAAAAGATCTGCCTCCAGTGCAAGCTCCCTGGGGTCAGAGAACTCACACTCCACTTGATGTTGGCATAGCTCTGGAAAACAGGGACTTAAAATATGCTCTCCAACAATTGAATCACACAGCCCCACTCATGTGTTAACCAAACTACCCTTCACCCCTCCATCCAGTGCCTCAGACAAGTACCCCACATCATTCTCACAAGACTGGTGAGACAGAGTCTGACTGTTGCTGTCCCTCAAACCATACTCTTCTGGCTGGTCTCCATACTCACTTACCAGGGCTTCTATCATGGGTGAACCCCTCTCCCTGCACCTCTCATCTAGAGTCAGTAGAGTGTCCCTCCCACTACTAGGAAAATGATCCCCTGTGCCTGTTCCCCAATCCACCTCAGGGACACTGCGCACCACTGGAGTAACCTCACAATCCTGAACCCCCTGGTGTATGTCAACCCCCTCCTTGAAGCAGGGCCCCAAATCTGTGTGTGTGTGTACCTCATCCTCAGTACTGGACCTAACACTTTTGCTGCCACCATCTGGGCTGGGCCTAGCCCTACTGGCTTCCCAGTCCAGCTCTCTCATTTTAAACTCATGGTCTAAGATCATCTTCTTTTCCTCCATGGCTATTCTTTTGTCTTCCCTCTCATTTTCCATCCTGAGTTTCTCCAACTCGAACTTCCTCGCTTCCCGCCTGTCCTCCAGCTCCTCTGGGGACAGACTGCTGCTGCCTGGTTTAGAGGGTGCCCCCTCCCAAAAGCACATCCACCCTTGGAATAGGCTCCTCTGCCTCCATGCCAAGATCTCCAGACAGCTCACTAGCATGTCTGGCTGCTACCCAGGCCCTCAGCGCCTTTTGTAGCTCCTCTTTTCTGGTGAGGCCCCTGATTTGGATTTTGAGGTTTTGCAGATCGCCTTCAATTCCTTCACATTGTAGGTTTCTAACCTCTCCTCCTCAAAGGCCACTTCCAAGGATGCAACAGATGATGCAATTGATTCAGGCATGACGAAGTAGCAAGTTCAAACTGGCAAGATCAAAAATAGGCCAAAAAGAAAAAGAACCAGTATGTGGCACGTAATGGTCTGCGATATGGTAGTAGTGCACACCAATCACTGTAAGTCAAGTGCAAACGCAAGTCCTATCCTCACCGTTGACAACCAATGTTAGAAATGGGATTTTTGGTAGGCTAGGGCATGTGCCAAAGCCAGGCAGAAACCACCACTCTATTCAGGATAAGGAAGTTACACTCCTAAAATAACCCCTGCTCACCCCCTTGGTAGCTTGGCACGAGCAGTCAGGCTTATCTTAGAGGCAGTGTGTAAAGCATTCGCACAAAACCAACAGTAATACAGTGTAAGCATTACAAAAGGACACCACACCAGTTTAGAAAAATATTCAATATTTTTATATACTTAAGACAAGACCAAAAACGTTAAAAATCCACAATACAGTACTTAAAAATCTTCAGTTATCAAAATATGCTTGAAAAACAGTTCCTTTATGTCGATAGCTCCGTCCGGGGCTATCACGGCGTCGTGAGCAAACAAATACAAACAGTTCTGGCTGACCGCAGCATCGCGGGCCAGCTACGGTGTCGGGAAGACCCGCAAACAGTACCTTTTAGAAATGCAGGGCTTCGGCGACCTCTCGTTGAGCTTCCGAAAGCACGGTGTCCGCAAGCGTTGGTTCTGGAGGTCGGTGCAGGAGTCGTCGGGGCCCTCGAAGTCACACGTGTTGCAGATCGAACTCCTCTGTTGAAGTCAGGAGCGCTGGCGTCGGCAGGCGTCGGGTGCTGCGGTGCAAAGTGCAGCGGTGCAGCATGCGGTGCCCTCAGGTCGCGGTGCGAGCAGCGGCTCGGTGGCGGCGTCAGATGCCATCGTCGGTGAGACCAGGGTCGTGGTGTGAAGTGACGGCGGTGCTCGTCGCGGTGCTGGCAGGTCACAGTGCAAGCAGGGGCGTTGTCATTGCTGAAGCGCTGTCATCAGCGGACGAACTGGAGTCGATGGCGCCGGCGTCAGTAGGCCAAGGCTGCGGAGCGGGATGAGGGTGGTGCGTCGTGTAACTTTACGAGCGGTGCCCTCGAACCACGGCGCAAGCAGCAGCATCAATTTCGGCGTGGAGCGTCGTCATCGGAGATACCAAGGCATCGTCGTGAAGCGAGGCGGTGCGGAGTGCGGTGCCCACAGGTCGCGGTGCAAGCAGCGGCTCGGTGGTGGCATCAGCAGGCGTCGTCGGTGAGACCAGGGTCACGGTGCGATGTTGCGGCGGTTCCCTCTGCGGTGCCTTCAGGACACGGAGTCGGCAGCGGCGTCGTAGCCAGCGTCGGGTTGCTTTTTCTTTTGTTGCACCACAAAACACACAGTCCCCAGTGCTGAGGGCAGAAGAGCTTGAAGTCTTTGCTGTTCCTGAGATTTCTTGAACAGGGGGCAAGCTCTACGTCAAGCCCTTGGAGAAACTCACCAAAGTAGATTGCAGAAAGTCCAGTCCAGTCCTTTCACTGCCAAGACAGAAGCAGCCACTGTAGGCCAACACAGCAAAGCATACAGCAAAGTGGTAGTTCCTCTTCACAGCTTCTCCAGCTCTTCTTCTTGGCAGTCTTCTTGGTCCAAAAGAGTTCTAAAGTTCAGGGGTCTGGGCCCCAATATTTATATCCCCAAATCCTTTGATCTCTTAGGCAGAGAGTGTCTGTGCCCAGCCAGAACCTGTTCTGCCTCCTCTGGTGTTACTTCCTGGCAGGAGGTGGAGACGGCATTGTCAGAGGCAGACCAGGCCCTTTGAGGTGCAAGGAAATCTCCTCCCCCTTCCCCAGTTGCAGCCCAGGTCTATTCAGCCCTTTCCTGACCCACCTAGACTATCTGGAGCCACTCCTGCTCCCCAGCCTTCTGTCATCCAAAACCCAGACAGGCAATCCACATTCCAAAAGAGGCACACGGGATGACTGAGCAAGAAAATACCTACTTTCTAAAAGTGGTATTTTCAAACACAGAATGTAAAAATTACCTTCACTAAAAGATGCATCTTTAGATTCTGAGTTCAGGGATACTAAACTTTATTTTCCTACCTAGTTCCCAGGGCCAGTTATGTTTATAAGATGTTATAAACAAACTTCCCATTCTGTCCTATAGGGAACAGGTAGCCTTGCAATAGTGAAAAACGAAATTGGCAGTAATTCACTTTCAGGACATGCCACACACACCAGGGCATGTCCTACCTTTCACAAACACTGCACCCTGCCCACAGGGGTACCTTAGGCCTACCTTAGGGGTGGCTGACATGTAAGAAAAGGGAAGGTTAGAGACTGGCAAGTATGTGCACTGGCCAAGTCAACATGGCAGTTACAAACTGCGCGCAGACTCTGCAATGGCAGGTCTGAGTAACCTTTTCAGGGCTACTCACGTGGGTGGCACAATCAGTGCTGCAGGCCCACTAGTAGCATTTGATTTACAGGCCCTGGCACACTCAGTGCACTTTACTAGGGACTAACAAGTGAATCAAATATCCAATCATGGAAACACCAATCCATAACACAATTTACACAGAGAGCATATGCACTTTAGCACTGATTAGCAGTGGTAAAGTGCCCAGAGTCCTAAAACCAACACAAACAGGTCAGGAAAAAGTAGGAGGAAGAAGCAAAAAGTTTGGGGATAACCCTGCAAAAAGGGCCATTTCCAACAATGAGTTTTTGAAATGTTGGATAAAAACAGTGGCAATAGGTGTGAATCACCAACTGTGTGTATCTAGTCGCGCTGGACCAGGACAAAGTCACAAATTCAGGCTAATTGCGGTGGAGGACCAGGTTCATCCTCCTGGAAGTTTTACCTTTGACTTTGATACAAGGGCTACGGGGCACTCCACTGCATGGCATTGCATCTGTAGCAGTGTAATTTTTGGTGCAAAATTATATAGGTCATTAAATACATTTATATATAACCTATATGTTCAATGTGTGTTTACTTCATTAACCTGTGTGCTATAGTCAAATTAAATTGTAGTATGTAATCATTTTAAATGTTAAGAGTTCATGTATTGTTGTATTAGGTTGATTAATAAACTAATGCATCCATATTTACCACATATTCATGTTTCAAATGATGATTGTTCGGTTACCAATGGTCCATTAAACCTTGGCTGAACATGTGTGCCTTCAAATAATGCCAATATCCTGTTTTTTCTCCTCTGCACATGTGTTATTGTGCTCCTTGTTAGCTAGAGAAAAGGCTTATTGTTGAATATTAGACTGATAGTGAGACTGAGGAAAAGGCAGCTGTCGTCAGGCATGGAGGACAACCGTGTGAAAGGGGCATTCTGTACCTGCTGTATCAGGAAGATGCAACATTCAAGGACAAGCAGTACCTAATTGTGTGAAGAATGGAATTTAGGGGGTATGCTGACTCCCAACAAATGCAGTATGGGATTGGCTTCTGATGATGGGAATGAGATATGAATGTTTTGGAGCCTTCAGTTGCGCTTTTAATTGCTGTTCTCAAGTTAGTTAGGGCACGTTTATCTTGACTTCGAGAGAGAGCAGGTCTCTCTACTAGGTTTCCCTGCGTGTAAAGCTTTATGCTGAATGCTCTTTCATTTCATACGAACTTCTACTGAAGATTAAAACTATGCTGACACTTTACCTGCGTTCTCTATAGAAAGCCCCTGCTCACTTATAAGTTGAGAATTAATGAGGGAAAGTTTCTTTATGGATCACCTGATTTGGATAATCTGCTTCCTTTATGTAATGGCTGTTGCTATTCTATATTTTATTATACTGAGGCTTAAAATACTAGAACATTATAATGTTTTGATTTTATTGATATACTTCCTAAATCTTTGCTAAGTTGCTGATTTATGTTTGGGCAAATACTATAAAATAAACCTTTATGGTTGGCATCATCTTTTTTCTGTCATTATTGTGAAGCTGCTTTGGTTTCATAGAAACTGAAATGTATTTCCAATATTAGCTCCTCTTCAGTGCTTCAGGTCAACAACCAAAGGTCCACACGACCAGTGGGGGAAATTATTTGATGAGTTTACTAAAATCATTGAGGTGCAGATATCTCCATTCCATCACATCGCTCTGCCTTGGATGCGGTGGAGCCACAAGTGAGGAGCTGCATGGTTCTCCACCAGCTTTTGGTCAGGAGTGGCACGGCTCTGCTCGACTTTGCATCAATGTAAGGACAGGTGTTTATCAGGTTCAATAGTTTCCACCAACAGACACTCAAGAACCATTTACCGTACTCCCAGCTTTTGAGAGTGAAACGCATTGTTTCCAACCCTGAAAGATACTTGCAACAGAGGGAAACTATGTTGACTCGGTTCTCTAATCGTGGTTATCCCACTAAAATCTTAGAATTAACCAAGACACGAGTTGCCTCAAAAACTAGAAATGAACTGTTGATCAAAACTGATAAACCTAAATCCAACAAGATGGTAGTAGTTTCCAAATTCTCCACAATGAGTCAACGCTATAAGAAGTGTTTTAACAAACATTGGCAAATGCTGACCATGGAACCTGACTTTAAAGACATTTTTTGTCACAGACCTATTTTTGCGTACACTAGCGGGAGAAACCTCAAAGAATTACTCACCAGAAAATCTGAACAACTTTCGACTAACATTTATAAGAGTACCAAACCCTGCATGAACTGCAGCAACTGTAATAACGTCATTAAAGGTTCTTGGACCACTCATCCTATGAAAGGCTCTCGCATCAACTTAAAAGTCACTGCTACGTGTGACACTATGAATGTTGTTTATCTTCTTAAATGTCCCTGTGGATTACCCTATGTGGGCAAAACTGAAAGGAAGATCAAGACAAGAATTCATGAGCATAAAAGCAACATAAGAACCAAAAATATGAAATCCACTGTGGCTGCACATTTTTCCGAAAATCATCACAACATTTGTCAACTCAAATTCCTCATCCTAGAAATCATTGAGAAGAAAGAAGGCAGAAACAACAACAATTTTTTGTTACAACGTGAGAATTTTGGGATTAAATCCTTGAACTCACTGAAACCTTTTGGGTTGAATGACCGGATGGAGTTTTTGTGCTATTTGTAAACCCTTGGTTTACTCTCTGGACCCATGTAATATATAGCTCTCTCTTTGCTATCTTTCTCCTTTAAAATCTTTATTTCTCTTTTTTCACATATCTCATGTAATCATCATCCTTTGCATTTTGCATTTCTTATAGTTGCACATTTGTATTAACTTCCTTTTATTCTTTTTTATTTTTTATTTCAACTCATACTTATTATTTCAGTTCCATTGCCGCTCTAACATGGCTGCCGTTTTATGTGGTTTTTACTAAGCTCTTTACAGTCTGTTTTTTATTTCCGTTACACGTCGTTTAACCTGCTTCACTTTTCCGACTTGTTGAGACTTCACTGACTAGACGCGTTACTGCTCTCAGCGACTGACGTAAGTTTGTTTCCCTTGTGCCAACCAACACATGCGGTAATTACCAGCGATGTTTCTTTTTGTATAGCGTTCACCGTCGCATGAATAATTAACACACCTTTTATCGCACTGGCTAAGCACCGGGCTTTTGTTCACTATTCTTACCATGCATGTTTAGACTTTTTATCCACAGATTGTACATTGATACGCTTTAGACTCTCCGTTACGGTCTGACCAATTCATTTGGCAACCTTGAGTGTTAAACTGTATTGCTTAGCGGTGTGTCAATTTTCAAACATATAATACTCACACGGGTTTCTTTCTCTATTTACTCGACCGCACCGTTCTTAACGGTTCCGACTGAGTCACACATTTTTTACTTTATCACAGTTTGAACATTCGGTTCATCACCTTTTGGGTTTATATATTTGATGCACTGTAGTTGCACATCTCAACTGAGTTCACTGCATTCTTTTAGGTTGTCACACAACTGTACTTTTCTTGTTCTAGAGGTTTATATGTACACAGTGTGCTTTTTCATACTTCATTGAACATCTCACGTGCATCGGCACCTTATGCATGTTGCTGCCTCTCTTCACCTCATATTGATGCTTTATTGCTACATTGCTTCTATTATATTTAGTTGGCTCGGAGAGCATGTTCCCTTATGTTTACTTTTAATTTCAGAATCTTGGCCCCTGACGAAGGGCCTGACGGCCTGAAATGCATTGGGTTTTGCATATATATGGATCACATTAATATGGATTGTTTTGACCAAGCTGAAGATTGTGTCATTTAAGCTTATCATTAAATACAAACACAATGAACTTTTGAACATCTTGAATCTTTTGATATCCTGCTTCAATTACCATTGGCACTAAAGTTTTTTCACCCCACCGGGGGCTTTGCTGTGCTCAGAGGGACGCCCCTACATAGGTGGCGCATCTTTTCATTATTATTCACACCCCTAATCAGAGGGTGATACCGCTGAAGCACGCTACAAACTCACATCTTGAAACACTCATTGGTGTGCGTAGTCCACACTCTTTTTCTACATTGCCTTTTCTGATTCTTTGGACCACAGCACCCTACACTCATCATGGCCTATGAAGATATAGCCAATCTGACTGAACTCAGAGCTGATACTTTCGCTGAAGACGATGCAAAGAAAATGTATGCTTTGATACAAGAGGACATTTCTCTCCCCTCGAGCATTAGAAACAAAGATAGCACTATTCGTCAACTTTTATATTTGACCAAACGTGAAGTGAACCAGAGATTCCATGCCAGCACACTAATTAAATATCACCGAGCCCAGAGAATTCCACCTGGTTTGCGAATACCACTCAAACCCCTACTTTGCAAAAACTGTCCTAGATTTATTGAAAGATGGTACGTCATCCTAAATAAATGCTCACTAGATTTGATCTTATTGATCATTGAAGAACTTTCCAAAACACTAGAAGATCTGGCAAAAGATATCACCGAGATTAAAGCAGAACTCACTCTGCTTATGGACGCTGACAATTTATCCAAGACTCTCGAAGATATCAATTCTCAACTTCTCAAATATTCACAAGAAATTAACGAACATAAAATCAGAAAATACAAGCGTGATACGATCGATTATAAACTGGGGGAAGTTTATTCTTGGGCCGAAATTTATGCCAAACGGCGACAGAATCGCCCATATACACAAAACACTGAAACTGACACTTCGGCTTTCGATACCGTTAATCATCAGCTGCTGGTCTCTAGACTTAGAGATGCTGGGGTGACGGGAACTGCACTAAGGTGGTTGGAGTCTTTTCTAGACGACCGCTCATTTCAGGTCTTTGAGGACAACTCTATCTCCAAGAGTATGTCATTGAGTTGTGGGGTCCCTCAGGGTTCGTCCCTGAGTCCCACCCTCTTTAACATTTACATGAGTCCGCTAGCCCATATCGTTAAACCCTTTGGCATACAGATCGTCACATATGCGGACGATACTCAATTGATTGTTTCCCTTAATCAATATGGGAGCAGGGAAATCAAGTTAGCCGATTGTTTGGAAAAAGTGTCAGCATGGATGGAGGGCTCATATCTGCAATTGAATGGAGCAAAAACTGATCTGATGTTTTTGGGTAAACCTTCCCCATTAGCTCCTAGCTCTTTATGGCCTAAATGTCTGGACAGTATGCCCCCTAAAGAACAAATAAAAAGCCTTGGAGTCTGGCTTGATCACAATCTAGATATGAAGGAACAATCCCGGAAGGTAGCAGGAACCTGTTATGGACTACTTAGGATGGTTAGGAAAATTCTTCCCCTGCTGCCATTTAAGGCAAGGAAGCTGCTGGTCCAAGCCTTAATCCTTTCTCGTCTGGACTATGCAAATGCCTTGTATCTAGGCTCCCCATGTTCAACGATAAAAAGCTCCAGACTGTGCAGAACTGTGCAGCTAGACTCCTCCTACAGACCCCCACAGAGAATCTGCACGAGCATCTATTGCCGCACTTCACTGGCTTCCAGTTGCAGAGAGGATCCAATTCAAGTCCCTATGCATTACTCACAAGATTCTTGCCTCCAAGGGTCCACCTATCCTGCAGTCCATTGTTACTCCGCACTGTCCTAGCAGAGCCCTGCGCTCTGGAAATAAACGTTTGGCGGTAGTCCCCAGAATATATAGGTCTAGGAGTGGGGGTAGACAATTCTCCTACATAGCCTCCAAGAGCTGGAATGCCCTTCCAAATCACATTCGCTTGGAGGACGATCATATGTCCTTCCGTAGACAACTGAAAACGTTCTTGTTCCCGGTTGTTTAAAGCCGGTCATCTGGGTTGGCTCTATTCCTAGCGCTGGGAGGCTTTCTGGTAGCCATGCGCTCTATAAATGCCAATTCATTCATTCATCTTCTGATAATGATACCAGACAGACTATCTCACGTCCGAAGAGCATTCAGCCTTCAACAGAAATTGATTCAACACAAATTACTGAGGCGCCTTTTTTAGAAGGAGGCCCCTCCGACAAAGACGACCCAGGCGGGCCAACAGGAAAAGACAAAGACGACACTGCATCGAAAATTCTTCCAACTACGGGCAGACGGGGCAAAACAAGGAAAACCTAGATCCTCACAATGATGACATAAATAATCTAGTTATCAACATTTACACATATATCTTGAGTTCTTTTGAAATTGAAACCTTACAAAAAGGCACTTCATTTGTACCCACCAGCCACACCAACGCCCTCGAATTGGAGATCAGTTTCTTTCGCTTTATGCGCAACCTTCGTCTTCGTAATTTCTTTGAAAATGTCATTGATAAAGGTGACAAACACAAAGATAACTTGCTCAAGGGTCTACGTCCACACAGCACCTTCATGGCTCCTGTGAGCCATAAGACTTTAGACTCCTTTGAAATGTTGGTCAAACATGATATACAATCCTTCAATTTCAACAAGAGATCTAAACATTGCAACATGTCTATTAAAGAAAAACAAGCATTACAAAACTTAGCCAGTAATCCTGACATAACTTGCCAAAACGCTGATAAGGGTGGTGCTCTGGTCATCATGGACACTGTTTTTTACAATCAACAAGTTGATAACCACGTTATGGACACTGAAACTTATGCCTTGCTTGATCACAACCCCACAGAAGAATTTGCTGGTACCTTATTAAGTTTGTTGAAGAAGGCTATGGATCAGGGAATAATCCCAGAGAAAGTTTTCAAATATTTGATCACCATGCATCCTAAATCTCCACATTTCTATATGCTACCAAAAGTGCACAAAAACATTGAACAACCTCCTTCAGACCCATTGTCTCGACCAGAGGCAGTCTACACGAGCCCATTGGAAGATTCCTAGATAAATATGTACAACCTTTCGTGTTCAAAATGCGCACATATCTCAGAGATACGACTGATTTTATATCCAAAATTGAACAGGTTTCTTACAACCCCGACGATGAAATTTGGCTTTGCAGCATTGATGTGAAATCTTTATATACTTCTATTCCGCATGATTCAGGCATTGCTGCTATTGAAATCGCTTTGTTGAATTCTGAAATTGACATTGACTTACAATCATTTCTTATGGAATTACTGATCTTCTCCTTATACCAGAGTTACTTCAAATGGAACAACCAATGGTTTTTGCAATTGTCCGGGACTTCCATGGGCAATTGCGCAGCACCGGCATATGCTAATATCTTTATGCAACAATTTGAGGAAAACAATATTCTCAACCAAGAAACCTGGAAAACGCATGCTAAGATCTTCTTGAGATACATAGATGATATCTTCATAGTGTGGAGTGGCCCACATAAGGATCTGATGACATCCCTTCACAAACTTAATACAATCAATGACCGTATACAATTCACCTTTGAAGTACACCAAGAACAAATGTCCTTTCTTGATGTGTTGGTAAAGAAGGCTGCCAATGGGTTACAAACTGATTTGTTCCACAAAGGGACAGATCGGAACAACCTTTTACACTTCAACAATTTCCACCAACAGACACTCAAGAACCATTTACCGTACTCCCAGCTTTTGAGAGTGAAATGCATTGTTTCCAACCCTGAAAGATACTTGCAACAGATGGAAACTATGTTGACTCGGTTCTCTAATCGTGGTTATCCCACTAAAATCTTTGAATTAACCAAGACACGAGTTGCCTCAAAAACTAGAAATGAACTGTTGATCAAAACTGATAAACCTAAATCCAACAAGATGGTAGTAGTTTCCAAATTCTCCACAATGAGTCAATGCTATAAGAAGTGTATTAACAAACATTGGCAAATGCTGACCATGGAACCTGACTTTAAAGACATTTTTTGTCACAGACCTATTTTTGCGTACACTAGAGGGAGAAACCTCAAAGAATTACTCACCAGAAAATCTGAACAACTTTCGACTAACATTTATAAGGGTACCAAACCCTGCATGAACTGCAGCAACTGTAATAACGTCATTAAAGGTTCTTGGACCACTCATCCTATGAAAGGCCTCGCATCAACTTAAAAGTCACTGCTACGTGTGACACTATGAATGTTGTTTATCTTCTTAAATGTCCCTGTGGATTACCCTATGTGGGCAAAACTGAAAGGAAGATCAATACAAGAATTCATGAGCATAAAAGCAACATAAGAACCAAAAATATGAAATCCACTGTGGCTGCACATTTTTCCGAAAATCATCACAACATTTGTCAACTCAAATTCCTCAACCTAGAAATCATTGAGAAGAAAGAAGGCAGAAACAACAACAATTTTTTGTTACAACGTGAGAATTTTTGGATTAAAGCCTTGAACTCACTGAAACCTTTTGGGTTGAACGACCGGATGGAGTTTTTGTGCTATTTGTAAACCCTTGGTTTACTCTCTGGACCCATGTAATATATAGCTCTCTCTTTGCTATCTTTCTCCTTTAAAATATTTATTTCTCTTTTTTCACATATCTCATGCAATCATCATCCTTTGCATTTTGTATTTCTTATAGTTGCACATTTGTATTAACTTCCTTTTATTCTTTTTTATTTTTTATTTCAACTCATACTTATTATTTCAGTTCCATTGCCGCTCTAACATGGCTGCCATTTTATGTGGTTTTTACTAAGCTCTTTACTGTCTGTTTTTTATTTCCGTTACACGTCGTTTAACCTGCTTCACTTTTCCGACTTGTTGAGACTTCACTGACTAGATGCGTTACTGCTCTCAGCGACTCACGTAAGTTTGTTTCCCTTGTGCCAACCGACACATGCGGTAATTACCAGCACTGTTTCTTTTTGTATAGCGTTCACCGTCGCATGAATAATTAACACACCTTTTATCGCACTGGCTAAGCACCGGGCTTTTGTTCACTATTCTTACCATGCATGTTTAGACTTTTTATCCACAGATTGTACATTGATACGCTTTAGACTCTCCCGTTACGGTCTGACCAATTCATTTGGCAACCTTGAGTGTTAAACTGTATTGCTTAGCGGTGTGTCAATTTTCAAACATATAATACTCACACGGGTTTCTTTCTCTATTTACTCGACCGCACCGTTCTTAACGGTTACGACTGAGTCACACATTTTTTTACTTTATCACAGTTTGAACATTCGGTTCATCACCTTTTGGGTTTATATATTTGATGCACTGTAGTTGCACATCTCAACTGAGTTCACTGCATTCTTTTAGGTTGTCACACAACTGTACTTTTCTTGTTCTAGAGGTTTATATGTACACAGTGTGCTTTTTCATACTTCATTGAACATCTCACGTGCATCGGCACCTTATGCATGTTGCTGCCTCTCTTCACCTCATATTGATGCTTTATTGCTACATTGCTTCTATTATATTTAGTTGGCTCGGAGAGCATGTTCCCTTATGTTTACTTTTAATTTCAGAATCTTGGCCCCTGACAAAGGGCCCGACGGCCTGAAATGCATTGGATTTTGCATATATATGGATCGCATTAATATGGATTGTTTTGACCAAGCTGAAGATTGTGTCATTTAAGCTTATCATTAAATACAAACACAATGAACTTTTGAACATCTTGAATCTTTTGATATCCTGCTTCAATTACCATTGGCACTAAAGTTTTTTCACCCCACCGGGGGCTTTGAGGTGCTCAGAGGGACGCCCCTACATAGGTGGCACATCTTTTCTTTGTTTATCAGGTTCACCCACACTTTTTGCCTCCAGTTTGACTACTAGGTACTTGTACTGGTGCAGTGACTCTGAAATGCCCTGAGCCTTGCTAATCAGAACTCAGTGCATGTGCTCTGACCCTTAAAGTGGTCTATGTGTAATTAGCTTATACCTAATTGGCATAGCCTAACTTACTTGCAAGTCCCTAGCATTTGGTGCCAGGGTACCCAGGGCCTTCATTGACTGCAGCACTTGTTGTTCCTCCTCTAGAAGCTTGTTTTGTCGCTGCAGCTCAAACAGGAGGTCAGCCAACTGACTCCTGGAGTCACCTATGGGATCCTGGGTTCTCGGGTTGCCACTTTTCTGTCCAGTGCCAGCCTGCACTGGGAGGCAATTTTTTGTCTATCGCCAAAGCTAGTTCTGGTCAGTTCTCACTTCTTGCCTGAGTTTGGCTCCAGGCTGGTTAGGGGACAAAAGGCAGGGGCAGGCCTGGTGTCAGGTTATTTTGTGTGCTGGGGCAGGTCCCTTTGAAGAGTAATCAGGGCTGGGCACAACTCCCCCACCTCCAGCCATCATGTCAGAAGACCGACTTCTCTCTGCACCCAGGGTCTTTGTCCACTGTCTCGCTCTGATACACATTTACAGTGAGGGAGCTATTAACAGCCCAAGGGCAGCTGTTGGAGCAGCATCATTTAATATCTAACCCTTTACATGTAACATATATATTCAACTTGTATTGAACTCTATTAATCTGGGTGCATTTTATTAGGCACATTTTTATTGCAAGATTAATTAAAATCATTGATAAACAGAATTGAGTCATAAAACCAAACATCAGCAAATAAGTAGAAAAAATCATGCAGTGTACACTCGTTAACACCATGTAATGCAACAAGTGGCTTGTGTTGTGTTAAAAAAACGCAGTAAGAGCCCTCTATACTAAAGTAAATAATAAACTGCATTCTACATATATTTTAGAAGGCGAATTAAAAAAAATTATCTTAAAAATAATTTAAAAGACTGTTGTATCCAAATGTTTAATGAAATTCATTATGGAGACACTTTAAAAAATTGTTTAAAAAAAATGATAACATGCTACAGTGCAAACACTTCCAACAATGGACTGTATTTTTATCACATTAAGCATGGAACAAAAAGTCACTTTTCACAGTTTGTAGTAGCTAGAACACACAGGTTAATTTTTTTTATTGACTAATTAGTGGAATTCATTGTGCAGGCTAATAAAAAGGTGCTAATTAAGCGCTACAGTTCGAACAATTCCAAAGTAGGCTATCACACTGAGCAAGGAGTAAGAAGTCTTTTTTCTTGTTCAGAGAAATCATTACTGGTGGCTGTTCATTTCTTTCGTGACGAATATCATGAACTCGAGAAAGCAGTGCGTCATTTGGCGAAATCCCCTTTTAGGCAAACCTCCACTGCAGTTGCGCTTGTTCTGACGCCCGAACATCAGTTTCAGCCAGTATTTCCAGGCAGCTGCAAGGCTAGGGCAGATGCCAATGACATGAACTGGTGACTCGGAAGCGGGCACGAACGGTTGACCCTCTCCCAGTCTGCCGTACCAAGAGTCTCTTAAGGGAAAGAGCTTAAAGCGATACCTTATCAGAGCTATTTCAAGTTCAAGGGGCCAGGTTTGCTTTAAATAGGCTTCAAATAGTGAAGGGCCATTGAGGAGTCTTAAAGAGAGAGAGCATACTTAGCGTGAGATTATTTGCTCAGGTCCTCACTGTCCATTTTGACAGATAGCTATTTTGCCTGTTTATTCACAATTTTAGAAAAACATTTATCTGGCAGCCTCCTACGTCATAGTTATGTGGCTTCTAGGTACTTTAAATATCTTTCCAAATAGATCGACCCCTTGGAGCTACCTTACGTTATCACAGTTCATAAATAAAACTTCAAAGTATCGACCTCTGACCTTATCAACTTGTTTCAATACAAGAGAAATTTAGATTAGTGAAGTAATCTACAATTGGCTAGATTGAACTCCAGTCTAAACTAGGACTGAGATGAAGAGTTCCAGAGGCAGGACGCATAGCGATAGCAGTTACATTGTATTGTCTCAAACCAGTCTCCCAGTTTATCCCTGTAGGCAATCATACCATTCAATATTGTTGGAGAACATTTACTCTCCATAACTTTACAGAGTTGTCTTGGATCAGGGCACGAGACATTTTTTAATAGTTGCCAAACGGTAATGCGTATAAAATTTGCCGCAATCCTAATTGATGCTTTATGTGGCATAGTACGTCCTGCCTCCTCGAACATTACCCCCAAAATCTTTTTTATCTGTTTTTCCAAAAATGATGACAATTGTTTTGGTCACGTTGATTTTAATCTCATTGGCCATGCAATTTCTAGCTCGATCATCACGTTACCTTTGTAGTACAATTCTGGTTTGATCCAGCAAGACGGTATCATCAGCATGCTGAAGGATATTAATTCTTTGGGGCATGTTTATAAGCCTCTTGCACCGCTGTAGCATCCAGTGCTTCATTTGTAAAATATTAAGTGCCAGGGCTCTGACCAGGAGGCCACTGCAGCTTGCACCACCCATCGCCCTTGTCATTCCTGCCAAAACTGCTACTAACCATCTCTCTCGCATGAAAATGCGACAGTTCAGATTATTTCAGGTCCCCAAAGCTAAAGGAATGCCTGGGGAGGCAGGTATTAGCAATTTTTTAATGTGTATTGTTTTCCTAAACAACTGTTATACTGCTCATCTCTAAATTACATGAGCAGCGCCACCTTGTGGCAGACTGCCCTAAGTGTGGTGTTGACAATTAGGTGCCGGTGCCGAGCACCGGAAACCAATTAAGTGCTGGTGCTCAGCACCGGAAAGCACTGGCTCAAATTAAGCCCTGGTAGCATCAGTTTTTGTAACTCTCCAGCAGGGGCAAACCACCAAATCATATTTATGAGGCCACGCAAAACCACTTTGCGTGGCTTTGAATGGTCTCACAGATATGAGTAAAGCAAGGCAACGGAAATGGTTGTGTTTCCTTACTCTGCACTAGGGAGGCATTCCAGGGGGTTGTGGTGGGTGTTCTCAGGTAACACCCATGGATTTTGATGCTTCCCCAAATTTACGACACCATGTAAACCTCGGGATGTGTCCAAACCTTACGCCTCCTAAGGTGAGGTGTAACAAGGAGAAATAACTTTATTTCTCCTCATTTATTCCTCTTTCTATGTGTGCTGCATTCTGTAGGACACATAGAAAGAGGAACACGCCTCAATGGATTGTTTCTGTGCAGGAATGTGCCCCTTCCTGCACTTAAATAATCCTGCTGACAACACAGGCCCCCTTGCACAATGGTGCAAATGTTTCTGCATTAGGGCTAGGATGCCGAAACGGCACCAGTGCATGGGAAAAACCAGGAATTCATTGAATTGGATGAATAGGGTGCATTCCTGCCTTTTCACTTTGATCTAGGGCAGTGCAGCAAATTAACTTGCTGCGCAGCCATACGCCAAAGCCCCATAAATGAGGCCCTTTGTTCGACCAACTTTGGTGGGCAAGCTTATTTTGAGAGAAGGGCCGTGCCTGTGTCAGCAAGATATAAATTAAAAAAGTATGATCACCAGTATGCAGCCTTGCTTTATTCCTTTATTCATGGGAATTGTCTCTGAGCTTATCCACTGTAAGGTTAATTTTATCGTCATCTATGTGTTGGAATACAAACCAATGATTGCATACAACAAGGGCTGAGGGTTACCCCATTTGTTGTGTTTTGCCCAAAGCTTACCTCTATTGATGTTGGTGAAGGCTATAGTGAAGTCTATGAAGGCAGCATATAACAAATTACTTTTATTGGCATGGGTGCTTTCTACAAACATTGACAACACAAATACATTTTCCTCAGTACCACAGCCTTTTGCGAATCCAGTTTGGTAAAAGGCAATAAGACTTTTTTTCTTTTTCTAGCTCTTTTAGCAATAATTTTGTAGAAATCTTGCCTTCAACATTCAACAATGTACTGAGGCAAAAATTCTGAGGGGCTCTGTTTGACCATTTTTTTTATGTATGGGACCAGTAGCAAGCCTCTCCAGCTGGCCGGAATGTTTCTACATGTAAAACATGAATTGTAGAGAGGACGCAAAACCGTTGCCCATTGAAGTATCATCAATTTAGAAAATGAGGAAGGCATGCTAGTGAGAGCTGGACCCTCTCTACTGAGAGGGGATATGATGGCTACCTCTATAGCAGGTGTAAAATATGGCCTCTTTTGCATGGCAGATAGATTGCATGTATTCTAGAACAAACTTATCTGGTGGAGCGCCACTAGCGTAATGTAGGCGTGGTATGTGACTAATACATAGCTGCGGCCAGTGTAGGTAAGAGCAGTGGGGTGGGGGGGCCGGGTGGGGGGGATTTCGATGGAAGACCACGCGGGAAAATTAAATAAATAATTAATTTTCCCTCGTCATCCCCCACCCGGCCCCACCTCTCAACCGCTCTTACCTGCACAGACCCGGCTGCTAATACACCCAGCTGGAAATGTATTCATTGCTGAAGACCTTCTTTGTTTGTCTAGATAAAGAATTACTGTAAACCAGAATTTACAGGAATCCTTACGTTTAGCTGCTTTGTGCAGCATAATCAGTTGCTTTTCTTTTTAATCTTTTTTATGTCCCAGAGCTTTTCCCAATAGGAGTGACACAGTTGTTTGGCTTCCATTCCTGAGGCTCTGTCTCCACAGCAGAGCTTCCGATGCCTCATAGATCTGTCGAGTAGCGTCTTCAGCTTCCATAGTTCTAAATGATCAGCGGAGATCAAGCCGGGCGTTAATGATTGACCTTTATTAGAAATAACTGTGCTTCACCTTTTTCTGAAGGCCATTTCCAAAAACACTGCAGTGAAGCACGACTATCTGTTGATTAATAAGGGGGAGGCATGCTATGCATTTGCATACATTGCTGCATCCTTTTCATCAGCTTTTCTGGCTGTTGTGTTTGCCATTTCAGCTTCCTAGTGCGTTCCACCTCACCAGAAGAAATTAACGGGGCATATTAGCAAGACCCACGTTAAAATTATCGCCGTTTAGCGGCAGGAAACTGCCGCTAAAGCGGCGATAATGGGCTTGCTAATATGCGTTATGGAATTCCAATAGAAGCCCAGGTTAGATGTCCTGCACATCTAACCTGGGCTTCTATTGAATTCTATAACGCATATTAGCAAGCCCATTATCGCCGTTTTAGAGGCAGTTTCCTGCCGCTAAACGGCGATAATTTTAACGTGGGTCTTGCTAATATGCCCCAACATTCTTTGAGGGGGATGAAACTTTTGTTCCCACGATACTATGATTTTTTTAAGAGAAAATGGTCACTTACTAAAGTGAGGATGGTAACGAAATCCAAGATGTACTTGAAATACTTAATTGTTACCAAAATATAATCCAAGATAGCTTGCTGCTGGGGGAGGCATGAGTGTGGGCAGCTAGTCTATCTGAATTAGATCAACCATTTAGGGATCGCAGGCCAAGATTATGGAACTCATTAACTAAGGATTTCCCCTCTTTATCAGATTTAATATCTGTAACTAGAGCGGGGGGGATTTCCAATATAAATCTTCTGTGTCATGCTATTCAGGCACACTGTCACCTTGAATAGGAATCAATTAAAGTTACCGTGATGATCCATGTTTCATTTGGATTTGTGCATAAATTTCCCTGAACGACTGCGATCAGCTTTTCTATAGTAACTTTTTTTTTTAGAAATTGTGTGATTGGATGACAGGGGTGTGAGCCCTGGTCAAGAAACAACCACAATCCCTTGCAGGTTGAACCACAAAAAAACACTAAATTAACCTGTGCTGAACCCTAGGTAGTTTGGCATAAAAAGCAGTCAGGCTTAACCTAAAGGAAATGTGTAAATGTGCAGCACACAAACAGAAATAAAGTAAAAACACAGCAGAAGAAAACTTCCAAACCAATTTAGAAAAATAGAGTAAATTTAAAAAAATTATTTGACAACTAAATGACAAAACACCAATCAGTAGAACCGGAGTTATGAATTTTTAAACTTTTTAGTAAAGACTAGTGCCTAAATGATCAAAGCACCAACTGCAAACATTGAGGGGCATATTCACAAGGAGCTATCGCCGAATTAACGGCACTTTATCGCAGCCAAAGTCGTGATAAATTTACCTCCCCATTCACAAGCTGGTGTTAACAGCCCACAGCACCAGTTTACCCGCGATAGCAGCCTCAAAAAACATCGCCACAGAGGACCCCCGCAAATATCGCTAATGAGATGCAGAGTAGGCGTTCCCATGCCAAAAGCCGGGACAACAGCACACCTCAACATTCACAACGACCAGCCACATCGGCGATAAAAACACAAAACAGGCGATAAGGCGCGTTAGCACCAGGAAATCTACACCTGCTCTGACCTGGTGTAAAGTCGGACGGCAGCCTGCAAACCAAAAGGGAGCACAGCCCAGGGCTACATCGGAAGGGCAACAGATGCCATGGAGCCACCCATCATGCGGCCCGGACACCCAAGAGGGCCACAACACCCACCGCCACCACCCCTCCCTGGCACCCCCCCGACCAAAGACATGCCACATAAGCCACACCTAAACATGTACAAAATATTCCGCTTGATGTCACACAATCACAACTGGTGACATGCATGTGTCGTCACAGAAATGAGCAGCACACATTCACTTTCGAAGCAACAAATGAAACTTTATTAAAATGAACACCGAAATGAAATGAAGACACATGGCCGCTCCCCTCCGGACAATACGTAGGTCACAGCCTGTAAGACAAAAAACATGATGAGAAGGTGTGTCCTGCACACATCAGAGGACAGAGAGAGAGTGAAGGAGAGAGAGAGGAAGAGAGGGAGAGAGAGAGAGAAGAGGAGAGAGAGAGGAAGAGAGGGAGAGAGAGAGAGAAGAGGAGAGAGAGAGGAAGAGAGGGAGAGAGAGAGAGAGAGTGCCGCCCCTGGGCACCCAGGCCACACTGTTCACCTGCTGCCACCGGTGTGTCTCCAACCACGTGCCGGTATGTATAGCAGGACACCAGGTCACACATCAGAGTCAGAGCCGTCAGCTGAAACAGGGCCCAGATACATGACTGGCACAGTACACACTCTTGCACAAGACAACATCGCCTGCCCGCCCATGCACACCCAGGCAGAGGCACCCCAACCCCTCCCGCCGCACATCGGAGCTTGCCCGCCCATGCACACCCAGGCCTCAATGCTCACCTTCCACCACCGGCACGTAGACAGGAGGTCCCACCACATGCCGCTGCAAGCCACAAGCCCAGGGCCCGCGGACATGGCACCCTCCACATCATGCAGCCCCGCTCCGCAGGCCACCAGGTCTCACGTTTGGTGCTGGGTCTTGATTACTCCATGGCAGAGGACATACCAGTGCACCCGGCACAATCGCAGGCTGCACACCCGCTCAGCCCAATGAGTGCCATCAACTCTGGGATCCCGGAAGCGATGCCACGTCGCGGTAGGCCCGCGCTGCCCGCTGGCTCTGGCCTACACTGCGGTCCAGCAGGGCACACAAAACCTGAGCTGTCCGGACCGCTGGGACGGGGCATCATCGCAGGCTGCACACCCGCTCAGCAGCTCAAGGTGCCACTGACACAGTGCACCCAAAGTCACCGTCCCGTGGCGGGGTGCCTGTGCCGTCCGCAAGGCCCCGTGTGCCACTAACCCTGTGCAACCCCAGTCTGCGCCACGTGGTGGTAGGCCCGTGCCGTACTCAAGGCCTCAGATGCCACTAACCCTGTGAAACCCCAGTCTGCGCCATGTGGTGGTAGGCCCGTGCCGTACTCAAGGCCTCGGATGCCACTAACCTTGTGCAACCCCAGTCTGCGCCACGTGGTGGTAGGCCCGTGCCGTACTCAAGGCCTCAGATGCCACTAACCCTGTGTGCAACAACCCATGGGCCCTATATGAGTGCGAACCGTGGAGCGTCCGTCATCCAGTCACCACCGGAAGAGGGGATTGTGACGACGTCGGCCCCTTATGTTGGCGGAGTCACATGGCCTGTGACGCCTGTGCCGGATGGGTGTGGTGTGTGTGAAAACCTGCCCTCAGGGAGTGGCTGTGACATGCTGACAACTAGACCAGTGACCTACACACCACCAGCGAGTACGGCTGCGACGGGTAGCAATGAGGGCCCCCCCTCGGGGCGTAAGCGGAGTGGTCTGGCCTGCCGTACGCCGGACCAGCGCAGGGCTTGCAACAATGACTCGTGGGATCTGGGCATGGTCCAGTCCATGTCCGGACAAGGAAGTGACTGATGCGTGTGTCCCTGGTGTAGTGTTCATGGGACCCGGTACACAAAATGCAATGTCGCACCCTCTGACTGGCATCCCACAGGATGTACATCATTGACGCAAGGGAAGGCACTGTCCCCACATTCATCCACACATCCATACATGAATGACGTAAGCCATTACACAGCAGTGCGTCACTGGATGTTTATCTGCATATCCAGTGCAGTCATGCAGCTGGAGCGGTACAGGGCAATGCCGAGCACACTACACAATATGGGCCCGTGGAGGGCCAGCCAATGTCCATCCGGGGATGACCTGTACTGCGGAAGGGGAAGGGTACAGTCCGCAGTCTGTCCGCCGTGTCAATGGTCATCAAACAGGATGTGGCAGTCCAAGAAGGTCACTTATTGGATCTACTATATGCTGACCAAACAGAGACAGAGGTTCTTAACATTCTACCCCAGAGCTGGTCCGATCATTCGCTAGTTCATTTTAAAATATCCTTACCTAGAACAGGGCAAAAGAATGTCAGCTCAACTGCCTTTCGGATAGGCAGGGACTGGGCCAAATTAGCGAAAAACAGCTCAGTTCCACTTTTGCCGATGGAAACTCCTTTTTTCCCTGTCCACTCAGTAGATAGAAACTACCAAACCCTATGTAAGGATATTACAGATGCTCTGGATATAAAAGCCCCTCTAAAAAGAATTAAGGTTAGACGCAAACCCTCAGCTCACTGGTACACTGAGGAACTGAAACTTCTGCGAAATACGTGCAGAAAGGCTGAGAGGAGATGGCGGAAGTCTTATTCCGAGGTGGACAAAATAGCGCTGGAGGGCCGCACAAGCGCACTACAAGGAGGATATTGCCAAGGCCAAGGCACTCTATATAGCCGACTCCATTATACATGCCTCAAACAGTACAAAAACCCTATTTAAGATCGTAAGGGATCTTACTAATCCCACCTGTACTAGTAACAAAGTGGTGGCTTCACAACAACTGTGTGACAAGATTGCCACTCACTTTGAAGATAAGGTTGCTAAAATTGTTGGAGATCTGATTCAGGATAACATCAGTGACATAGACACCTCACCCTATTCACTTGCAGGGGAATCATGGGCAGAAACATCTCTGGAATGTTTTCCACTATTTACCATGGAGCTTTTTGACAGGACTGCACAAATTGTTTCCTCAGGATCCCCTCTAGACCCCCTTCCATATAAGATCTGGAAGTCCCGGGGGCAAGAGCTTTTCCCTCGGTTGCGACTGATCTGCAACCAGTCCCTAGAGGAAGGAATGGTCCCGGGAATTTGGAAGCAGGCAGTGGTAACTCCCCTGCTAAAGAAACCATCATCTGATCCCACGGACCCGGCTAATTTTAGGCCTATATCACTTCTGCCATGCCCTATAAAAATCTTGGAGAAATTAGTTAGTAAGTCTCTGTCATGCTATCTGGAGGAGAACATCCTTCTAGATAGGGATCAATTTGGATTCCGACCAGGTCATGGGACAGAAACAGCCCTGGCAACTGTGATGGATAACCTTCGATTGCGAGCCGACAATGGGAACGTCTCGGTACTAGTACTGTTAGATATGTCGGCCGCCTTCGATACCGTGAGCCATGCAGTGTTGCTGGGAAGATTGGAGAGGATAGGGGTGAAAGGCCGAGCACTGAAGTGGCTACAATCATATCTCACAGAGAGACAGCAGATGGTTTCCATGATGCCATACGCCTCTCCCAAATCCCAGGTTCGCCATGGAGTGCCACAGGGTTCGGCAATTAGCCCCATCCTCTTCAATATATATCTGCACCCACTGATCGCCTTAATAAAATCATTTGGGATCGACCTGGTTAACTATGCCGACGACACTCAACTGGTTTTCTCCATAGAAGGAAAAGACGCAGTGACCATGGATATCTTCCAAGAATGCATGTGCCAAACAGCTAGCTGGCTTAAGGAAAACTCCTTGCAATTTAATAAGGAAAAAACAGAAGTGGTGTACTGTAACACGGCTAAACTGACACATCAGATACCGATGGAGATCAAACTCTCCCCTGGAGACAAATCTTTGTCCCCAGTTAAAACGGTTCGAAACTTAGGTATCCTAATCGATGACAACCTTCAGATGGCATCACAGGCCAATAAAACAACTAGTGTCTGTTTTGCCCTACTGAAGGCATTGAGGAAGATCCTCCCCTTACTGCCAGAGGAAACTAGACCCTTGGTAGTAAGGAGCACCATTTCTGTGCAGACTGGACTACTGCAACTCCCTATATTTAGGAGCCCCGCAATATATCTTGCAGGGATTGCAGAGAGTCCAGTCTATGGCAGCTAAGCTGGCAATAGGAAGGCAACGCAGGGCTTCTACTGCGCTGGCTCAAGAGAACTACGCTGGCTACCAGTTAAGGACAGAGTGAGTTTTAAATCCCTATGTATAGTGTATAGAGCGGCACATGGCTTGGGTCCCCTTCCTATGCAGGATAGATTCACATGGTACAAACCGACTAGATCCCTTCGATCTTCTGGCGCCAATTTGGTCACCTCTACTAGATTTAAAAAATCCAGGATGGGAGGAAGGGCTTTTAGCAATACGGCCTCCCGCCTATGGAACGAACTCCCACAGAAGATTAGACAAGCCGATACCCTGCTTTGTTTCAGAAAGAATCTGAAGACATGGGTTTTTCCCCAGGAATGATAATATTACTCCTTAAGTCTGAGAAGCACTGTAGACTGATGAATTCCTCTGCTATGTGACAGCACCTGGATACCCGTAGGGTGACAGTGCGCTATATAAATGCGCAATACAATACAATACAATACATGTCGCTGTCCAAGGTGAGTGCATCGGAGTGTATCGGGGGTCAGTGGTAGGTCTTGAGGCCATGTGCGGCACCAAGCAGAAACAGGCAAGGTGGCGGAAATGAATGCTAGTACCTCCTTCTGATTTCAATCCCATCCACGTCCTCGTCCCCGGATGTGTGCTCTGCCCCACCTGTGGGTGTTGCAGTACCGGCTGTGGCACTGTGTGCCACTGACACATCAGGGGCCGGAGGAGGATTGTTGGCCGCACTGTGTGGCAGTGACACATCAGGTGCTGGAGTGGATACGCCTGCCGCACTGGGAGGCACTGACACACCAGGGGGCGGAGATGTGGATGGTGTGGGGGCAGCAGCATTCATCATCGCCATGCCTTGTGGCAGCAATGCCATGATGAAGACACGCAGGGCCTGGTAGATCCCAGCTACATTTCGCTGATGTGCAGCTGTGGCTGCCATCCTTTCCGCCTCCATCCGCACCATGTCCTCCATGAGCCTCCGCATGTGTGCCAGCTCACGACTGGCATCGCTGGGGCCACTCTGAGCGGACAGGTATTCCTCCCTCTGCGTCATGACTCCAGCGATGTCAGTCAGGGCTCGTTGGAGACCATGGGGCGGAGATAGACACCCAAGGATGGCATCCAGTTTGGTAGCCATGAGGTCGAACCCCACCCTCACCTGCTCGGCCGTCTCCCTCTGGCCCTCCAGCACACAGCTTTGGAAGGACATTTGTTGTTCCTGGGGGTCTTGGGAGAGTGCCGGGGCTGTGGGTGCCTCCTGCTGGGTGGTTTGGGTGGTGGGTGGGGTCTCATCGATGTAGCTGGGCTGCCCTGATCCTGGAGGTGGCTGGCAGATGAGGTCAATGATGTCTTGGATGGTTTGGGTGTTGATGCTGGTGTTGTCCTCCTCCTCCTCCTCGTCATCAGTGAAGAGTGGCTGTGACTGCTCTGCAGGAGGTGTTGAGGATGCCCCTGCGATGTGAAGGGGAGATGGCGTATTATAATGTGTCCACATGTATGTAGCCGCATGGTACAGGTTGACATTCAGACAGCATGGCATTGTACATTGTGACAGTCTGTGGGTCTGGGCGAGGACCCAGGGTCATTGTGGGTGTGCACTGTGCCCTGCTTGCTTGTGCATGTGTGCCATTGTGGCCATCTCCCCCTGTCCCCCCAGTTCCTGGTGGTCACACACCCTGTTGCGGTTGTGTTGTGTCCTGTCGAGCATTGTCCAGTCCCCCGACTCCGGCCACAGTATCCATACTGACGACTGTCGACACCAGCTCCTCCATGTCATCCAGCTCCAGCTGTGGTGCTGGGCCCCCACCTCTGGTCTGCGTTGCTGCCTTCTGGTTGGCGCTGAGTTTCTCCTTGGTCTTCCGCTTGATGTCATTCCATCGCCTCTTGACCTCGTCCATTGTCCGCTTGTGCGCTCCGACGGCATTCACCTTGTCGACGATGTCCCGCCATATTCCATTTTTGGTGCCCAATGACACGTTGGAGGTGACGAAGAGTTGTTGATGGTGTTCCATCACCTCCGTGACTATGATCCTGTTCGCCTGCAGACTGAACTTGGACTTCCTCGTCTTCTTGTCCTTGCCCTTCCCTGTCCCCGAGGTCCCAGGCTATTCGTCCGCGGTGCTTGTGGGGTTGTGCTCGTCCTCTGCGCCTGCTCCGGCTGCCTCCATGGTGCTTGGGTGTTGGTCAGTTTGTGTGTGGGTGTTTTTTCTACTTTTATTGTGATTTTTGACGCCTGCCAGGTGTGTGTTGCAGGCCTGGCGCTGCTTGTCGCTGGTTTCCTCATCGTGCTTTGGCCCATCGTGTGTTTTTTGGTGTTGTGGTTTGTGCTTTTATCTCCATCGTGGTGGTTGTATCGCGGACATTGTCCGCGGTTTCGGCAGACTATCGCTTGCTACCGCCTTGTTGTGAATTCCACGTTGACACAGGGTTATTTTCATGAGATAGGCTGCGATATGGAAAGTTGCGTTACGCTACTCTTGCGGTAGTTATCACACGTTCTTGTGAATATACCCCTGAGTCTCATAAGACAGGGTCAAAGTCGAAAAATATAGCCGACCAAGATGGAGTGCGGTTCAGATACAAGATGTGAACTGGACTCAGTCAGCGCATACCTTCTAACTTAGACACATTTATAAAAAAAATGTTTTGAGAAGGTAAATTTCAGAAAGACAAGACTGCAGGAGGTGTCCGAAGAGGGAGCGTTATGGCCAGATAGCCCTGGGTCAAAACTGCGATGAAGAGTTCTACTTTTGGACTTAGGGCCTGATTATGTTTGGCGGTCTGACTGCTAGAAAACCGTGGATGCGACATCCACGCCCCCACTGTGCTGGCCCCCAATCGACCACCCTAATATGAGTTAAGCGGATGTATGATGTAACAACGCGATCATTTAGATCGTGGTACATTACATCGCTGTTTTTACAACGCAAGTCGTTACCACGACTTGCGCTGTAGGGCGCTGGACTTAGGAATAGTATGATTTACTATTCCAACTCCAGCCTACGTACAGTAGGGAAGGTGTTGGAATAGTAAATCACACTATTCCTTAGTCTAGAGCGCCCTCCAGTGCAAGTCGTGGTAACGACTTGCGTTGTAAAAGCAGCAATCTAAATGTACTGCGGTGTTTTGACCGCGTTGTTAAGGTCGTTTCCCGAGTTAAGCAGTCTGAAACACTGATGGCCGGCACAGTGGTCACCCAGTGGTCCTGTGGTGGTCCGAACTGTTGGCTGTTTGTCAGCGGTCACCGCCAGGGCCGCGGTCCTTCCGCCGAGCATATTACGACTATACAGTCGTACTTGCGATCCCAAAGTGGTGCCCGACCACAGCAGTTTGCGCTAAAAGAAAAAAAAATACAACACTGACCAGTGAATGGGTTCAAATAGTACACACCTGATGAGCTTTGGCAAGTGAACACGCCTGCAAATCACACTATAGCACCCTTTGCTTGAAATTGTATTTTCGCACCATTTTGACACATCCCTTGTCTGTATTTCTTACTTAAACCAACTCACTCTTCAGTCAATTTTTCTCTCCATCACCATGGCCTCCCCCCAAAAAGCAGCCTTCATTGAGCAAGAGTTGACAGTCATGGTGACTAAAATAATTAGAGTAGAGCCCCAAATGTTTGGAGCCCAAGTCCAGCATACTACTCACACTAAAAAACAGGAAATATGGAATGGGATAGTCAACAAAGTGAATGCTGTTGGTAACACCCTGCACACACAGGACAACATTAGGAAGAGGTGGAACGACCTCAGCATAGCATTGAGTGACATGTTATGTGGTAAGTATTACATCTTGACCTGGCCACTGTCAACACAGTTGAGCTTGCCCTTCTTCCTATAATGTAGTTTGGGTTTGATGTGTTTAATTGGATCTTTGTGTATTAAAACATGGAGAGCGTCAACTTGTCATCCCTTTGTGTAGTTTTGCATAGACATCTGTCCATTTTTCAGTGTGTACCATAGAGCTTCTTAATCTAGATGAGTGCCACATGCTGTACGTGCTGTGTTTGCTTTCATAAGTTGCACCTTCCCATTGGCCAACACATGCCTGGCATTTGCTTATGCTATTGGTGGTCCATGATATACTTCAGTTCCCGGGTCCAGTGCATTAGTCTGACATGTACAAAATGTAGTGTGAACCAGTGCCCCAGCCTTTGAAGGTTCCCCTTGATAGAGGCCTAGGTATCCTGCAGAAAGTCTTTCTATTGAGCCGTTAGAATGTTTCTCCCACTGCTTTTACATTAACCCGTAGAGTGACATTGCCTTTTGATGTGGGATATGTGAGAAAGTCAACTACAGATTTGTAGCTAAGAAGGTGTGTTTAAGTTTGAGAACACATCCATACTGATGTTACTTTGAGCTCACGACGGGAGCAGGGATGTGTACATTGTGATCGTCTAATACTCACTGAGGAAACTTGGTCGGAGATGGAATCCCAAATCCTCTTGGTAGCTGTAGTCATTTCAATGTGACTTTCACAAGGCTTGATACATTATGAGCTGTGTGACTAGTGAAGCTAAGTATTGCCATGGCAGAGAAGTGAGAAATGTCAAGTGTTATGTGTGACTGAGATTGATAGGTGTGATGTTGTGGAGGAGTTGTGCTGTGGTGCACATATGAAAGCAGACATCATTCTCACTTTGAATGAAATACTGGCACATGTCGATTTGTGTTGGGTGTGCTTGTGCAGCACCAATCTTTGGGCCTGGAAAGGCATCCTACAGTCTTGTATAGGCAGATCGTTAAGAAACGTTCTCTGCTAGGGACACGATATACGTGTGCAATCATTTGGGACCCCACCTCCCTTGCCTGGTCCACAGCGATGCATTGTTTTGCAGGGGTGTCAATGGCAACATGTATTTGTGTGACTTACTGGCAATTTCGTCTGCGACGGTGTTTGTCTTGAATGTTATCAAGAAGGTAGAGCATGATGGGTAGGATGGGCCTCTATGTCGGCACAGGACATGTGGAGATGAGTAGAGTTGAGTTTTGTCCTTATATCCCTCCCTTTCTGCTGTCTCAGATGCTGTGGTTGGACCACCAGGCTTCTGCCGGCTGTAGGGTAACTTGTAATTGGGCGGGCGGTCTCTCTTGCGGTCCAAACCTCACACAGCCTAATTGGACCACTCTGCGACCGCCGCAATCTAAGACCACCAGGGGTGTCAGTGGAGCGTTAGCATGGTGGCAGTGGTTCTCACACAGCCAAAACACCCAACTCTTAATAGGGTTGGTGAAACGCTGAGCTCACTGCGGCCGCACTTCCCCCCGGCACAGCGGTCCACAGACCGCCGATCTCGTAATCAGCCCCTTAGTCTCTGAAATAGAAGTAAAAAATCTCCAGTGGGACGGGCCAGAGGTCTGTAGCCGAAGATAGTTCCACGAGGTCAGATACCCTTTTTGGTGAAGGACAGCTGAAGCGGAGTTGCTGCCGCAGAGAATAACTTAGTGGGAGAAGCCGCAAAGTCAATCTGACTGGCGATGCACCTCGGGTGGATAGGTGAAAAGGTTCAGCCCGGTCTCCTCCTGGTTCTCAGAGCAGCTTTTAGCCAAATTGTTTTAAGTCCCTACTTTTGGATTTTGGCTATCTGGGCACATTTAGCATCACTTCAAAGGGTCCAGGACTGGAGGTACACCATTTGGAAGGTCAGCACTCGCTCAGGCTGGGTCCAGTTGTAGGTTCAAGATGGAGGAAATCTTTTATGTCCCTGTGGATCTGAACAGGAGGCCATCAAACTAGCCCTTGTGAGTCACTCTGTAGGTCCTGAAACAGTTGAAGATCCAGTCCTTGTCCCCAGGCAGAAGGTAGCAAAGCAGTGGGACAAACAGGGCAGCAATTCAGCAAATCAGCAGTCTTTTAGATCAGCAGTTTAGCGGAGTGGCAGTCCTTCCAACATCACAGCAGTGCTTCTTTCTGGCAAATCATCCATGGTTTAGAAGTGTATTAAAGAGTTGGTGTTTGAGGTTCTTATTTTTACCCTGGTGCTCTTCTTCTGTAAGGTGGGAGAAGCTTCTAGACAGTGACTTTGAAGTGCATGGAATTTCGTGACTCCCCTGCCCTGGCTCTAAGCTAGCTGCAGTGATAATGTGAGGTTGTTAGTCCCTTTGTGTGAAGGCAGAGCACAGGCTACTCACTTGCAAGTGGGGCTGTGCTCAGCTCCACCCCCTATCCTTCCAGCAGATGTCCCATTCAGGCACACCTATTCCCTCTATTGTGTAACTGGGAGGAATTCACAAAGTCTAACTGTCAGTTACACCAGTTATGACCCAGGCCAGGCTATAGGCACAAAAGGGCTAAGGGAAGACAAATGGCAACTTTTTAAAATTGTGATCAAAACCTGACTTTAACTTTAAATAGAGCGCTTAACCACAATTCCAAAGACACCAAACATGATATTGCTACCTGCTCTCAATTAGAAAATACAGCTAATTAAATATTATAAGGAATCCCCAATGTTATTCTAAGGGAGTGGTAGGCCTCACAGTAGTGAAAAATACATTTTGGGGTTTTTCACTACCAGGAGATATGAAATGTAAAAGTATATGTCCAACTTTTTAATTACACAGCACCCAGCCCTATAGGCAACATAGGCCTACCTTAGGGGTGACTTATACTTAATAAAAGGGGAGTTTAAGGTTTGGAAAGTGGGTTTGAATGTCAAGTCGACATGGCACTTTAACATTGCTCTCAGGCTGCAATGGGAGGCCTGGGACATGTTTAAAGGGCTATTAAGTGGGTGGCAGAATCAGTGCTGCAGGCACGCTAGTAGCATTTAGATTACATGCCCTGGTATATGGTATACCACTCTGTAAAGGACTTACGGGTACATTAAATATTCCAATTGGATATAAGACACTTTAACCATGTTTTATGGAGAAAGCACAATAACTTTAGAACTGGTTAGCAGTGGTAAAGTGCACAGAGTCCTAAGGCCAACCAGAATTCTAATACCAACTATAATGGTTTCAGCTACAGAATGCAGAAATCTGGGGCAATACCACGTAAAAGATGGCCATGACTAACATCCTCTTTGTTAAGGTGATGTTTCACAATGTAGCCTTGGTTTAGTCAAGAATGACTTTTCCTTCATAGAGTATATTTACGTCCCTTCATCTGAAAATGTAATATGAAAAAAGTATAAATGGGGTTGTTAATTTTATGTTGCGTCCTCCAAATAAGCAAGCATGTTTTGTTGAGTTTGGTGAATGTCTAAATCAATAAAGTTGAACTGAACTCATTTGTGAAAATTGTTGTTGCAGATAGTCATATCTCTTCTAGATTATCAGTATCTAAACTAAACTAAAATAGAATTTTAAAAATGATTCTTGAAATTAATATAATGCCAAGAATGTAGAAATAAATGCAGCATTTCAAGTGCACAAATACACCAAATGTATAGTGCACTGCAAAATAAATGGAAGAATTCAAGAGACAGATTTCAACAATCAAAAGAAGCCAATATGATATCAGGGAGTGCAGTGTGTGAATTAATTCAGAAATGTATCCCAGGGGTGCCAGTTTCCAAGATTGCATAGCTTCTGCTACAGAAATGCAATCTGTAAAGGCAAAGTTATCCTTAAAGCGGAGTACTAATAGCCAGGTTTTTCATAGATTAGCAAAACAATGTACACCATAATATTTTTTTCATTGGCTAGTGGTGCACTGAGTAGGATTGCCACCTCACTCAAAGTCACCAGAACACCGATCTTTCATTTTCCAACCTAATATGTCAAGAAAGAGGTAGCTTTGGTTTGCTTTATCTCAATTAGTAGGACCTATTGCCCTGAAAACAATGGCTGGACGGACTGCAGGCTCTGTTGCATTGTATCTGATGTATGTAGTCACAGAACAGTCTGCAGGTAGACTTATCTGGCAACTCAGTTAATACAATAAGCCTCAGAAAGATCATGGCAAAAATTGTGTTTCGGTGGCGAAGGAAAGGTTATGAGAAGATCTGACTGAGATGTGACTATACTAATCCTGGGTGGAGTTCGGGGAGATTTACTCCGCGGAACTCCGCGAAGTGTCGAAAACCTCCACCAAGCTAAGCGGAGTTCCGCCAGCAGCGGAGTCTGTTAAGTTATGCTGCTCCCACTGGTTCTTAGTGCCAAAAGTTTGTCTCACACTGTAAAATCAGCACGAATGGCACTGCACGTTGTGCCAGAGGGCGCTGCTGCTTCCTGCAGCTCGAGTAGACATTCTACTTGAGTGGCAGCTTCCTCAACGTGAATGGCAGATTTCTCAACACGAGCGATTGTGACCTGCCGCGGATGTCCATGATGAGAAACCTCGCCAGGAGGTCTAGCACATTATTTTTTCTCGCAAGTGCTCACCAACTTACCATTGGTGAGCCGCTGGAGAGAAAAAAACTCTGCTCCGTGTCACTTTGCAAAGTTTTTCACCCCTCCCCTAGCCTATGCATGCAATTTTTCCTCTTCCTGTGATTTTGTGCTGGAGTATATATGTCTTTCTGGCTGACAGTTGTTGAGAGTCAGATCTCAGATTTGGGAAGTGTGCACTGGTGGGTGGTGTTTGACGTATCTCTCTCCGCAGGGACACCCCAAAGGTTTTGCCTTTGCCCACCACTTTTAGCTCAAAACTCTTTTTGTTGGCCTTAGTGCTAAACTGTTTGTGCTCACTTCCTAAAACATGGTAAAATTGGCTTACACATGATTGGCATATTTAATTCACTTATAAGTCCCCTGTAGAGCTGTATACCATTTATCCGGGGCCTGTAAATTCAATGCTACAAGTGGGCCTGCAGCACTTGTTTTGCCACCAACTTAAGTAGCCCCTTAATCATGTCCCAGGACTGCCATTGCAGCTTGAATGCAGTTTTAAACCAACAAATCAACTTGGTAATATAGCCCCCTTGCCAACCCTTAAACTGCCCTTTTATTGCATATAAGACACCCCTAAGGTAGGCCCTAGGTATATGGGCAGAGTGCATTGCAATTAAAAGGTAGGACATGCACTTCCATGCTTTACATGTCCTGGTAGTGAAAAATTCCTAAATTTGTTTTTCACTACCGGCCCCATACAACAACATTTGGTTGCCTTTTACATTTAATAAGTGCTAACCTTTGATTGGGAACAAGCAAGCTTTTCAAGATTGGTGTCTGAGAATTTGCAATAAAAAAATCCTGGTTAAAGTAAATTCGAAGTAATTTTGAATTGCCACTTTTAGAAAGTTGCCATTTTCTTACCCTTTGCCATTTGGTGCCTGCAGCCTGTCTTAGGTCACATGGCTGCGTGTACTTGTCAGTTGGACTTTGTTAATAACTCCCAGAGAGTCACACAATAGAGAGTTTGGATTGCCAGAATGTGCCATCTGCTGGCAGGATGGGGGTGGAGCTGAGCGCATTCACACTTGCAAGTGAATAGGCTGTGCTCTGCCTTCACACAAAGGACTTGTTCTTGCAGCCAGCTTGGAGACAGGGCAAGGAACTCGGGATTCTTCAAGGACTTCAATGAGAATTCTCTAGAAACTTCTCCTATTTCAAAGGAGGCACCATGTATAAAAAGGCACCCCAGACCCCATTTTCAGTTCAGTTTCTGAACCTGCAGAAGGACTCTGAGAAGACTGCCTGCTATGTACTCCACAAGGCTGTTTTGCTGCAACTGGAAGGACTAATGTGCTGCCTGGAGCCTGTCTTGAACCCTCGGATGCCTGACCTGCTGCTTGCGCCCGTCTTCTTCATCTGAACCCAGGACTACCAGAGTGGCTAGATTGCTGGTCTACTGTTCAGAGCCTGCATGACAAAAAAGGCTTCCATGATCTGGAACCCACACTGGACCCAGCCTGAGTGAGTTCTACCGCCCACGGGGTGCCCCTCAAGTCCTGGACCTTTGGTGGTGGTGCTAAAGTTACCCAGATAGCCAAAATCCAAAACTTGGACATGTCGATTCTTTTTATAAAAGCTGCTCTGAGAACAGAGAGTAGACTGGGACTAACGTGCTTGTCTATTCACCCAAAATCCATCGAAAGTCGGCCTGACTTCTCAGCAGCTCCCGCTACATTCTTCTTCACAGTAGCAAATCCTGTTTATCTGTCCTTCGCCATAGATTTTCGACTTCACAAGAAATTACTAAGTCTGAATGTATAGATCTTCACCGTGACTTCATCCAGTGGCTCCCCAATCACAACGCTCCTTTCTTGGACACCACCTGCACCCTTGCCCTGATGAACTTTACTTTCACAGAACACTCTTTCACAGAATGTATCCTATGTTTGAAGGAAAGCGCTGACTGGGCCCAATCCTCTTTTATCTGATTGGCGCACCATTGCAATTGGCTATATTTTTTGCCTTTGACACAGTCTTGCACGACAAGATGTGCACGGTTGGCGCTCTGATCTTGTTGGCGCTAGTTCTTACCTTAAATTTTTAAAATTCATAACTCCAGTTCTACTGATTGGATTTTTGTCATTTTAGAGTCAAATAATTTATTAAAATGGACTCTATTTTTTTAAATTGGTGTGGGATTTTTCTTGTGTTGCATTTTCACTTTATTACTGTTTTTGTGCTGCATAAATGCTTTGCACATTGCCTCTAAGTTAAGCCTGACTGCTTTGTGCCAAGCTACCAGAGGGTTAATCACAGATGAATGTAGGAATTTTTGTTAATTCATTATGACAGGGACTGCAATTGTTGCTTGAACAGGGGTTACCGCTCCTTTCACTAACAACCCAATTCCTCACAGATGAGTGCTGGTTGTGCAAGGAACCAACGATGGCTTGCGTAAGGTTTGTGACTGCCTCATGGGTTACATAGTCTAGTGTGGCTATGCCTGAATGAAGAGCCCTAACTAGGGCAAAACTGGTCCTAGGTTGCTTGCGTTCCAGTTCAGGGAGGACCTGGCCTGGCACTTCGGGCTGGACTGTTCCCAAGAGGAGCAGGGTCAAGACTGACTTGCATAGGGCTGGGTCCAAACTGAGGTGACGCTGTGGGTGAAAAACAATGGCTAGGGATGCGACCCAACCGATTGGCAGTGGCTAAGATTAATTCAAGCATTCCATCCATCACCTTGTTGCTCTTGCAGTTGCCGCCCTAAGTGCGATGGGTATGCCCACGTGTGGATCCCATGCTCACTGTGCAAATGGAATCAAGTTATACCTGGCTGATGAGCTTATAATAAGGGCGAAACGGTTCCTTGGTTGCTTATTTTTCACGTTCAGGGAGGACCCGGCCTGGCAGTCCATGATGGACTTTTCTGATTGGAGCAGGGTCAAGACTGGTTTACACATGGATGGGTCCAAACTGAGGTTGCATGTTGGGCAAAAAACGATGGATGGTGATGCGGCCCGAGTCATTGCCAGTGGCTGAGATTAATTCAAGCATTCCATCCATCACCTTGTTGTTCTTGCATTTACCTCCCTTAGTGTGATGGGTTTGCTCAGATGTGGGTTCCATGCTTACTGTGCCACTGGAATCAAGCTATACCTGGCTGATGAGCCCATAATAAGTGTTTGTTTGTTTTCCGGTTCAGGAAGGTCCTAGCCTGGCAGTTCAGGCTGGAGTGTTTAGACGGGAGCAGGGTCAAGGCTAAATTACATATGCCTGGGTCCAAACTGAGGAGACATGGTGGGTGAAAAGCAATGGATTTGGATGTGACCGAAGCAATTTCCAGTGGCTGCAATTAATCCAAACATTCCATCCATTGCCTTGTTGATCTTACTTTTAAAAAGTAAGCATTTACTTGTTGTAACCATTTGGTGCCTACAAGCTGTATCTTGGGCCACATGACTAGGTGTAGCTGGCAGTTGGTCTTTGTGTACTACTCAGAGACAGTGAGACAAAGGGGAATACGTGTTGGCACAATTATTCATATCTCTCAGAGGGAAGGGGAGAAATATCAGCTACCACACTGTGACATCACAAAGACTCTGCCTCTGCACACTCACAAAGTGTTTCACACTAGTCTTTTGTGACACCAGAGAATCAGGGGCCAGGGCAGGGAGGTAGGAAATTCTAGATACATCTGTATGGGGAGCTCTAGAAACTACTCCCTGGTCAAAGGTATAAATATTTGACCCTCTGACCCAGCTATACAGTACCCATCTGGACCTAAAGAAGGCTCAGAAAAGGGCTGCTGTGCTGCTCTGTTGCACAAATGACTACTACTTTGCTACTCTGCTGCCCTGCTGCCCCACTGGCTGAGTGAGAATGATTGGACCTGCATCTGGAACATAGGACCAAGGTCTAATTGACTTTCATCTTGATCAGAGCCCCAGTGAGAGAAAATGCTCCAACCACCTGAACCCTGCCCCAGGGCACTGCCTGCTGTGAGTCCTGCCACATAAGTGGTGCCGCTTGAGACTTGGACACTTGATAGTGGGCCTGAGGGTGCTCTGCCAGCCCTGCTGTGGTCCCTGCAGAACCGACACAGCGCAACGCATCACCGCGCAGCTTATTGGAACTGGTGCTGAGCGATGCATTACGATGCAGGACCTTGCATCCCAGCCTCACAGCTCCTCATAACGGCAACTGCACAACGCATCCTTGAAGCAGAATCTTGCATCTCAGTCCCACAACTCTTCTGAACCGCTGATATGCGACCCTTCCGCAATGCGGGGCCTTGCATCCCTCTGCAAATATGATTCAGGGTACTTTGTTCAAAGCACCTAACTTGGTACCTGTATTCGGCCCATGCTCCATCCTGGTCAATCTGAGCTTGTGACTTTGTCTCGGTTAGGTGCTACCAGATAACCAGGGTTGGCGCTTTGTACTTTTAAGCACTATCTTTATCTAAAAATTTAAAATTGCTTATCTCCTGTTCTACTGATTGGATTTCAATTAATTTATTACAACTAATGAGGTGGACCTAAGGATGCACAGGGAATGAGAGGAGCATTGGGGTGAGTCTCTGGGAATACATGCTTACAGTGGGGATGGGCACCCTGATCACACTGGAGATAGGAGAACAGATGAGGTAGGCCCCCATGAAAGCCATTTCGTTGCTAAAATTGGGCTCACTCAGAAACATACCACATGAGATTTAGGACCAGTTAGAAACTGCCAAACCAGTCTAGCATGGATTTTCTTGATTATTTCAGTAAGGCACTAAGCGGTTGGATGAAGGGCAGCAACGTCAATAATTATATTGGGCTGTACAATTTGATCCAGAGGGAGCACATACTCAATACTTCTTTTACAGCACTGTGCCAACACCAAGTGGATGGTAAACTCACTGACCCGATGGAGTCTGCTAAGGAGGTAAACCTCTGGGTCAGCACCAAAGAGCCCAAAAGATATCTGATGTGGACTCCCAAAAGGGTGGTCAGGGGTCGCACCAGGGAGGAGAAAAGCTTAAAAATAAGTTCTCTAAAGACCCCCAAAATATTTCCCAATGGAACAGTAACCAGTTCACTCTGACTCAAAGAGAAAGGGATTCTATGATAAGCATACAAGGACATTCAAAATGGTTAATCCACGGCCATATTACACTGCTGGTCACGACCTTCCAATTTCAATACTGTCTACAGTATCACCAAGTAGACAGGTGTGAAGAGTTAGGACAGTAAGACATACGTGAATCTTGGGAATTACCATACATATTGAGATGCAGGAATGGGGACACTGAAGTTTTTCCCAGTGGTTCAAACTGTGAGAGTTCTTTAAGTGGGTCTTTAATGTGTCGGAATATTTTGCTTCACGGAGACTGTAACACTTCAGTTACAAATCTATTGTGTCACTTGAAAGGATACCCAGCTGCCGTGACCCATCCGGTGTTCAAACTGCTCTCAAATGGGAGTTATTTGATGTTGAATGATCTAAATTGTTGTGGGATGGTACCAGGCATTGCATATCTGGTCACAGTAAGTTTCAGGGGTACTTGTTGTATGCAAGTATTGTTTCTACCAACCCACACAGTTAGGGAGGTGATGCTATGGCCTTCATTGAATGTTTTCTTTATACGGTTTGATGCTCTGAGCAGACTGAAAGCCATGCTTTTGCAGAAGGATGTGGCTTTAACTTCAGACAGAGAGACTTTTGATCCTCAGGTTGCAAGGTCTTCATCTGAGATATAGGTGCTAGCCCGTACGAACTTCCTGCTCGATTTTGGAGAAAAGGTACATTGTATCTTTAACATGTCTGATACGAGTAGGATCGGGCACCTATTCAAGAGCATGGGTTCTGGAGTATTGAGCACCTTTCAGACAATCTTTGGAGTTATTCCAGCATTTATACACTCCGTATTGGGAAGCGTTTTTGGAGGGATTCCGCTGGTCCTACTATTTGTAGTGGGTATCCTGGTTTTAATTTTTCTGCTACACAATAGATAGCCCAGTTCCACCAGAGATGGAAAAAGCACTCCTTGTGCGACGTTGCTGTGAATGCATGGTAATCCATCTGGGTGCACCTCGGCTTTGGGAGCTAAGCGAGCATTAGTTCCTATCATTCAGATCATCCTGGGTTGACTGCATCTTACCTGTGCTCTGCTGCCTATTATGCCGATACGAATGCTTATTGGACATATGTCTAACATTTCCATCGGTTGCGCCACCCGACGTTGATGTACTACTGGACCAGTTAAAGGCCCACATATTACTGTGCCCTCATCGTATTCCCATGTTGATGACGGCATTCTTAGAGCCTCCACGGGATGCTTCAGCTCCTGTTGGAACGGACACTGGCTCTACATCAAGCACACAGGTACCAAGTGTTTCCTCAGCAGCTGCTGTAGGGACTGAAGGTAATCTCCTTTGCTCCATTGACCTGATACAATAGGTGTTACAGGGACCGTCGTCTGCGAATGCAAGCGACAGTGGTGTTGCGTCTCCCACACAGGACACATAAAGATTTGGCTCTCTGAGTGATGGGAACAATTCGGCCTTTTTCCAAAACAAGCCAAATTGGAATTTGAAAAAAATCCTGTTGTTTTATTTTTCTCCTGCTCTCAATGAGCACCATGGCTTTCGATGTGCTTAGTTGGTCTAACAATATAGTGACTATTTAGAGGACATATAGAGCTTTTTTTACTTTTACATCATTTTTACATATACCATGGGGCATATTATCAAGGGGCGCGATAAAATTATCGCCGCTTTAGCGTCCGTTTTCGGGCGAAAAGCGGCGATAATTTTATCGCATTATCATCAAGGACACACTAGCGCGTGATTCCTTGAGTTAGGGCCCGTTTTTCACACGCTTTGGCTCGCATCGATAATGAGATGCAAAGGAGGCCTGGCTGTGAAAACAACATGGGTTAATATCGCGAAGGCAGCTTCGCGATATTATCAAGGCGGGGTAGCGATATTTGAAATCGCGTTAAGTATGCCTTAACGCAGGAATTTAACGTCTGTTAAATTCCTGACTAAGGCATACCTAACATGGGGGGTGGATTGTGTGGCTAAGACCACAGGCCCTATCATCAAGGATATCGCCGTTTTGCATGGAACAACGCTGGAAAACCAGCGATGTTCCATGGAAAACACCGCTATCGCTGGAATAATTATCGCTATTGCACTATGCGTTGTTAATACAGCGCTAGCATGGCGATAATTTCCAGCGATAGCCGGCGATACAAATCCTCACGCTAAGAGCGGCCAGCGATAATTATTGCTGCCGCTTGATAATATGCCCCCATGTTTTTTAGATGTATTTGCACTCATTTTTATAGCAATATTTTTATTCTTTTAGACAGGCATATTTTAGCATTAGTTAATATTATCGTCCTTCGGATGAGGAGTGGGTGTTATGAGGCCCAATGTATCCCAATCTAGGGCTAGGTTTCTATATGACCTTTTACCTACATTTGTCCTACCTTGCTCTGCATAATGGTTCTAACACTGACCTTTTACTCAGTTATGTGTTGAATAAATGTCGGTCAGTTTCTTGGGAACTAGCCTCATTTATTATGCATGAGGATTCTTAGAAACGTCCCTGCACATGACGTACTTAACAGCATGAACATATTCTGTGTAAAATGTCATGGTCATTTTCATCCTAGGGCGAAAGAACTAATTTGCATAATCGCAAGTATTTTTCTAGGCTCATTTGCATAATAGTACTTATAACACATCGATTATGTACGGAACCCTAAGGCTATCTTTATGGTAATAAAGACCCATACCAACACTATATAGGCAGAGGAGAAACTTCACACTGACACAAAGCGCTGAGGTCTTGGCCTGCAGAAGCTCCAGCACGCAGTCGTCTGACATCCCTTGCGGGGTGTCCAACTTGTGACCAAGACGGGCCTTCGCTCTCTTGCATCAGATAATGGGGTTGGCTCTTTCCTAGGGGATTCTTGGCTTTACACCCACTTACATGCTAGGTCCAAATAGGTACACTTAGATTAGGTTTTGCATTGTAGGAGTAAACCTGATTACTACGATGTATTGATATGCCTACATATATTTACTGTTTTAGCACCATGGTAGAATTCTACCTTTTATTTACCTTGTTGGTGCTCGTAATCTTTTATATCTGTTTCTGTCTAATGATTGTCACAGCAAACATGTTTTATACTAGAATGATGCTGGTTCAATAAATGCTTATTGAAAATGTCCCCATCGTTTATTCTGTGTATCTCTCCGAGACCGAGTGAGCACGGGTGACTGGTCAAAAGTACTGTACTGTTTCCACGATAGCTGAAGTATCAAGGGTTGACGTGTTCAGTAGTTGCCAGAAACTATTCGCTCCTTGGTAAGGTTAGGGGGCTTATAGTGGCACTGTGACCTAGCTGGTCTAAAAGCTGGCCAATCCTTTGGGGGTGTCTGGAATAAGTCTAGACACCAATCCCTTAGTTTATGTTGTCTAAACGTGCAGATCCTATGTATTATTATGAATTACTCCATAAGTGTACTGAGTGTTACAAATATGGGCACTCCAAGGGAGACACCAAATGTCTCAAGTGGATGCAGCCCCCCCAGTGGTGAGCAGTGACCAAGGTTGGCAAGTGCAGTGCTTGGGGATGAGGTGGTCCAAGTTAACTTGGGCGAGAGAGCAGAGGTGAGCCCTAGTGGGGGCGAGAGCAGAGGAGAGACACTGGTGTCCCTGGGGGATAGACAAAAAGCCCACATGTCTTCCAATATTGCCAAGTTTAGGCAGTGGGTCACCATCAAAGGGCAAAAGGTGGAGGCTCTAAGAGACACCAAAGCCAGTATGTTTATTGTAAGGTGTCATCTAGTGTCCTCAGAGAAGGTCATCCCTAATAGATTCCACAAGATCATAGTTGCAGACAACCATGAGAGTCACTACCCTGTGTCTCTGGTTCCTTTTGGGTGGGGAGGGGTCTCAGTATATCTAAAGGTGGATGGGAAGTCTCCCACACATGTAGATTGTCTGTTGGGCAATGACCTAGAGCACACTGTCTGAAATGAAGTGGAGCTATGGTCACACCTGGGATTGCTAGGATTGCTTGAATGGGTCTCTATGATCACACAGTCCAAGGCTGCCCAAGGCAGGAGTTAAGGAAGATTGGAGCTGAAAGAATGGCCCAGGCAGCTGTAAAGAAAAGAAGGGCAGGGGCAATGAGAAACCCACCCCTGAAACTCCCAAGGTAATGGTTTATGGGACACCTGAGGAGGCTGGCTTAGAGTCTAATGGGGAGGGCATTGCTGCCCTGGGGGACCTGCCTGAGCTTGCTGGTTGGCAACTTGAGGGGGGCAACAGCGAGAAATTCTGTAAAGCACAGAAGGATTGTGCCACCCTAGATGGCTTGAGGCCTCAAGCTGAGTCCCAGCCAGTAGGTAATACCTCTGGAGATCACCTTATCTATTAGGTGACCAACTTCCTGTATAGTGAGCCTAAGGTTCCTTGTCTAGGGGCAGCCCATGTGCTGGTGTTCCCCCAGTGTTACAGGGCCTTCCTTCTTGGGCTGGCTCATGACATACCCCTGGCACGACATATGTGGCAGGACTAGGCCTGGGCGGTAAACTCCGCTGGCGAAGTTTGCAAAGTTTTATGACTCTGCGTTCCGCTAGGAGCACAGAGTTCTGCAAAAAGTCCACCAACCATTGGTGGAGCAGAGTTTACCAGCATACATTTATTGTAAACTATGGCTGACACTCACCAACCACCCTCCTCGTTAACTGCCTCAAAAAGGAAAGCCTAACATCCGTGTTATTCGCCAGGTCCCAACTAAACTTGGGACTACAGAAGAGAGGCTTGTGGGTAGCCATGGATAGCCGTAATCATAAGTGCAGTGTCACAGCAAGGACTGCAGGGAATGAGAGTAATATCTGTGTTCAGCTGGAGGAACGAGAAATCATGAAGACACTGGGATTGGACAATAGCATGAAAGAGTCGAGACAAAGGGCGCCCGTGAGAGTGACACCTCCCAGACAGACCTTGCCTGAATACAGAGAACATGTGGACCTCGTCAGTAACATGTATGTGGAGGCTTTCCTTTTTGAGGCGGAAAACGAGGAGGGTGGTTTTGAGATCGACGGAGCCATAGTTTACCATTTGAGGTGAGATCATCAGTGGCGCACTCATGAGTAAGCCGGGCCCCCGGCTACCACGTGGATTTATATTGGGGAGGAGGCTTGATGAAAAACTACTGCTCCACATACGTGGATTACAGTGAAGTAATGACAAACCTCCTAAAAGCCCTGCTTCCCATGCACTTAACTCACAAGAGTCTATGGTGGGTGTATGCTGTTGCCAGCAGCTGGAACTCCCCAGCACGCAGAATTCCAATGAATTTCACTGAGTTTTTGGTTAACTCTGCGGAATTTCGCAGAGTAGAACTCCGCAAGCTCCACCCACCCCTAGTCAGGACAAGACCTTTGCCAGGCCTGTCCACCGTCTGTACTGGGCCCAGATGAAAACAGTCTTGGATACATTTTGTAGGTCTTGTGCCACCTGCCCTGGCCTGTTGGAAAACAGAAAAAAAGTTGGTGGTTCCCTTGGTACTGTTGTCGCTGGCACTTCCTTTGAGAGGGTAGGCAGCCATTGTTGGACCCTTGGAGCCCAAAATTGTCTTTGGCAACAGGTTCATCCTGGTTTTGGTGGCCCATGCCACTCGGTCCCCAGAGGCCATCCCTCTAAGTTCAGTGACTGAACTTGCAGTGGCCAGGGCCCTGATGGGGATTTTTACCATAGTAGGGTTCCTCAAGGAAGTGGTGTCTGACAGAGGCAGCAGCTTCATGTGCATTTACATGAAGTCCATGTGGGATTACTTTGGGGTAACCTATAATTTCTCCACAAACTATCTCCCGCTTGTTGAGAGATTCAACACTCTCAATTCACGATTATTGGATTTCCTGAGCCCATGAGGCCGAAGTGGGACATTCTCATGATGTGCCTGGTCAGAAGGTGTGGAATATGGATCCTGTGGAGCCCAGAGCTCTTCAAGATCATTTAACAGGCCCTCTAAGAGATTAAGGAGCATAAGGGAGAGACCACCTACCTTTTTGGCCTCAAATCCCCAAGAAACCCCCTCAGGGTGATCCATATCAATCACTCCTGATGGCAGATGATGGGTGGAGTAGGAGAGTGTCCTCTCCCTGAACTCCTAATCTCCAGGGAGCGTGACGGATCAGTAGAGGTGTCAACCTTTACCCTAGTCTGGCTCCTTAACAGCAGAAGGAAGGTCCTCAGCGGTTGGGTTAGTTTGCCTCACTGTTAGCCTTCACCCCTGGGCATATGCACTTGTGTACCCACGAAAAAGATACTGGAGACTGTACATTAAAAACATAATTTACAGGTTGACACACAAGATGAGTGCTAGTGTCAGTGATGAAGTCTCCAAAATGTTGGCATTAGGGGTGATTGAGTCTTCAACAGTCTCTGGTCCAGCCCCATTGTGCTGGTGCCATAGGTTGCCTCTCCAGACGCCACCCCAGAACTTAGATTCTGTATGGACTACAGAGGACTCAATTCAGTTACTAAGACTGATGCTTACCTATCCCCTGAGCTGATGAGGTCATAGACAGGCTGGGAGCTGTACATTTCTCAGTACCTCTGATCTAACATCAGTGTACTGGAGGAGGGGATCAAGAAGAGGTCTGCATTCTCGACCCTAGAGAGCCACTTACAATTGTGGGTGATTCCCTTCGGTCTAAAGAATGCCCCTGCCACCTTCCAGAGGTTGGTAAACAGGGTCCAGGCTGGGAAGGAGGCATTCTGCGCCACCTACCTGGATAACACAGCTGCCTTCAGTTTCAGCTGGGAGGAGCACCTGTACCAACCCCAGGAGGTACTTGAGGCTCTGCAGCAGTTGGGCCTGACTATTAGGGCCAGTAAGTCCCAGATAGGGCAGGGAACTGTGGTATATATGGGCCACATGGTAGACGAGGACAACGTGCAGCCCCTCCTGTCCAAGATTTAAACTACCATGACCAAGCAACTCCCCAAAACTCACACTGAGGTGAGTGCCTTCCTGGGTCTCACCAGATATTACAGAAGGTTTGTTAAGGTATATGGCACCATTGTTTTCCCATAACTGAACTGACTTCTATGAAAGCATCCCAAAAGGTGAACTGGATGGAGACCTGTCAGAAAACCTTCGACAACCTGAAGGAGCACATGTGTACAGCACCTGCACTCAAGGCTCCTGACTTCTCCAAGAAATTTATGGTGCATACTGACACTTCAGAATATAGCAGAATGGCTCTCCTAGCACATTTAAATGAGGATGACCTAGACCAATCTGTGGCTTTCCTCAGTGGAAGGTTAATTCTCCGGGAACAGAAGTTTAATGCCATTGAGAGGGAGGCCTTTGTTGTGGTATAGGCACTGAAGAAGCTGAGACCATAGCTGTTTGGGACTCACTTCTGGGTTCAGACAGACTACAGACCCTTCAGATGGCTCATGCAAATGAGCGGTGACAATCACAAACTGTTGAGGTGGTCCATCTCCATACAGGGAATGGACTTTACGGTGGAGAACCACCCTAGGTCAGACCACACCAATGCTGGGGGTCTCTGCAGGTGCTTTCACCTTAGTGATGAGAACTTCCAGGAAGTTGGGTAATTTTCCCTGCTTTCAGCTATGGGGGTCACGTGATCTGCCTGTCAGCCTTAGGGAGGTCTTCCCCCAAATATTTTGCCTTTTTCCTCCTGTTTTTGATGAATTCAATTTTGTTGGCCTTAGGACTCTGCACGTTACCACTGCTAAATTGCTTGTGCTCTCTCCCGTAAACACAGTGAAATTGGCTTACACCCAATTGACACATTTAATTCACTTTTACGTCCCTGTTAAAGTGGCAATACATATACCCAATGCTCATAAATTAAATGCTACTTGTATGCCTGCAGCACTCTTTGTGCCACCCACTTAAGTATCCTTTTAAAACATGAGCCAGGCAGCAATCGAAGCCTGTGTGTGCAGTTTTGAAATGGCAAAATATACCTTTCCTTTTATCAGGCCTAGAAACTTCCTTTTTAATGATAGATAGATAGATAATAATACTTTTATTTGATTTGTTAAAATCATAAAAAGGGTGGCACTTACCACCATAATATAAACAACATAACTTGAATATAGAAAATAAAAATTGCAATAAAACATTTTTTTGTAGTCGTGACCCTGACGTGATATGGTACCAAAGTGCAACAGTTTATTATAAGCAGCGATGTAAACGTGTCCATGCCTTCTATTTCAAGTAAAGTGCTTGTGCTGACAGAGGAGGGGGAGAGGAGAAAAGTGCAAAGGGATCTGGGGGAGGTTTTGCCCGGCTGCGAATGACCTTCCTTCCAGATTCTTAAGTCACTAAGGCTTTCTATCCTGGGACATGTACTGGTATGAGCGTGTCTATGCCTCCTGTTTCGAATGTAAAGCTTGTCATAGAAGAGAGCTTTGAAAGAAGGGGAGGGCCAAAAAGATCAAAAAAGGACTTGGGCCGGCTGCTTTGTGCCCTTCTTTCCAAATTCCTATTTCGCTGTTTCTTTCTTTTCAAGTTCTTGTGCTGTTTCTTTCTTTTCTAGTTCTTGTGCTGCTAGTGTCAAGAATTTGATAGTCTTACAAGACAGTTGGACTGAGGAACCACTGAGGCATTTTATGACGGCCGCTCTGCAGGTCCTGATTTGAGTTTCTCTTAAGATTGGCCTTAAGAGTGACGTCCTTAAATTATATAAAACCAAGCAGATGCATAATAGATGTAATAGCGACTCTGCTCCGTTACCACGGAGGCGGAAGTCCAGGGATGGCCAAGTCTGTAGCCATTTTGGGGTAAGATCTTTGTTCGAAAAAGACCCCAATCTCAGTAAAGTCAGTTTACGCTTATAGTGGTCTCTGAAGCATTCTTGCAAGTAGGGTTGTGGTTTCATTCGCTTGTAAGTTTGCATCACCGACCATGCATATGTTAAGCCACGCAGAGGCCCTAGACAGCCCATGGAACAGGGTACAATGGATTTCAAATGTTGGACATGTGCTTTCAACATTTACATGTTCTGGAAGTTAAAAACTCTTAAATAACATTGTTCACTACTACAAGGCTAGCCTCTTCCATAGGATAATGTTGGGTTACCTTACTACATTTAAAAGTTTTAATTTTCAATTCCGAGCAGATAGGAAAGTTGAGTTCGGTCTCCACATAATTGTAACTTAAAACCATATTTACTGGTAAAGTTGAATTTTAAGTCACAATTCTGAAAGTGCCACTTTTAGAAAGTTAAAGACACACAGATGATGGACAGAATGCAGAGCAAATCAAACATTCACCCCCAGTCAAGAGATCTGGGTTAAATCCATTGCTCTTTTGTTCACTATGCCACTCCAGTTTGGACCCAGCCATATGCAAATCAGTTATGAACCTGTGCCTCATGTGAACAGTCCAGCCCGAACTGCCAAGCCAGATCCTCCCTGGACTGGAAACAATCATCCTGGGACAGGTTTCAGGGAATCACCCCTCATCAGCCAGGCTAGCTTGAATCAAGTGACACTGTGAGCCCAAGACCCACGTCTGGGGATACCCGCCGCACTTAGGGCGAGAGATTCAAAAGACACACAGATGATGGACGGGCTGGACTGTTCCCATAAGGAACAGGGTCAAGACTGATTTGCATATGACTGGGTCCAAAATGGGGTGGTGTGGTGAGCAAAAGAATGATGGATTAAACCCAGATCCTTGTGACTGGGGGTGAATGTTTGCATTGTCCAGCATTCTGTCCATCAATTGTTTCTGTTAAACTTTTTTTCACCCTAAGTGGGAAGGGTATGCCTAGACATGGGTCCCTTGCTCTCTGCACCACTGGATTCAAGCTGGCCTGGCTGATGAGGGGTGATGTCCCGAAACCGGTCCCAGAATGCTTGTTTCCGGTCCAGGGAGGACCTGTCTTGGCAGTTCGGGCTGGACTGTTCCCATAAGGAGCAGGGCCAAGACTGATTTGCATATGACTGGGTCCAAACTGGGGTGGTGTGGTGAGCAAAAGAATGATGGATTAAACCCAGATCCTTGTGACTTGGGGTGAATGTTTTTTTTATTGTCAGGCATTCTGTCCATTGCATTTGTTGCCCTAAGTGGGAAAGATATGCCCAGACGTGGGTTCCGTGCTCACTGCACCACAGGATTCAAGCTAGCCTGGCTGATGAAGGGTGGTGTCCCGAAACTGGACCCAGGATGCTTGTTTCTGGTCCAGGGCAGACCTGTCTTGGCAGTTTGGGCTGGATTGTTCTCATAAGGAACAGGGTCAAGACTGATTTGCATATGACTGGGTCCAAACTGGGGTGGTGTGGTCAGCAAAAGACTGATGGATTAAACCCAGATCCTTGTGACTGGGGGTGAATGTTTGCATTGTCCAGCATTCATTCCATCAATTGTTTCTTTTGCATTTGTCACGATAAGTGGGAAGGGAATGCCCAGAAGTGGGTCCCGTGCTCAGTGCACCACTGGATTCAATCTAGCCTGGCTGATGAGTGGTGATGTCCCGAAAATAATCCCAGGATGCTTGTTTCCGGTGCCGGGAAGAACCTGTCTTGACAGTTCGGGCTGGACTGTTCCCATAATGAACAGGGTCAAGACTGAGTTGCATATGACTCAGTCCAAACTGGGGTGGTGTGGTGAGCAAAAGAATGATGGTTTAAACCCAGATCCTTGTGACTGTGGGTGAATTTTTGCATTGTCCAGCATTCTATCCATCAATTGTTTCTTTTGCATTTGTCACCCTAAGTGGGAAGGGTATGCCTAGATGTGGGTCCTTTGCTTACTGCACCACTGGATTGAAGCTAGCCTGGCTGATGAGGGGTGATGCCCCAAAACCTTTCCCAGGATGCTTGTTTCCAGTCCAGGGAGGACCTGTCTTGGCAGTTCGGGCTGGACTGTTCCCATAAGGAACAGGGTCAAGACTGATTTGCATATAACTAGGTCCAAAATGGGGTGGTGTGGTGCGCAAACAAATGATAGATTAAACCCAGATCCTTGTGACAGAGGGTGAATGTTTGCACTGTCCAGCATTCCATCCATCAATTGTTTCTTTTGCATTTGTCACCCTAAGTGGGAAGGGCATGCCCAGACGTGGGTCCCGTGCTCACTGCACCACTGGATTCAAGCTAGCCTGGCTGATGAGGGGTGATGTCCTAAAACCGGTCCTAGGATGCTTGTTACCGGTCCAGGGAGGACCTGTCTTGGCAGTTTGGGCTGGACTGTTCTCATTAGAAACAGGGTCAAGACTGATTTGCATATGACTGGGTCCAAACTGGGGTGGTGTGGTGCGCAAAAGAATGATGGATTAAACCCAAATCCTTGTGACAGCGGGTGAATGCTTGCATTGTCCAGCATTCAGTCCATCAATTGTTTCTTTTGCATTTGTCGCCCTAAGTGGGAAGGGCATGCCCAGACGTGGGTCCCGTGCTTACTGCACCACTGGATTCAAGCTAGCCTGGCTGATGAGGGGTGATGTCCCGAAACGGTCCCAGGAAGCTTGTTTCTGGTCTAGGGAGGACCTGTCTTGGTAGTTTGGGCTGGACTGTTCCCATAAGGAACAGGGTCAAGACTGATTTCCATACGAATGGGTCCAAACTGGGGTGGTGTAGTGAGCAAAAGAATGATGGAATAAACCCAGATCCTTGTGACTGGGGGGTGAATGTTTGCATTGTCCAGCATTCTATCCATGAATTGTTTCTTTTGCACTTTTAGAAAGTCTGTATTTTCTTCTTCTAACCATTTGGTGCCTGTATCCTGGATCACAAAGCTAGGTGTAGCTGGCAGTTGTACTTTGGTTATTACTCTCAGATAGTGAGACATAGGGGGATAGGTGTTGGTAGGACTGTCCATCTCTGTCAGGATGAGGGGGAGAAGCTGTCAACTGTCACACTTGCGCACCACAAAGACTCTAACTCTGTTTCATCCTGACAAAAATTGTGATTGCTGCTTAAGTAGGTTTTCACCACTTCAACCAGTAATCCAATTTCCTACAGCAACATTTTGTCATTAAAACTTGAAAGATTATTAGGGAGTGAACATGCCTTACAGTCTGCAGAGTGCAGAATTTGGTTGGTACACCATGAAAGTATTAAATATTTTATTCACAACACAGAGGAACTACATGTAAAATCTATTGTTTCTTAGTAAAAGTATTTGAGAACTGAATTCTTTAATGCAGATGTCAGGTTTGTTTTCTTTGCTTTGCACACTTGGTGTAGTGTGGAACAGATATTTGTGAATTACCACTTTCAAAGTTCAAGAGTAACAACTGCTTTTTTTGCCTCTCTGTAGCACAGTTGTAGTTGAATATTACTTATAGTGATGTTGTTTACGGACTTTATATTTGCACTTAATCCTATCGTCATTTTTTTTAATTCAATCAGATAAGTATTGATGCAGAATTTTTTCAAATATATTATATTTTATACTTTCATAGTAGTGGCTAATTCTGAAAATACCTTGAAGCAGGAAGGTCGACTTGAACATATTTTAGACATGAGGTCCATTCATTTTGCCAATAACCTTCTGCTGCTTTATCCGAGTATTCCTTACTAAGTATACTTTTTTCATTTTTCCTACAATCAGCTGAAATGGAATGTTTTTACACATTATTTATGCTCTAGCACTTAGATCATGATGCTGCATCTGTGTGTAGATGCTGGTGCAGTGCTCAGGCAATGAGCAATATCTCACGGTACTGTGTGCTCGTAACACACAGGGTGAAGAGAGCTGATCAGATGGATTCCTCAATAGCTAAACCTTAGCTCCGGACACTTCCTGTTTATATTTCTTACAGTGTTTCGGCTTTCATTTTGTTCTTACCAAAATGTGATTCTCTCATTGTAAATATTTCAAATAACTGAAAAGCAACATACATATTTTGTTTATGTGACCATCTGTTACTTATATAAATCTTTCGCTCAGAAACGCCCTGTAGCCTGAGGATACAACTGAACTCAGAGTTTGTTTACTAGAATCTTCTGTATCAGAATAGATTCTCTTTCACTCACTTACTCCATATCACAAATTTTTGATGGAGTTTGCTGAATCACTCTCCAGTGTCACTTTCAAGACTGAAAACCTAGCACCGTAGAGACTCTTTACATTTTTTGCTGTTTCTGATTTTGTAGTTTGCTTAAATTATTTTTCGTTTTTCAGTTTGTCCCGCCAAGCTCCATCTTTTGTGTGAACCTTTGTCTGGCTCCCAAACTACTGGTTTTAAATTAACTATTCTTCTATAATAAATGATACTGTGGATCTGATGAAAATTTCCCTGTTCTTTCAGATTAGTAACGTCGATAACTATTTCTACACTAAGGGCCATATGTATCAAGCCTTTTTCCCGTTTGCAAATGGGCAGATTCTGCCCGCTTGCGAATGGGAAAAAGCTTTTGGGATGTATCATCCCAAAAGGCCATCGCAAAATAGAGAATCGCAAAATTTGCGATTCTCTATTTTGCAAATGCAATTAAGGAATTGCAAATTGCAATTCCTTAAATGCAATTCTGGAAGCACCAGAAATGTGCTATTTGGCCTTAGGAATTGCAAATTACCACCAACTTCAAGTTGGTGGTAATTTGCGATTTTCTTTAAAAAAGCACTTTTTTGATATTTTAAAAGTGCCATATGTCGCACATACATGCCCTAAGGGCATGTATGTGCGCAAAATGTGCCACATGCATATTTCAGGGGTGCAACAGGGTGTCCTTTTGGCACCCTTGCAACCTTGAAATTGCATTCTCAATTTGCGATTCTCTAATTGGTAATCACAAATTGAGAATGTCTTCCCATTCATTCCTATGGGCCTCCTAGCCCATAGGAATGAATGGGAAGGTGTTCCTTATTTGCGAATCTCAATTTGCGATTTGCAAATAAGGAATATGTAGGATTCGCAAAATTTTTAGCAAATCCTACATACATTGCATTTTGCGATTCTCTAATTGCGATTCGCTAAAAATCGCAATTTGGGAATCGCAAAACTCTTTTTTGATACATATGGCCCTAAATGGGTTAGGATGCAGTTATTTTAGAAAAAATAAATGAAATGCATTTTTATTTTCTATCATCTAGATAATGGCCTGCAAATTGCACTAAAACATTCAAACCCAGTCATCTATTTTTCTTGGTCAATAATAGAGACGATGCAAGCTTTGAAATGCTTTTTCTATTTTATTGGTAAGTACACAAGGGATAATATACATATACTAATGAAAGGAGATTAAACAGAATCCCTTGGGTAAAATGGCAGCAAAGTAGCAAATCCAATGCGATGGCTTGGGTCCTCTGGTTGATGCATCAAGGGTTTTGGAGACCAGACTGCAGCACTCTTAAAAAAAAAGAAAATAAAAGATACTGAAACACTTAAGCTTGGAAAGATTTCTAATCTACTGCTACCTAAGGAGCACATCTTATTAGAAACCACAACCAAGGAATCATTCCTCCCAAGAACAACAGAAGTATGTCTATTCTAGACAATCATCATTCCAAAAAGATTATTCTTCTCACAAACCAATCAAAGGCATTATCGCACTCAAATATTAGAAAAAAGAAATCATTCTACACCCCCATAGAATTATTCAACTCAATCACAAATTAAAGACACCATTCACTCAAACACGAACTCTGGGTAAGTATTCTACTCATGAGCTGACCATAAATCTCATTCTCCTAAAGAGCCGGCTTTGGCCACAGAAAATAGATGATTACTGTACAGGAACAGGTTAAACGATCATATTACTTACAGGTCAAATGATGAAACAATTTCAACCAACTGTAACCTAGCAAATCATTCCACTCATCCCCCAGCATGAGGAGATTAAGTGTCAAAAATGATCAATTTGTTAAACACAGAAGAGGATAATCCACTCAATATCGAACTTACGAAATTGCTTACTCGATCACTAGCTGGTAGCATGTCCATGCAACTCTCACCAACGTGTTGGGGGATTCATGTTCTTTTGTAGATTCGAACCTGACACCATTAATTGATCACCCCCTGGACCTGATTAGCAGTTTAAACTAATGTGATAGCTTGTTTATACACATTTAAATACACTTGGGTTGAGCTTGCAATAGAAACTTCCTAGATGGGCAAACTTATGCATCATGCCCTGGAAAAAAGTAAAGCACACAATCTTGTTTAAGACCATTTTATGATATTGCTGTCAGAGTAGGAGTATGTGTGAATAAACAGATGTAAACTAAAAGAGCAACTAAGTGCCACAACACAATGGCTCAGAATACGTGGTCTGAAACAACACATTGGCACACAATGTTGATGCTAGAATAGTGTACTGGTAGAGGCAAAGGGGACTGGAGATGGAAATTATTACTGTAAATTGAATGGGTGTTAGCTAATAGCACTGATATTGAAATAATACATCTAACCAACCAGAGAGCACTGCTGATGAAACAGAATGCTGCTGGTGATACAGAATACATGTGCTGGCTCTTAAGATTTTTTAATGTCTTCTCTGAATATACCCGGTTGAGTTTTTCTGGATGATGAGAAATCCCTCTGCACAGAATATGTATGTACTTCACTTCAGCTTTTGTCCATACCAAAGTGTTAGCCATTTGAAATCTGGTGCTGCTAATGGAAATGCACCACATTCACATACAACATGTTCTCTTTACATTTGAGATTTCAAATGTATAAATGTCTAAACACTTTATAATGGATTATGAAAGAGTTTGGCATCTGTATTATTTTAGAAAAGCACTTTGTTTCTAAATATTCAGCACTAAAAGCAGGGTATACACTTTATTGCTAAACAACTATAAAGTAATTCATGTCCTTTGTTTCAAAAACTGCTATCAACACAAACACATCGGCAGTGAGGTTGTCAAGCATTCCCAACAGAAGTCATTTTTACCTTCTATTATCATCCCAAAAGGCCTGTTCCAAGAAGTCCTTTACTGCCTCCTCCCGCTTTTCCTCCTCCTCCAAGGATCCCCCCAAGAAGTCCTCCTTTATCTCCACCAAGCAGGCCTCCAAGAAGGCCCTCTTTGCCCCCAAGAAGTCCACCAAGAAGACCGTTTGGCCCAAGAAGAGAGTCCTGTGTGAAGACACAAATATTATTAGAAAAGACAATATTTCTTATTTCAAAGTTTTAGAATGAAATGTGTTCCTCAATGAACTAATTATGTTTTTATTCTAGAATGAAAACATTAAAATGCATTAACCCCATATATATTAGTAAGCAAATTTCAGTACGTTTATGAAAGTGCTGAAGAAAGAGACTGCAGTTATTACACATGTGCTTATTATGGGGAATTGTGACGCATTGCATGTACTAACATTCCACCTCAATGTATTGTAAAGATATCAAATGTACAGCAAAAATGGAGACCTTGATTCTTCTTCCCAATCTTTATTCATTGCCAGGACTATTGTCTTCAAATTATAGGAATGGCCTACATTCTAAATATAATACAGTATATTGGCATTATAGTGCTCTTTTGCAGCATTGCTGGTCTATGACAATGAATACTGTTTTTCTGTATCTTAGTTACAGAAACCGGCGGTAATAGTGGCCTTTCAGTTACAGGATCATTATCAGTATTATCATCTGCTTCCTCATTGTATGTTTTATTTGAAAATTCTGACAGTCTTAGTTATCCAGACTCATTTACACTCTATTCCACACAAATATAAGTCCCTGTTCCAGGTGTCATGGTCAAAGTTAGTTAACATTGGTTTCAGTTCCAACAGCCATTTTGAAATATTAAGTCTTAGTGAAAAAGTTGTGAATTATTATTAGAATGTTTAATACATGTTTGATTATGTTTAATATAAAGTAAGATCCATATGCTTTTCTGAATTAGCTTACACCTAACCTTTTTTTATAACATTAGAAAAACTTAGACTTAGCCAAAAAATATATATATATATATATATATATATATTTTTAAACATTAGAGTAAGGCGGATGCCGAAACGCATCATGTTTGCTCCTCAATAAACATTGACGGATATTGAGAATAAACCCCCGTGAGTGCTTCTTTCTTGGACACGATTTACAAGAGATTTGAGCGGACATATATATATATATATATACATTTATATATATATATATATTTGACAGATTAGGTGTTTTCAATTTTGTATTTTTTTGTTTAAATTGTGAAATAGGTATAATGCAAATTTTGGTCATTTTCATTTTATATCTGAAATTTGCAGTCAAAGTATAGTCAGCATACTTTTTAAAAGGGATTGTTGATCACTACATGATTTGAGAAGTTTGATAAACTGTTGAATGGGTAAAAAAACAACCCCAAACTCTTCATAGCATTTATTTGATAACTGTAATTAATCTAAATATATATACAGTTTTGTATAGAGGTGAACAGTTAAACACCTGCCTTAGTTTGCATATACTACAGACCATGCAGGTGTCTAGGACCAACATGCTGTATTTATTTTTAATTATTGGAGTTGGGTAAAAAGGTCATGCCATGATCTTAGGGCAATTTCTAGATGGAAAAAGTAAGAAGATATGTTTACCAGCACTCTGGACAAAGTACCAAGAAGCGGTCCTAAAACCCTGTTCTGTAAAGAAAGAGGATTGATGAATAAATGGGCATTGAAAAATATAATCTCATGACATCAAATGAATATTTTAGTTATGATTGAACAAAAAGATTGATCAGTATGTCCATCATGAAATCAAATCTTATTCAGTAGAAAAGTCCTATGTACAAATTAATGAAATGTAAAGTAAAGAGGAATCAATTACCACTAATCCGATGACTCCACCTAATAAGCTGCCAAGAAGATTCTCACATTTTTTGGGATCCAAATTTTCAACAGACCTAGATCCCTAAATCAATAGAGAAAAAGGCAAATCCAATTTGAGGTTTCAGAATTGTCTACAGAAGAATGGTCTTATTGCTATATATGTTTACAATTTTTCCATTGGCCCATAGAATTCAATAAGGTTATATTTTAATCTTTGCTTTATTTATGTGAACCAGTCAATGTTAGAGACAGGCAGCACACTAGGACTGATGAGTTTTAAATATGTTATATTGCTGTTTGTATTGTGCATACTGCCCACTGTGAACCTAACTATTGCCACAACCTCATAAAAACTGCCCCTTTCTGAATGATGGATGCTAGAATCATAACAAAGTTTACCTCCTGGCCAATGATGAAACATACATAAATGTAAAAGGTTTTCTCTGATGTCACAAACTAATAATACAGTTTGAGGGTAAATACAGAAAGGTGAATAAACTCTCTTCTTTAAGTGCAGGAACAAACATATGGGTGGCTTTCGAGTTTGACCTGCGTTGGATCAGTCTGCAAAATCTGCAGATGTCCTGTGTTTCTATCTAGAGTTCATTGACATACATACACTAGAAATAGTGCAGACAGGACATTCAGACCGGATATTCTTCACATATTTGATTAATGCCAGCATCCACCAAACTCAAAATGCAACCCATAATCTTGAATCATGTTCTTGTTCTCTGCTTGAAATAGCCTGAACACTATAACAAAACTATCTATTGTTTACTTTTATTGCATTGCTTATGAAAAAGAGCAGCACTCTTTTGAACACTCTACAAGCTTCACATAAAATATGTGTTCATTATCACTGTTGACTTCATTTTCTAAACTACAAATGTTATATGTGGGCACTCATGCCTGCCTTTGTGAAACACATGCTAACTGCAGCTAGATGTCTCCGCTATAGAGAAGTGTGTATATTAAGTTTGTTTGCATAGTATATTACAGAATTACAAACACCAAGGCCTCTTCACATAGGCATGTTTGAGTACTCGAGCTGGTAATGCTCTTCATGAATCTACACCAAAAGATCTCTGCTTTTGCTATCTCTTGTGTGTAGAGATCTCCTCAATGAATGGGGTGATCTCAGTTCATGGAGGTATTCATTTCTGTAGCCCATGTGGAGGAGCCAGGTGCACTGGCTGGAAAATTGGGAATATTTACTATTAGCACAATTGAAAGAAGGATTTAGGGAGGAACATGCAGATAACAAAGTACACCCAAAAGGAGTAAGCCAATTGTTATTCACAAAAGTAAAAAACCTAAACACACAACATCAAACAACACGCATGTTTGATCTCTGGTATTACAACACACTTTCTTAGAAATCAAAGGCGACAAGGAATAATATAAACACCGCATAGAGAAAAATAGAAAAATACATAGGAAAATATTTTTGAATGTCTAAATATTACATTTTACTATTTATATTTTTTAGTTGGCTTAACATAGCTTTAAAATTGTTAATATATATTTTATGTCCAGGTAATACAAATGAGATATTCCAATAAAATTGTACTCACATGTAAAACACCCACTCTGCAAGAGTGGAGCAGGAAAAAGTCAGAGTCCACCACATCCAACAACAGACAACACACATTACAACTACATCCAATCACAAACAGCCTGTACCCATAAATAATGTAGTCACAAACTAAACAAAATCTTTAACTATTTTATTGACTATATTTGTTGTTTTGCCCCTCATGTTGAGCAACGATTATTTTGAGGAGGAAAGAGAGATAGAGTAACAGTGAGATAATTTACTAATGTCTGTGCTTCTAGGTAGGTATGTTAGGTGTAGTTTAAGTATTATGGTGTTACTTTTAGAAGAATGATGCGAGCTCTGCTCATTTTATGTGCAAAACAATGATTCAAAAGGGCTCATTCAAAATATTCAAAAATTATTTTGAAAAAGAGCTTCTTCCCACAATACATTTAATATAGGTAACACACTATTGTGCATCTACCCACAATGACATTTATTAGAATGCAGTTAAATCCTCAAATCAAATAATCATCAAAACAATTGTTGGGAGGTGTATTATTAGTAGGGGTAAGTATGCACCTACCACTAGCAATAAGGTACCCAACACAATATAAGGTTCAGACAAGGTCTCAATAAATTATCCCCTTGCTCATCCCTTGGTAGCTGGCAATGAGCAGGCAGGCTTAACTTAGGAGACAAATGTGTGAACCATTTAAAAACCCCAATAAATTAAATAAGTAAGACACAATGCACAATAAAAATTCACAACTGATTTATAGAATAGAAAATATTTTTATGATTAAAATGACACCAAATCAACCCAATGTGGGGAACCACAGATATTAATTTTTAAAGAATAAACACTTTTTACTGCTTAAAAACACATAGGGCCAACTTGGGGCATCTGGCCATGCTTAACTGGGACAAAGTAAAAGCTTGAGACCAATCACGATGGAGCCTTGATCGGATACACTAAGCGGGAGCCCTAGGTAAAAAATATTACCTTCACACTTAGAAACTTTTCTGGAGGATTTTCTCTCGAAGTCAAATGGGCCTCTCCAGCAGACCAGACAACTACTGAGCTCAGGAGCTTTCAGCGGGATGAACCTGAATTCCAAGTTGGGTCGCGATGCAAGGAAGTCGGCTTGACTCTCGACATCGGGTCGGTCACCTTATGGAGCTTTTTCCAAAAGTTGCTCCAAACTTCTCCAAACTTCTGGAACTTCCTCCTGAAGCTCTTCTTGAGGGATCAAAGTGTCCACACACAAATCCAAGGGTACAGAGTCTCTGAGTTGCTCCTTAGATGTTGGGACTACAGTTCCCACAATGCACCTGGCCAAATCCTTAAAAGTCCACTGGACGCTCTATAGGCTTGGGATTTCTTAGGGGAGATGGTGCAGGGAAGCTCTTTTAACCTGTTGCTTTCAGCGAGCCCACTCCTTAATACTTTTTGAAGCAAGGCAAAGTCCTCAAAGCTGTGGTTCCAAGTGTGCAGAAGAAGCAGTCCTTCAGAGTGAAATCCTTTGGGGTGCATACCAGGGTTCCAGCAGGGCAGTCCTTTTTCTATATGTAGTTTCAGGCAGCAGATCTGAGTTGCTATTCAGCTCTCATATATTTATTCAATGTTATGGGGTGACAAGCAGGTGCCCGCCCTTGACCAATGAGGTACAGGGTGCCAACCAAAAGCATGACAGCTTCCTTCAAAGAGTGCCCATTTCTTGTCCCACAAAGCACTGCACTTTAAAATTCAAGATTGAGTCCTCCTGCAAATTCCACTCTTGGTGCTGCCATCTGGCTGGGGGGAATGGGGGGGGTTACAGGAAGAGGAGGTAGTCCTGGCTGGTATTCCTTACTGTCTTCCTCTCTTTCAAGCCCAGCTTGATTTACTTAGCCCCCATCCTGAACTGTTCTCTGCATCTTCAGAGACCCCCCCATCAGACAACATCTGCCTCAATGCAGGCCACTTATCACCTCATCAAAGCAGTTTGGCTAAGCCTGTTAAGGCATGCCAATCAGAAGAGGCTGCTGGAAGGCTGAATTTTGGCTTACACAAAAGAAAGTTCTATAACTTATGTTCTGTATTAGTTACGATACATTCAACAGTGGCAAGTTGTAGGAGTTATTATAATCAATCTGTCAAGTCCTTGAAATATTATTTTGCTCACTTCAGTCATTAGATACACTGTATTACAGTATTCCCATTTTAGCCTATGGACGTAAAAGGACTACAATGGGGGAAACAAAATTGTAGTTTTTGCCTCACCAGGGCATATAAAACATCTTCTAAAATGCCTATGCTTATTTTTACATGGCACCCTATCCTGAGGGCACCTAGGGTAGACCTTAGGGGTGATTTATATGTTAAAATATGGTTGTTTAATATTTGGAAGTACTTTTAAATCCAAAGTCAAATTTCATAGAACTTCAGTTTAAAAGCAGCTTGCAAAGCATGCCTGACTTTTAAAATGACAGCAGACAACACAGCAGTGCACACTTAAGTTCCTCCAAGCTGCTAGGCCTCTAATCCTACATGACCTATCATACACTAGAGACTTACAGGTAGGTTGTCTGTGCCATTTGTAATGACACCTACTTACCCAATACATTTTTAATCAGAGCACTGAAACTGGGCCTGGCTAGCAGAACCCAGGGTGCAGTCAGTCAGTTACCACCAGTATCAGTCAAAAACCGTGGGTGATCATGGCAAAAATGATGACTTTCTCACAACAATTAATCTTGAATATTCTACACTTTCCTTTCCAACAGTTTCATGTGCTGAAATAGGTGATTACTTAGTGCAATAGTGAAGAAAGTATAAACATTTTTATCTGAAACAGCCAGCGCCTCGGAACAATTAAATTGGTACTTAATCAAAATTATTTCCTTTGTATTATGAGCATAGGTAATGAATTTCCTCACCCTGGTCGTTATAAGTCAAAGTAATTTCAATGTAATGGTGTCAATTATGAAGTCATCACCAGGACATTAATTTTAGAGCACAATACTGATTGGGTAGAATTTAGAGCCAAACTTTCGTCAAACACTTGTCAAGTGTGTCTATGCAAAGAGTGAAATTTATGCTGGTTTAATTAATGCAGCTGAAAAAATCTGTGGTGAAGGATCAGTCACTTTACAACACAATTAGTTAGAATGTCAGTGATTTTAGTCAAAGAAATGGTCCCATAGATGTTTTTTTAGGGACTGGATATTGATCAGAAAATACCCACCTAGACCATTTAAACAACAAACATTGAACAATTTAACTTTGAAAACTGTTAAGTTATGTAACTAACAATATAGCTCTCCTCAGTGCTGAGAATAAAACTGATAATTATGTGAGGAATTTGAATGTTTGCAGAATTTCTTTACCTGAATTATTGTCAACATTTCTTGCACTTGAATCTGTGAAAAACCCTGAAAAGAAGTATATAATATGTGAACACGGACATTCATATTCTGGGATTGAAATACACAAAGACAATTAAACCACCAATCACAGCGTAATTGATTCTCTGCATCGAGGAATATTATTGGAAACTTTAATGCTAAGTGTATGGTCAGGTATCCACCTGCGGTCAAATTGCGCCTTCAACCTGAGCAAGTCTTTCTAGCTATCACTTGATAGTATTTGCTGTGCGTTATTTTGAGAGCACTATGACAGGCATTTTTGTTTCTTAATGTTTTGCGAGGCACTTCACTTAGCCAATAATTTTATTATGCTAGTGTTGAGTGCCAGTATAGCCATTGCCACATATTCTATTCTACAGATCTTTTTGTTATTTGCAGTACCGTAGACCTCACACTGACAAATATTGAACCATAGTAAGATGACATGACAAATGGCTATAGTATGTGAGTTGCTGTATGGAATGTGGCAATGTAACATGTTACAAAAAGTGACTATATAAGGAGCAGGGAATGCAATTGAAGTACGGATACATAATAAATATCTGTTAAGAATATAAAATGTGAAAAGTGACAGAGGGTAGCAATACAAGTAGCTTTAATGGGTGGTAGTAGCAAGTATAGGGACAACAGAGTATACCATCATTTTACAGATAAAATATGTTAGTCAATGTTGAGGACAATATTACGGTCACGTGACTAGTAAATCTCATAAAGTAAACAATTCAGAGCCCCATAACTAATAAAAGTTGGGCCATCAGAAACTGACAGCATGTCAGAACTACACAGTCATTGAAGTAGAGTTTTTTTGTGGACTGGAATGCCTAAGGATGAGCAGTGATGCAACATATGTTTGTTCTTTCTGGTACCTCTATTTCACTTTCAATACAGCACCTATCAATTTTGCATCATGTCACATTATAGTATATGAATGCTCGAGAGAGTAACAATGAATGCCTGTGTGCAATATTGTAAAATGCTCCAGTTTTAGAGGGTAGGGAGCAATGAGTTAGAGGGTGCAGAAGAACGTGTGGGAACTGAAAAATGTCTTGAAGAGGCATGTGCGAAAGGAGCTGGGACACGTGTAAAACCTTTCTGTAGACCAGCTCTGGGTGTGAAGGTTTTAGAAAAGGATAGGGGGATTGTGTTATGATTCAAACTGTTTTATTTTTCTTAGTGTACATACTTTTCTTAATATTCTATCATTCTATGTAGTCAGAAAGGATGGGCAAATTGTGTTATAATGGAAAAAGAAACAGCTATGATTAGTTCTCGGTTTCTTTTTACTTTTTATTTTATTATCATTCTATGCAAATTCAAATTTGGGCCCAACATCACACAGTATTAAAATATGACATCTCCAATTATTGGGGACTAAAGTAGGCATTTTAAGCTGTTGGAGAAATGGGTGATTGTTTAAATTATTAAAATAGTATAAGGAAAAAGAAAAACATTGAAATAAAATGACAGATCTCGATATAGTATGATAACCACATTCCTCACAAACCCTGAAATGTGAACTGAATTAAAAAGCACTAAATCTGCAGTCATAGTGTATATATAGGTACAGATGGAAAAAATATAGTAGCTTTAGACAACCATTGCAGAGATAAAATGTTCATGGGAAAAATCTGTGTTGGAATCAAAGTTAAAAGGAGCTCTGTTCTGTTCCCTGCTCATGATGACAATATAAGGTGAGCGGACAACAATCTTGTGATGATATTTTGAGAACTGATACATCTAGCCATAATTGACTGTATTATTTAAAACAGTGATGTCAGACACTCTTCAACATTGCTATGAACCCAATGATCGTAGCCATATCTCTTTATGCATCTTTGTTGTGTTCGTACGAATTGTTTTACTCCCATGGTTACTTTGATAGTTACATTTTGTTCTCTAATTCTACTCTTTTTATCTGCTTTTGCCCCCCACCCCCCATCCTCCCCGCCTATCCCTCCCTCTTCTTTCTGCACCCCCCGTGACCCTTCCCATCCCCGGGCGATTGGAGAATACCCCTCCATACCCCCTGCCTTCCCACCCTGGAAAACCCCTAAACCGGGTGCCATGTTATGGCACCCTAATGTGACCTACTACCCTGCCTCCCCCGAGAGAAAGAAAAAAAAAGAAAAAAGCAAAGTCATATTCAAGTTTCAAAAGAGAAAGAAGAGTCTCGACCGGCTTTTCTGGCTTTCTACTTCTGCATGGTGATTTTCTACAATAATTCCTGTGCCTCGTCAAGATTTGCAAACGTTTGGAATTTCCCTTGGACCAGAACTTGGAGCTTTGATTGTTGAGCTATGGCCTCCTGGGCTCCCTGAGCCTTGAACAAATAGAGAAGCTTAACAAATTCTTTCTGACAACGAGCCGCTGCTGCAGACATGTCAGAAAAAATACGACAACTTGGAACTTCCAGAGTTGAAAATTGCTTCTTTTGGATGGCTCTGGTAAGTATCTGTTCTTTCACTCGGTAGTCTGCAAAGTTGACTAGGATTGTTCTAGGTATCTTTGAATTCGGGATAGGCTGAGCTGGGACTATGTGCTCGCGTGATAGTAAGGTCACCAGAGAACCCAGGAAGCACATTATCCTTGATGAATGACTCCGCCCACTGGAGCGTTTTTGCTCCTTCGCAGCCTTCTGGGACTCCGACCAGCCACACGTTGGAATGTCGAGAATGATTTTCCAGCTCTTCCAGCTTGGTTTCCAGCAAGATTTTCTGTTTTTTATCTAGTGTAGCCTGCTGCTGCATTGAGATCATCTGATCTTCAAGGAGAGAAATCCTAGATTCGGCTTCCTGCAGTCTTACCGGGAGAGAACCAACTGCTTCTTCAATTTTTGAGAGGCGCGAATGTAATGCTGCTATTTCGTTTGCTTGTGTCACTTTCAACTCCTGTATCTCTTCGAGAATAAGATTTAATATGGTTTTGATGTCACATTGAAAGCTGGACCCGGCCTCTAATAGCTGATCTCCCAGAAGATTTTCCGGGCCTTGATGAGCTTGCTGCCCCTCTGCCACAATTTTCTCTGCAGCGGAGATTAAATATGGGGGCTCCGGTGGCCTTGAAGGTGAGACAAGACCCTGGGTGGCTAGCAGGCCACACCCTTGAGATTTATCCCAGAGTTCATATTCTGGATTTTGATTTTGTGAAGGCAGTGGAGACATTTTAGTTTTCAGAAATAGGGGTACTCCTTAGTCTCGCTTTGAGATGTGATGGAGGCATTTTCCTGTATATTTTCCTGGCTCAGTATTTCTTCTTAGCCCCTGATGTCTGATTATCTGCCACCGGATTCGCTCCGGATGTGACAGAGCTGGGTATGGAACTAACCAGTCCTTCAGCCCCTGTATCCGAAGTCATTTCCCCCAAATTGGTGGTTTCGGGGCTCTCCTAACTTCCCCCCCTGGACCCCCTGGGCCCCCGTCCTATGGTCCAAAACATCATCTTCAGAGCTCAGAGGGCTGGAGATTGGGGCTGACCCCCAACGAGCCTTCTGGGAGCGTTCAGCTCTTGCGTTTGCAGAGGCGATCTTCATCTGGGTTGTTCAGGTTTTAGACTTCAGAGCAACGTTTGAATCAACATGAGCCATAACATTAGCGATTTTTATGTGTTTCCCCATCTTAAAAATAGACCCAGGAGATCAGACTGCAAAACTTTGAAATAAAGCTGTGTGTCCGCACGAAGTCCAGATCGCTAATGAATCTGATTACTATGTGCAAATAAAGAAACTGGGATACCCTAAAAAATTTTTCCTTATAACTTTTTATTCCTTCTTCCTCCCTTTTTACTTTACTGCCAGAAAGTTTTGCAAGCAGGAGATTAAAAATTACAGCGCCTGACTGAGAGAGCGAAAAAAAAAAAAAGCCTAGGTTCGGCTTTAAAATACAATTTTAATTGTCCATCCGTACTACCAGCGCAGTCCTGAAATTATGATGCGCTCTCCATTCTCAGTTATGCAGCAGATTTGTAACAAGCAAAGAAAGCAGCACTATAATCCAATCATCCCCTTCTTACTTGTTAGGTTTTGCTTCGGTTCCTTGGCATTTAGCTGGCTCCAAGTTCCCCAGCACCTCGCTAAACAGTCGGCTGCCCCACCTTCGTCCAGTAATCCCTACGCGGGAGATTGAGACCGGGAGGAAAGGCAATGGACTGCAGCAACAAAACTCCGGGACCCAGGGGGCGACGAAAATCCCCCCGAGCCATCCCTCAGCAAGAAGCAGCGCGGAGCAAACATCCACAAAGCTCCGGCAGTAAAACGCTTCCACTCACGCTCATTGAGCTCGCACCAGAGATCAGCTGGCAGCCGTCAGCAGCATTACGATGGGGCGGGGGCAGTGGTCACCTGTGGCTACGTGCAGGCGGGATTTGCCGCAGCCATGTCCGGAAGCATTTTAGGAAGCAATATGGATATTAAAGTAAGGATAATATTGATGAATGTTATTGGAGTATTCAACAAGAAGAAATACGATGGGATGATTAGATGGCTAACGTCCTTTTCTCCTCAAATTTTATATCTTCAGGAAACCCATCTAAAAACAAATACACCTAAACTTTTTATTCCTAAGTATTACTCTAAGGCCTTCTTTGCCTCCGTAGGGTTAGCAGTCAGGGGAGTAGCTATTTACTTCGGACGAGGGGTTGACTGCGAGATACTTCAAGTTACAAGAGACCCTCAAGGGAGGTGGATGTGGGTCATTGCTAGGGTAAATGGGATGCCCTATAATCTTGTAAATTATTATGCTCCAATCGATGATGATCCTGCACCTCTCATAAAGATTGAGTTGGTCAGAGGTGTAGAAGGCCCTATAATATTAGGAGGTGACTTCAATTGTATTCAAGATTTAAAAAGGGATACCTCTAATAGAGCATAAAAACAATCTGAGCCCAGGACAAAAAAGGTATTAAATTCTATGAAACAGGATTATCTTCTTATAGATCCCTGGTATGAGGCACATCAAGGTAATACAAAATTCACTTGCTATTCTCATCGAATTCCGTCATCTTCCCGTATTGATTTTATTCTTATCCCTCGCTATGTTAATTGTTTAAGCGCTGAAATCAGGGCCAACTCTTTTTCAGATCATTCACTAGTCATAATTGATATTAAAGCAGAGGCTGAAAGGCGGGAGAGGTCCAGGTGACAGATGGATCGGCTCCTCCTCTCAAACCCTAAATGGGTCGAGGATACGAAAAAATGGATTACGACATTCTTTCAGGAGAATAAGGATACAGCGGCCCTCTTTTCGGTCTGGGGAGCCTTTAAGGCTACATTGCGGGGCCAGATGTTAGCCTTCTCGGCATCACAAGTTAAGATGCGGTGGCAGCATATATTAAAACTACAACAGGCTGTTGATACTGCTTTAATGCAGAGGGATAGCGACGGGGGCAGCGTCTGGTATTGGAGGAACAATTAACTAAAGCTAAACAGGAGCTACGAGAGTTCTATATTCTTGAAGAAATATCTAGCTCCCGGACATATCAGCAGCTCGTATATGAAGAGAGCCAGATGGTGGGGAAACTGCTTGCCTGGTCAAGCAGAGTCAAGCAGGAGGCTGGGTTAATTACAGAATTAGAAGATCCAGAGTCAGGGGTACTGACATCTGATAAGGAAAAAAATCGCAAAAATTTGTGTTGACCATTATCGCAAGTTATACGCAACCGAGTATATGGTATCAAATGAGGCGATAAGCCAATATTTTTAGGGTGTTAATCTCCCGCAGCTGACAACGGACCAGCAGGAGGAAATAAGTGTGGAAATCACCCCGACTGAATTAAAGAGTGCCCTCGCCTCAATGCCAAGTGGTAAGGCCTCAGGAAATGATGGCTTTCCAATAGAGTTCTATAAGGTTTTTTCAGAGGAATTAACACCCTTCCTGGTAGAATTTTTTAATTTTGTGAGAGCGGGAGGGTAAGTCCCATCTTGCTTTAAGGAATCCACGTTAGTTAGATTCGTTAAAAAGATAAGAATACCAAAAATGTTAACTCGTATAGACCAATCAGTTTACTAAACGTGGATTATAAAATACTAATGAAAATCTAGGCAAATCTATTCTCTCCAATAGCACAGAAGGTAATCCATAAGGATCAGATGGGGTTTGTTTCAGGAAGATACATGTCATCTAATACTGGGTTTTTAGTTCAAGCACTCGACTTTTTTAACTCAAAAAAATTACCTGTCTTAATTATGATGGTTGATGCTGAAAAAGCATTTGATTTAGTTAACTGGGACGCTCTTTTTGAGATTCTTAAAAGGGTGGGATTCCCAACACAAATAACACAAATGCTGGGGAACCTATATCAAGAGGCTCAGGCCTAAGTCTTTAACTCTCGGCTAGCAGGAAGGTGGACATAAAGCGAGGAACCCGCCAGGGATGTCCTCTGTCCCCCGTTTTATTTGCTTTTTTTATAGAGCCACTTGCTGCAAAAATTAGGGCTAATCCCCAGATACAAGCGCCTCTGGAAGGAATGTCCAAATTAAAACTCTTTGCAGACGATATTATTCTCTACCTTAGGCCGAAGGAACAGAACGTCAGTATAACCTTGACAGAATTTAAGCAGTTCAAATCTATTGGGGGGTACAAAATTAATCATAATAAAACAGAAATCTTGCTACTTAACGCAAGTAGTCAAACTCTTCCTAGGTTCTTGCAACAGCAAGCTCAATCCCCAGGCCCTATTCGATACTTAGGAATCTATGTCACTAATAGTTATGAGGAACATTTTTAACTGAACTATTTAGCGATGATTACAAAGATTAGAAATCTATTAGATAGATAGACTCCTCCCACTCACATTCATCGGCAGGGTAGCCCTCATAAAAATGTCCATTTTACCATTATTAACATTTTTATTTGTAAATGTACCGATTAAAATCAATATGTCATATTTTAAGCAGTTGGAAGCCATGTTTCGTCAATTTTTTTGAAGAAGAAGGCATCACGAATGAGACTCCCAGTGCTTCAACTCGACATCAGCCAGGGGGGGCTGGCACTTCCCCAGGTGCGAACGTATTATGAAGCTACTTTTGTGGATATGATGGTTCGAATATTAGACGGCAAGGAATCATTAGACAGTTTTTTTGTAGACAAAATGATGCAGGAAGCAGAATCTCAGACTTCAGTCTTTATTCAAATGGCTAAACTTCCTAAAAAGACTCGATATAAGACACTACAGGGTTTTCGGGATAGAATACGCTCGTTTTATCATATGAAGGCTAATACTGCAGGATATGAATTTTTGAAACTTTCGGAATGCAAAACACTGGGTCTTCATCTGCCAAGTAACCAGATAAGGTTCTGGGAAAGCAATGGTTTTAGGGAAATAGGCCACTTTATAACAGGGGGGAGATGTTTAAAATGGCAGGAGATTCGAGCTAGGTGTGGAACTAGCTGTAAGTTGTCTTTTTGGCCTCTTCCAGATCACTCAATTTGTGAAGAAAGTATGATTTCCTTTAAGTTCTACCCCAGTGCCCCTATTATCAGCCCTTTTTAGAGCTAAGCTAAGGGGGGGTAGGAAATTGGTACAGACTTTTACAGAATCAAGGGCAAAGCTCTTTAGTAACAGGGTTTTTAGACAAAATCTCCCAAGAAACACATTGCATTTTTTCAGAACTAGAGTGGCAGAAGATTTTGCTGAAGGACTATAAGGTACTAAGAGCTGCAAACTTTAAAAGAATGGCATTTTTATCCCGTTGGATGTCTTACTATACACCAAGAGTTTTAAATAAGATGTATCCAGAAGCAGAGGACAAGTGTTTTCGCTGTCAGCAAACAGGGCAGCCTCCCTGCATATTTTTTTTACGTGCCCGCTTTTAACCCAGTTCTGGGAGGAAGTGTTCTCCGCCCTCAATGAGGGCTTACAGAGAGAGTTAAAACCAGAACCAGAGATTACATTATTTGGGTTGGTAAGGCAGAGTTTGAATACTCCAATCTCTAAAGGAGAGAAAGCATTTGTAGCGATTTCCACTTTAGTATGATTTATGGTGCTCGTTTTCAAATCTAATTCTGCTCAATAAAAAAAATTAAAAAATTAAAAAAACATTGCTATGTAGCAGAAATTGAGCACATAACAGGATAGGCAAATGGGAAATATAATGAACACTGATGTGATCTGAACTCTTACGGAAAGAGGGCACACAAATATACAGCGCATGTACAGCGCCACACACTTTGGAAGCTATCTCAGCACTACCAACCTAACCTTCATTAGGAGAGGCAATCTTACCATCTGCCACAAGATGTCTTCAGCGGAGCATCCCAAGTCATCAGCCATTTCTTCCTAAAAGGCAGTTAAGGATCAAAAAATATTTAGTAATGTTTCACTGATAAGGTATGGGAAACTTGCAATGGACTATCAGAATCTACTCAGGTACTTTTGCTTGAACATAATTTCACATAAATTCCTCTAAATGTAGGTCAATCATGTAACAATAAATGGCCCAAATGTATCTCAGGCAAAAACTTTAGAAATCTACAAGGATGTTGGATCTCAATTAACCCCTATTATTTATTAGAAAAATTAAAAATATGAACATTTGACTTAAATTGGAATTTTTATATAGGGTACTACTTTCACTATAATGCATTTCATTCAAAATGACAGGTAAAGCATGTACAATGTCATACACAGTGAAGGCAGTCACACAAACATCTGAATAGACAGCCACAATGTTCGACTCATAGATAGATACATTTAGCACCATGACAGATAATATACTTCGTGGTAACAAGAATTTTAAAATACAAATGTCATGACTTAGCTTTATTACCACAACAATGAGGAGGCCGTGCAGGCTGCATTTCATCTTAAATTCCTTGTTCTTTGATGTGCTTTGCTACAAAAGAAAGTGGGCACTGTGAAGAAGACATTGCATTTTGCAGACATTGTCTAAATGAGCATAATTGTTAGAGGAGTCAAGTATGATGCATTTTTTCATTTTGGCACTTTTCTCCCATAGCTCAAGTAAACCCACAATTATATTTGTTTTTAGTTTGTGAAACATTTACATAAATAAAAATGAAGGGGCATATTTACCAACAAGTCGCACAGCAGAGCGCAACAAGTCACCTTGCTGGGCTGTGTGACAGGGAAAGGTTAGAAATGATCCATGTTAAACATAAAACTGCGCATTCCTGTGCCAACACAGCCTCCCCTGCACCATGGTGCAAGGGTGCCTGCGCTGTAAGCAGGGTTGCTTTTGTGCAGGAAGGGGCACCTTCCTGCACAGAAACAATCCCCTGAGGCATTTTCCTCGTTCTATGTGTGCTGCATTGTGCTGCATTGTGCAGCACACATAGAAAGAGGAAAAACCATGGAGAAATCAAAATATTTCTCCTTGTTACACCTTCCCTGGGGATGCATAGCAGTTTTGACGCATTCCCAGGTCTACCACTTACGGTAATTCTGGGAATGTAACAAAATCTATGGGAGCTGTGTGGGAACACCCATGTCCCACCCGTGGAATGCCTCCCTGGGGCATAGTTATGCAACGCAGCGATCTGCACTGAGTTACTCTGGATTTATCAAGCCACTCAGTGACATACAAAAGCCACACAACCCTATGATAAATATGCCCCACAGTGTAACTTTGTCTACAATACAGAATAGAATATACACTAATACACGTTTGAAGGGAGACAGTTGTTTGCATAATCTGGGACTTAACTGACAGATATTTGATAGCTGAGCTTGATTTCAATAGTGACCAGTTAACTAAAAAGCAGTAGAAAATCAGGGTTTAAGAAAAGGGCTGAACTTTTGCATAATTGGAGGTCCGTTTTAGGGTGGCTACCCTCACTTGTTCACACTATGGGACTGTACAATGGGGGGACAAGTCTTCATACCCACTGTTTGACTTCAATGAAAAAGCACTTTAGTGCTCTGCTTGTTTGACTGCACAGAATCAGGAACAAATCCATTTTTCTCATTGGATGATAGTGGTAGAAACATGATAACGATCTCCATTTTGCAGTACCCATTTGTTAACATAGATAATTGTTCTCGGATGTCCCCAAGAAATTAGAGTTTAGGGCCTGGATTTACGACCGTTTTTTTCGATCGCAAAAGGGAATTCAATCCGTTTTGGACCGCAAAAAATCAGTGGTGGTATGTACAAACGCTATTTTGCGAGTCACTGACTTGCAAAATAGTGTTTGCAACTCGCATTTGCGGTCGCAAAACACTCGCAGTTTGCCACCTACTTCAAGTAGGGTTAAACCACTCGCAAACGGGAAGGGGTCCCCAGGGGACCTCTTCCTCTTTGTGAATGGGTGCGAAAATATTTTTTAAGAGCAGGCAGTGGTCCCAGGGACCACTGCCTGCCCTTAAAACATGAAACTGAAAAGTTTCCTTTTTCGTTTTTAAATGCATCCCGTTTTCCTTTAAGGATAACAGGCTGCATTTAAAAAAGAAAAAACTGCTTTATTGAAAAAGCAGTCACAGACATGGTGGTCTGCTGATCCCAGCAGGCCACCATCCCTGTGAGTGCTATCCATTCCCAATGGGGTCGCAAATTGCGCTTGAGTCATGAATGTTGATGAGTGTAACTGCAACAAATGATGGACAGAATGCTGAATGACCCAAACATTCTCCCCCAGTCAAGAGATCTGGGTTAAATCCATCGTTCTTTTGCCCACTACGCCACTCCAGTTTGGACCCCGCCATATGCAAATCAGTCTTGACCCTGTGCCTCATGGGAACAGTCCAGACCGAACTGCCAAGCCAGGTCCTCCCTGGACCGGAAACAAGCATCCTGGGACCGGTTTCGGGGTATGTCACCCTTCATCAGCCAGGCTAGCTTGAATCCAGTGGCACAGTGAGCAAGGGACCCACGTCTGGGCATACCCGTCCCACTTAGGGCGAAAAGTGTAGCTGCAGCAAATGATGTTCGGAATGCTGAATGACTCAAACATTCTCCCCAGTCAAGAGATCTGGGTTAAATCCATCGTTCTTTTGCCCACTACGCCACCCCAGTTTGGACCCAGCCATATGCAAATCAGTCTTGACCCTGTGCCTCATGGGAACAGTCCAGACCGAACTGCCAAGCCAGGTCCTCCCTGGACCGGAAACAAGCATCAATTGCTCTTTTGCATTTGTCACCCCGAGTGGGATGGGTATGCCCAGACGTGGGTCCCGTGCTCTCCATGCCACTGGAGTCAAGCTATCCTGGCTGATGAGGGGTGAAACCCCGAAACAGGTCCTAGGATGCTTGTTTCCAGTCCAGGGAGGACCTGGCCTGGCAGTTCGGGCTGGACTGTTCCCATGAGGCACAGGGTCAAGACTGATTTACATATGGCTGGGTTCAAACTGGAATGGCATGGTGAGAAAAGAAACGATGGATTTAGGCCCAGATCTCTGTACTGGGGTGAATGTATGACATTGTTCTGCATTCTGTCTATCAATTGTTCTTTTTGCATGAATATTGATGAGGCATGCAATTTGTGACCCCATTAGGAATCGCAAATAGTGTCTGAGACATTGTTGTACATTCAGTTTAGAGAGTCGCAAATTGCGAGTCACAATTCTGCGCAATTTGCGACTCGCTAAATTGAATGGTCGTACATCTGGCCCTAAATGTTTAGTAATCCTGGAGCCAAGTTCCTTCATTAAAAACAAAGCAGAGGTATGCCTTTACGACTGCATCTCAACGTTCCTTAAATTTACCATGTTCTGACATTGTCAGTACCTAAAAATACTGCATTATTAGATTTGGGCCCGACTTTCAGGGTTCTGCACATTAACGCTGCACATTTGCCCATGATCCTTTCAGTGGCAGACGATGTACATACTAGAAGGCAGTGATTAGCTGAAGTTGCCACAAACACTACTCAGGAACAGAGGGCATATTAGCAAGACCGGCGATAAAATTATCGCCGATTTAGCGGCAGGAAACTGCCGCTAAAACGGCGATAATGGGCTTGCTAATATGCGTTATGGAATTCCAATAGAAGCCCAGGTTAGATGTCCTGCACATCTAACCTGGGCTTCTATTGAATTCCATAACGCATATTAGCAAGCCCATTATCGCCGTTTTAGCGGCAGTTTCCTGCCGCTAAAGCGGCGATAATTTTATCGCCGGTCTTGCTAATATGCCCCAGAGTTTCTGTTCTTTCTTATGACTTTCCTTAGGTCGCTATTGTCAATGACAGTCCTCACAACTGTGCCCTAAATCAAAAAACTGAGATTGGCTTATGCTTTGCAGAATTTGTTGACTTAGCTTGTTTTCTGTCTGATGGTTATCGAAGTGCAGGTGTGCACTTTCAGTGCATGGTTCAGTGTGTGCAGATGCTATTGGAGAGGTGGCGAAAGTGGAAACAGCTGAATCGAGAGTAGTGATCAAAACTGTGAGCTCCTAAATAAACAACCGTGGGGCATATTATCAAGAACGGCGTTAAAAATTATCACCGCTTTGGCGGCAGAAAACTGCCGCTAAAGCGGCGATAATGGGCTTGATAATATGCCCTTGAGAATTCCAATAGAAGTCCATGTTCTGGTGTGAACATGAGCTTCTATTGGAATTCTCCAGGGCATATTATCAAGCCCATTATCGCCGCTTTAGCAGCAGTTTTCTGCCGCTAAAGCGGCGATAATTTTATCGCCGTTCTTGATAATATGCCCCCGTATTTTTAAATCCTTGCAGAAACATATGTAATGTAGTGCATTCAACAACATGAGAGTATATTCCAAGGATTAGCAGCCAGGATTATAAATGTGTGACCTTTGCATTGCAATGTAGCCTGGTAGAAGCCTGTTTAAAAAATAAAGATGTTCGAATCTATGTAGATGGCAGCAAAATTAAAATGTCAGGAATAAAGTGGGAGTCTGCAAGTTGGTTAACATGTCTGATGAATCTGCATAAATGTTTTGCATTCATGCCCTTTGGCCTGGGTGTACCATGTGATAGCAAACATTCGGGATAGGAGTGGCGTGGGGTAGCTCATTGCTTGCAGAACATGTGTGGATGTCTGCATAGGTTTGCTGAGGGGTGGCAGTGTGTGGCTGAACATGGCAATTTGTGTACTCAGGGTACAGGTCACACAGTATTGGAAAGATTTGACTGAAATGTGGCACATATTTGAAAACAAAAAAAAAGCTGTGGAGAAGGAAAGCAAGAGAAAAACAAACTAAAATTTTGACAGGACAAAAAGGAAAGGAGCCAAAACAACAAGAATTGGCCAAGTCAATAGGTCTCGCCAATTGACTTTATCAATGGTTTTTAGCTATGCTGTGCAGCATGGTAAATAAGGAGAAAAGGGTTTATGAGACAGTTGGCTGCGCCATAAACTATGTACAATGGGGCTTATTTACAAGGCCCTTGCGCCACTTTTGCGTCATTTTTAACATGGGAAAAGTGACACAAAAGTGGCGCAAGGGGCTTGTAAATCTGCCCCAATGCTCGCATATACAGCTTTGTTTAAAATACACGCAGTACTGACGTCGCAGTGTACAATGAAGAAAAAAGGCTCTTGACAAATAAATACATGAAGTGCTACAAGATGTGCTGAAGGATGACTGCCTGCAATAAACACTATTGGCAGAATATTTCAGTAAAAGTGTCATGCTGTGCTTTAACGGGGAAGAAGTGAATTATTATGTTTAATGAGAGTTTCCTGTCAGGCATGCTATGTTTATTACCGCAGAGCTGCTAACAGTAGAGTAGTGTTAAAACAAATGAAAGCGGGTTCATCTTGCAGTGTTATTAATGTGTTTCACTGAAACAATTGCAAGGCCTGGCTCAAATGGGCATTTCTAACTCGTCGAAACATGGCACTCGCCTAGCTAGGTGACTCTCTGTGATCAACTTTGCACCAGTCCTACTCGACTTTAACAGTCCTACGTCTTTGGGAAACCTCCTGAAGTAAACCTACTAATAACTGCTAAGAAAGGAAGGGGAAAAGCGTTACAATGGACACATCTCTCAAATGCGCTTGGTACATCCAGGGGCAGACTCGGTTTGCTTACTATGGAAAATGAGTACAATGTGAACGTCGTGCCGGTAGCACACAATAGAACATGGTGCAGTGGCAACTAATTATTAATTATGCAGAATCTGGAAATGTCCCATACCTCACAAAACCTAAATGGAAGAGTGGGTGGGAGGCGGAGGAAGGATGTGGCTACGGACAAAGAAGCCGGCCTCCAAACTGAGGTACCAGGCTAGAAAAAAAAAATGTTAATCTGGAATTTAATTATATGATGACAATGTTTTGCAATTAATGCAGATGCTGGAGTCATATAAGAGGAGCAGTATTCCACCACTGCGAAGCAGGAGGGTATTTTTTAGGGGTGGGCGTAGTGAGCCACGGAGACGGAACCAATCTCCACACACTCCACGTAGCTCCGCTACGCACCGCTCGCCTCCCGCCTGCACTATTAAAACGTTAAAAAAGAACAATTTAAAACACCTTACCTTATCGGCGGCATCCCCGGGCTTCCCTCTTCCTCCATTGCACCTTCTTCTTGAAAACTGTGCATTCCTCGCAAGAAATGCACATGCGCGGACGCCTGCGCATGTGCAGATTTCAAGAAGAAGTCGCGATGGAGGAAGAGGGAAGCCCGGGGACGCCGCCGATAAGGTAAGGTGTTTTAAACTGTTCTTTTTTAACGTTTTAATAGTGCGGGCGGGAGGCGGGTGGGAGGCCAACTCCGCTCCGTTTCGAGTGTGCGGAGATTTGCCTGCTCCGCCTACTTCGTGGAACAGGCAAAATTCCGCACATTCCGTGGGCGGAACGGAGTTGTCCGCCCACCCCTAGTATTTTTCATGAAGTATGCAGGCGATGTTATTTCACGTTTATTTTACAGCACACGTTAGAGCGAGCTATGGCTTTGTTATACATAGTGCATCTTACATACACACTCTCACACACACACACACACACACACACTGCAAATCATAAAGACGACCAGAAATGGTGTCACCGGTCCGTGATGAACTAGGTGATGTATCTTAAATCTCCCTAGCTCACCACTTGGACACATGTGGTGGCTGAAGCCACAATGTGCTGCAGTGCATTGAGCACTGCTGTGAAAACTACATGCTGTGGAAACTATGTGCAGCTGTCTGTGTGCATCACCTTTCCAAAAAGAAGCTGCCATTTTGTTTATGTGTGATGCGAGTTCGTACATATGGCGAGGGTTGGGGGCTTATTCTCTTCAGTGCCAGATGCTGTTTGTACATACTGTGGGTGTCGGGTGCGTTCTTTTCAGTGCCACATGAAAGCTCAAGTCTCGGTTACGAACAGCGATGTGTTTCAATGTAGTGGTAGTTGTGAAGCCTGCAGCGCTCATAAATGGCTCATGCTTCTCTGTCTGTAGCCGTGTGCTTGTCAGCATGGCTTCGAATCATTGAGACCAGCTCAACAAATGCACACCAGCGCAGGACCTCTGTAATCAGTATAAATTCACCAGATGGGGCAGAACCAGGGCACAAGTCCTTTTCTTGCAAATGTGACTAGATAAGAATAAGATGTACAGCCCTGTTTATAGCGGAGCTCAGAGCGAGGTAAACCATGAGCATTCGTAAAGACCAACAGGAAACTAAGAAGAAAATAGTGCCTCAAAATTAACAGATAAGCACCAAAGTGGAAAGATACTAGTAGTTAGGCACTGCCCCTTGGAAGGAAACAAATGATAACTAGGAGGGACAAAGAGGAAAGATTACCGACTAGCAAGTAAGCCTTTTTAAAGGAGAATCAAAGTAATGTATAAAAAGGCAATGGGCGGGCGGTACGCCCACAAAGTGTATACAATATGTCTCTAAAAGATAGCACAAGCGCCACCTAGGCTTGACCTAAAAAGGAGGAGGCAGAAATCGAAGCAAGAGCTTTACCAATGGGGATGTAATACATTTTACAATGTAGAAACTACCACTGTCTGAAAATTAGACGTATACTGTACATTTCTTTGGATTCTTATGGTTTTATGAAGTTTTAGTAGTTTTGTGAAGATGCTAAAATTTGTATGTCACACACAAACTTCGTATAATATTCAATATGCACTGTTTTCTCCTTTCATTTATAAACCACCGCCTTTGGTTACTTGTCATAGTACAGGGGTGAAGAATTGTCGTCTATTAATGCACACAACAGCGTGTGCTAAGGCTAGATTATTGCTAGTGTTTTATTTACAAAGCTCCTATAAAGGGTAGCTGCCATAGTTGCCTGCCTAGTGCCTACCAAATCACTTGCTCAGATGTCTGAAACATTGACAATAGATGTTGGTCATAGAGGGAGCATAAGGAGTCTTTTGCTGGACTTCCTAATGCCTTCTCTCTCAGGCTCCCATAACAAGACATTGTTTAGTGTGAGGTAAACAGAATCCCATGTTAGAATGTTATCTTACTCAATTTAAATACCAGCTATTCAAGACACACATTCACAGAGCCCATTCCACAAAAAAAACTTGCATCTGCACCCAGCGGTCTATGGCAGATCATGGTTGCTGCTTTCCAGCGTACTGAATTTCTCAAAAATTGCCCTAAAATGCATCTAAATTTTTGTAGCAGTTGCAGGGTCGCAGGTATATTCTTGGAAATCCTTTGTGATGTATTTATTTTTTCAACCAGTGTGGATGCAATTACATATCTTTAATCATAAGTGATACATACAGTATTACACATTGTAAAATAATATTTCATTTGTGGAATCACATAAATCTTTCACTTTCTCCATTGAGAAGGGTATTGACCAGGGATGAAAGCCCTTCAGATAGTCCGTCTTTAAGTTATGTGTAAGGGTTGGCAGGAGTAAATCTATGAACCTTTACTGGAAGGGAAGGGATTGTACTGGAGTTTTAAAATGTATTTAATTAAGTACATCAAATCAGAAGCCACAAAAGGGGAGGGGCTCATACCCAAACACTTGAACACCAGCCACAAATGTTTGATACACACAATATTACCTCATTATTGTGTAATATGAAACATGAATCAAAGAGTTGTGACTGTAATGTGATCTTTTGCAAAAGACATGCCCTCATAAACTGAAACAATTGCACCGTCAAGTCAGGCCTACTCAGGTGAATGGTGGTGTGAATTGGGGCATAATGTTGACAATTGTTTGAGGATCCCATTAATGTGCCTCTATCAGTTAACTGATATTTGCTCTAATTTCTACCACTCATGACTGAAAGACTGAGTCTGCTTTATGAAATTCAAGGCATGTCGCGCCAATTCAGTATGAACATTTAACCTGCAATACTGTGCTTTCCAGCCTCCTGTACCAGCTCTGGAACAGTCACACTTATTGAAAGGCTGGCTCACCAAAACAACAGCTCTATTTTGTCATGGCATTTTCAGCAAATATAACATTAGGAGATATGTATTTTACCACAATCATTTGATAATTCTTCACGTTGATCTTTATGCTTCGTGTGAAGTAGTAGGCATCTTCTTGCTGAAAAACACAGTTAAAGGAACTAATTAGTTCTCACAAATGAAAGGAAAACGACCGCCTTCAATTAAATATGAGGCAATTCAATATGCAGATGACCAAATACTCAATATGTGAGGTAGTGAATGGTTTGAAGAATGACAGGCATCGTTGTCTGCAATCAGCTCCCTCTCTCTTTCTAGTATGAAGTGAGACCCTTAATTAAATAGAGGGATCTCTGTCGTGCATTCCTCGGATGTCAAGCAGATCTGACTCTATTTTAAGGCGGCATAAGTTATTTAATTAAAGTCTAATCTGCGGGGTGTTTTATGCTCGATCAAAACGACTATGCAGCTATTTCCTCCTCTCCTCTGAATTAGACATAGGGGCTTGTGCACACTGCCTACACTCTCCCTCCTCGTCTTGATGACGTGAAATATATTGATGGTTCCCAGAAGGGCCACTGGGTGTTGATCCTACGACCCCAAGAGACATAAACTTCTACATACCTTCATGCTTGAAGACTGCTGCTGCAGGCTATAGTCAGAAGAATACGCTGTATAAGAATAACGTCACATTTATTTTCTGGATGAAATCAGGATAATTCTTACAAAATATTTGTCTGTGGGCACACATACACAGAGCCCATACCTCTGTTCGGTAATCAAACAATATATCACTGCTCAATTTTTTGACACGTTAAAACTAACTAATAATACCTGTGACTAATTCGGATTTTGCATAAACTTGGAAAACAGAGGAAATCAATATACTTTGACATCAAACACACTTTGTGATACACAAGCATTTCTGCCCCCGACTTGTTAACGTTTGAAATATTTACTCATTTTAAACAATGTGCTAAAATGTAACTTCCTATTTTAAATGTGTCTCCAATCACTGTTTAAAAATATAAAAACAATTTAACTGAAATCCTAAATGCAGGCTACAACATTTACCCTGATGATCTGAATAGAAATAAAATATTCCAATTACACATGCTTGCAAGAATAACAACAATCATATTTGACTGTGGATTCAGATTATGAAGAACGATAAACTTTCCTCACACTGAGGAGAAAGTACAGGCCATGGAGAAAGTGTGAGAGTAGCAGAAAAAGAGAGACTTTGCAAAACTGTGTCCAATATATTACCTTATCATCCAGAACCAGTTATCTGAATCACTTAAATGAAATAATGTGTTTTTACATAAACTTGGAAAATGCTAGAAGTGAATTCTCTTTGCTAGCGGATAAAAATGAGATTCACCTTTGTCGCGACAGCAAGCAAGTAAATTTATGTAGATTCCTAAATTACGGTTTCCATTTGAATTCGTAAAATTAAAACCCAGCTGAATTTAAATTCTTTACAGTGTGATACATCATTCATCTTGATGACCAGAACAGAAATTATATATTTAACACAACCATATTGTATCACTGAACCAACTATGGGGCATATCTACAAGGGCTTTATCTCCGTTTTTCTGGCTTTAAAAGCCAGAAAAGCGGAGATAAAACTATAGCCCTATCAACAAGAGGGTGCTAACATGCATAATCGCATGTTAGCACCCTTTTCTCGACGCTCCCTTTGCATCTCTAATGAGATGCAAAGTGGGCGTCACTGGCGTACCCGGATGGACTGCCTTGAAAATATCGCTGATGTTCACATCACGATATTAACAAGGCAGCCCATAAGATTTAGCAGACGTTAGATTTTGGCGAAACGGCCGTTTTCGCCAAAATCTAACGTCTGCTAAAATCCTGACTTACCTATGTTAGACATAGGGGATGGATTATGCTGATACGACCACAGGGTCGTATCAGCAAGGTTATCGCCGTTTACAGGGAACATCGCTGGAAAACCAGCGATGTTCCCTGCAAAACGGCGATAACCTCGCTATCTCTGGAATTCTTATCGCCCTGGGGAAACGCGTTGTTAATAACGCGCTACCAGGGCGATAAATTCCAGAGATAGCCTGCGTTAGGGAATTCGGCGCTCAGCACGGCCAGCGATAATTATCGCTGGCCGTTGATAATATGCCCCTATATTCTTGCATTACAGAGAATTGACTATCCAGGGAGAAAGAGAGAAAGAATCCGGAAATGACCTTGCGAATAGAAATAACAAAAGGGGAAAGAATAACTGAGGAATTAATAAACCTTCGGATACATGTGTTTATCAGCCTCAATCTTTTGATGACAAGCTTTATATGAAGAAATTCTCTCATCAGTTTCAGGAGATGGATCATTATGAATAATAGAAGATAGCAGAGAAGTTAGCAAGATCACACATCGCTGGGTTAAAATGCATTGGAGGAGAAGTACTATTTATGTATTTATGTGAGTCTGGCCATGGACCCGTGAATCACTAAGGAGCCATTGATAAGACCAAATGATCCTATCTCGAAGAACTTCTTGAAAGGATGAGAGCCTTTGTCCTCTGACGAATCCTGGACTTGAGGCCGTCTTTGAAAATGTATTCAATTTATTCGATTGTTACCAGCTCTACTCTATAGAAATTTGTTAACTAGTTTCTGAATTAAAATAGAAGATTGTGCTGCCAGTCACTGATATGATTTTGAAATCGACCGAAAGGAAAAGTTAGACAAAAATGTGAAAAAAATCAAAAATGTCCTATGACACTGCATTGAGGTAATACACTGCTGCAATAAGCAAACGTGATGCCTTATCACCAAACACCCAGCCTGGAGACATCTGATCTGCATTTTATGAAATTGACTAGAACCACGGTTTACTCATTATTTTTAATAGTGACAACAACACATTCATAAGTGAAAGTTCCTTACAGTGAGCTTGTTCCCAAGAGTGCTTTTACTAATGAACAGCTCTCAAAATATAAAAGACTTCAGCATCTTCTACACACTTACCCAAGCAGCTTCCAAGAGCAAAGAGCAAGAAGGCAAAAGGCATCTTCATGTTTGCTATAGCACTGGTCTTGAGGTGTCTTGCAGAACTGCAGAACACTCAAAGATCTGTGAGTAGTCCCACTCCAAGGTCCTTTATTTATACCGAAACTGAGGCCTTTGTGGTGGTGCACTCCTCCCTGGTATGTAAATGATAGATTTTTCCACTGCTTTCCCAGCAGAAGAATCTCAGAGTTATTGCAAACAAAGGAAAGTTTTGTCATATTTGAAAAAGATTTAGTTGATTAATCAGATCAGGAGTATTAGGCTTGTGAACCTGGTTAAGTCTCTTTGTAAATATTGTGTTTTGCACTGTTTACTTCATTAAGGGTCTCTTGTTTCTTCTACTGATAAAACAAGCATTTGCAATGCAATCGGTCTCGCCTTTGGGACCTTATATGTATTTAGCTATGCAGCACATTAGCCTGGGTGCTGAAACATCTACTGTTCTTTAACATGGAGAGAAAGTAAGCACCAAACTGCGTGACAGGCCAGGTATGGGAACACATTGAGAGAAATATTGCCTTTCAGTGGAAAATGATATAGTCCAAAGCTCTGTTTTTAATATAAAAGCAGGGCCTTCGGTGGTCATATCACTGAAAATACAAGATTTGAAAAAAATATTATTGTCTATGGGTGCTCGTGGAAGACAATTTCTATGGACTGGAATCTAGAGAATGCTAAAGTGATTCTGGTATTTTACTGACCTCTGCTGGTCGCTTTCTATCAAGAAAGTTAAATAGAGGCAGTTGCCAGAAAAATAAAAGAAGAAAGTTCCTCAGCAGAAAGCAATTGTGGTATTTTACTGACCTCTGCTGGTCATTTTCTATCAAGACAGTTAAATAGAGGCAGTTGAACAGAAAAAAAAAGTCCCTAAGCGGAAGCAGACAAGTCCTAGGGCTGATCTCCAGAGCCCACAAAGTACATACACATATAAGTATATACTAAAGTATATATACTAAAGTATATACTAAAGTATATACAAGAGGTCTCGAATGCTCGACCTAAAAATGAATATTCCCACATATTTGGCTGCTCATCTGGTATTGTTTCCCGAGATTTCTGTTATTTCTGTTATAAGATTGATTTATCAAGCCACTCAAGGTCACCTTGCATGGCCTTGCATGGTTTGATAACCACAGGATAATGCAAACGCAGCGCAAATAGCTGCATCACGTTACTCTGCACCAGGGAGCATTCCATGGGTGGAGCGTAGGTTTTCCCATGCATCCACCCATGGATTTCGGCATATTCCCAGATTTACCATCAGTGGTAAACCTGGGAATGCATCAAAATGCGACGCCTCTCTAGGTGAGGCTAAAGAGGAGAAATGTATTTCTCCTCATTACGTCCTCTTCTATGTGTGATGCATTCTGGAGCACACATAGAAAAAGCAAATTAACTCAGGGAAACATTCCTGCTTACAACGCAGGCACCCTTGAACCATGGTGCAAGGACGCCTCCATTGGTGCTAAGCAGCCAAAACAGCACCAGAGTAAGGAAAGGACAGGAATGCGTTGTATTATATTAAAAACAGCGCATGCCTGCCCTTTCCCTTTCATGCAGCACAGTACAGCAAGGTGGTTTGCTGCGCTGTGTGAAACCTTGATAAATGAGACCCTCAATCTGGATCAATATTCTACTGATGTGTGGATGTGTTTTACCGGTGGGCCGGAAGTGTGGGGGCTGGTTTTCGAGCGGTGCGGGCCAGTTTTGTTACTGGGGGCCGGTTTTGCAGCAGTGCTGCAAAATCGGCCCCCTGTAACAAAAGCGGCAGCAGTGCTAGAGCTGCTGCAGTGCTGCTTCTCGGTAGCACCCCCTCCCCCCCCATTCCTCCCCTCTGAGGCTGGTCCAGCAGAATTGCCAGGGTTGGTTTGTGTTCCCATTCCGGCCCTGGAGTAGATGTCCAGCTTTGGATACTGCATAGGAAAGTTCACAAATTACAACAAAACATAATGCAATGAGAGTTGCCAGAGTAAGGCTGTATGCTGAGAAAGGTCTACAGATCTTACAACATCTGCTCCGAATACAGAATAGTTTGGGTACACATTATGAGGAGGGCCTTGAGCTCATGGCCCTGGAGGACACAAAGTAACAGCATCAATAAATGGAATTCCCTTCCTTTCTTTTCCAAAAAGCATTCTTACTTCCTATCGTGATTGCATTCTAACTAATAATCAACCAGGATGACCTTCTCACAACGATAATTAAACACCATCTAGTGGTCCTTATCCTTTACAATCTGTTCACTATTTATTGCCATGTTAAAACACCATGGGGCATTTTTACAAGCCCCTAGCGCCACTGGAGCGCCACTATTTTGATGCTCCGGTGGCAATGTGTGCTTGCCCATATTTATAGGGCCTCGCAAAGCCACTTTGCGTAGCTTTTCACAGGCATGTAAATATGGTCCTCTTTCACACAGTACTATGCGTTAAAGTGGTGTGTCATGGGTGTTGCTGTGGGTGTTCCCACGCAACACCCATGGCTTTTTGACACTGCCCCAGATTTACAACGTTTGGTAAATCTGAGGCAGTGGCAAAAACTAACGCCTTTCAAGGAGAGGCCTTAAAGAGGAGAAATACTTTATTTATCCTTGTTTTCTGCTCTTTCTGCAGCTCACACACAAAGAGCAAAACACCATTAATGATTGTTTTTGCGCCAGAAGGTGTTCCTTCCTGCAGAAACACAATCATCCCTGCAATTCAGGCACCCTTGCACCATGGGGCAAGGGTGCCTGCGTTGGCGCATGGCTGCTGTTTTAGCGCCGGCACAGGGGAGAGCTCAAGGGTGCACCTTAATCCTGTAAATATGGCGCTTCCCTGTATTTTTGAAATGACACACTTCAGTGCAGCAAAATTGCTTGTGCCACCATGCTGCACTTTTCACTGTAAATGTGCCCCAATATTCTCATCAAATGGTTGTGATAAAGGGCGGGTTTTCGAGTTTGAACCTGGACTGGAGTAAGTTCCTTCATACAAACTGTGGTCACCAAAAATTCTTATTCTATGACTTAGATTGTTCCTATGCTATGCTCCTATTTAATTTCTACATGTTGCCTTTTGCTAGCTGTAAGAAATTGGTTTACTGGTTGACAGGGTTGAAAACCATTGTCAAGCAGCAACCACAACTCTTGCCAGGGTGCAGTCACAACCAAACCTTAAATTAACCTGGTAGCTTGGCACAGAGCAGTCAGGCTTAACTTAGAGTAAAAATATATATGCAGCACCTCATACAGGAATGAAGTGAAACACAACTCAAGCAAAATCCCACACCAATTTAGGAAAATAGAGTAAAACGTTATAAATAATATGGCATGAAAATGACAATAATTAAATCAGGAGAACCAGAGTTATGAATTTTTAAATATTTCATTGAAAATAGCGCCAAAAAGTTCAAAGCAACAAAAGCAGGGTCAAGACTGCTATTCATATGGCTAGGTCCAAACTTAAGTGGCATGGTGGGTGAAAAATGATGGATTGCGATGCGGCCCAATCGATTGCCAGTTGCTGAGTTAATTCAAGCATTTCATCCATCACTTTGTTGTTTTTTCACTCACAGCAACCTGGTTGTACAAGACAAGGAGAAAGTCACAAGTTCAGGTCGACCATGATGGAGCACGGGTTGGATACAGGGACCAGGTTAGTCCCGTTGAAAAAGCTACATTCTCAGTCCAGCACCAACATTTTATGTTGGAAGGGTCCGCGGGGAGCAGGGAGAGGGTCGTGGATGCCTGTCGAAGAAGTGCAGAGATCTGGCCGGACGCCAAGGTCGGTTGCTCCTGTAGTGCGAAGAGTGGATTTGCCGGAACTTGATGCTGGCATAGGCAGCAAGGTCGTGGTGTGAAGATGCCTGTTCACGTTTGCAAAGAGCCCAAAAACTTCAGGGGAGTTCAACAGAGCCACACCAAAGGTCCAGAACCTGAGGGTCACCACTTAAGGGTTAGAACTCACTTCAGCAAGGGCCAGCATGGCTCAGGCAGGCCCAGTTGCGGGTTCAGTTGCAGGTCCAGGCAGCAGGTCAGGTCAGCTGGGCAGTTGTAGGGAGCCTCTGGAGATTGTTATGTCCCTGAAGCTCAGAACAGGAGGTCAGCCAGCTGACCCTTGGAGTCACTTCAGTCTGGGATGAAGGGTGCAAGTACAATATTCCTTCTCAGCAAGCAGGGCAGCAGGCAGCAGAGCAGCAGAGTTGCAGGCCTTCTGGCAGCAAAGCAGCACATCAGTCCTTTTCTGTAGTATTCACAGGTCCAGGAGTGTACTGAAGGGTTGGTGTCTGAGATTCAATATTTATACCTAGTGCCTTCTTTGAAATGGGAGAAACTTCTAGAAGATTCTCTTTGAAGTGCTCAGGTTCTTGCCGCCCCTGCCGTGGCTCCCTGCTAACTACAGGGGTATGCAGCCCTTTGTGTGGAGGCAGACACAGCCTTGTCAAGTGTAAGTAGATCTGTGCCCAGCTCCACCATCCCATCCTGTAAGTTATGGCCCATCCAGGCACACTTAAGCTCTCTATTGTGTGTGGCTGTCTAGAAGGAATGCACAAAGCTCACCTGCCAACTACTCCCACTCATGTGACCCAGAGACAGGCTGCAGGAACTGAATGGCTAATGCAGGGAAAATGCCAACTTTCTAACAGTGGCATTTTCAAAATTATAATATAAAATCTACCTTTACCATAAGAAATTATTTTTTTATTACAGCTCCAAAGACACCAAACATGAACTGGTTACTTGCTCCCGTTTTAAGTTATCACTTATTAGATGTAAGAAGGTAACTCCAGTGTTATCCTATGAGAGAGATGGGCCTTACAATAGTGAAAACAAATTTAGGAGCACTACCAAGACATGCAAGTCTTAAAAGTACATGACCACCTGTTTGAATACACTGCACTCTGCCTTCTAGGCTGTCCAAAACATACCCTAGGGATGACATATATGTATTAAGAAGGAAGATTTGGGCCTGGCAAAAGGGGTTATTTGGCAGGTTGAAATGGCTTAAAACTGCACACACAGGCTTCAATGGCAGACCTGAGACATGTTTGAAAGGGCTACTTAAGTGGGTAGCACAACTAGTGCTCCAGGCCCACTAGTAGCATTTAATTTACAGGCCCTGGCCACAGGTAGTGTCAGTTTACTAGGGACTTACAAGTAAATGAAATATACCAGTCAGGGATAAGGCAATGTTACCATGTTTTAAGGATTGAGCACAGGCACTTTAGCACTAGTTAGCAGTGGTAAAGTGTACAGAGTCATAAGGACACCAAAATTAGATCAGATAAAAAATAGATGTGGAAGGCAAAATGTTTGGGGGAAGACCACCTAAGGCTGAAAAGTTTAACAAAGCATTACTAAGCACCACTATGCAGGTTTTCTTTTAAGAGTGAACTTTTTATCACCGGACATTCTATAGGTTGACAAATCACTTGGTTCACCCTTCTGAGGCAATGAAATAACAAGTGAAAAGGCAAAAGGTTTTTTTTTCCTCTCCTTTTTCAGGGGCCAGGACCCACCTGTCCATCCTTGTACTTTGTCCTGTTGGGCCTTTGCGCTGTAGTCTGTTGCCCTTGAGATGGTCCTGAATATGTGTGGCCCTTTACAAACGGACTGGATTCTACGATTCCCTAAAGTGGTCCCACAAACGTTTGCAGATATTTTGGGTGCAGTTTAGTATTGAAACTCCACCTAACGCCTGCAGCCATGCTTTGACTGAAACCTCATTAAAGAGAGACCTGCATATATATGGCTGGATTTGCATGACACCTCAAGCACACAACTGGAGTCTAGTCCACCAGACAACGGCTCCAGACCACCTTTAACTTCATTAAACATTTCAAAGAAGAAAGTGCAGTTTGAGTGTACCAAAAGCTAAAATGAACTCTTGTAATGAAGCCAAACATTTGTAAGATAAAACGTATTGAATTGAAAAGAATAGTTGAGAATTTTGGATGCAATTATACGCTTGCTAAAAAAAACTCGATTGTAATGTTTGGTAAAGAAACTGTGGGGCATATTTGCAAGCCCCTGTCACCACAGGAATGTCACTTTTAAAGACGTCCCTGTGGCGATACGGGCTGCGCCTTATTTACAAGGCAGTGTTAAGCCATTTAACGTGGCTTAACGCTGCCTTATGAATAAGGCACCCTTTCGCGCTATACTTAGTGTGAAAGGGGTGGGCAATCGGTGTTGCGGTGGGCGTTCCGCCGCAACACCCATTGATTTTGACGCTGCACCCTATTTACAAGGGTGGCGTAAATAGGAGGCAGCGTCAACATTAAGACTGAAAAAAACCTGATCTTAACATGGTGAAACGAGGAGAAATGCTTTATTTCTCCTCCTTTTTGCCGTTTCTATGTGTGCAGCATTGTGCAGCACACATAGAAACAGCAAAACGCTATGCATGATTTTTTATGTGCAAGAAGGTGTCCCTTCCTGCACATAAACAATCATTTTAAAGATGACGAGTTGCAAATTCTATGTGTGCTGCACAATGCAGCACACATAGGAGTTACAAATCACCATTTAAGATTGTTTATGTGCAGGAAGGAACACCTTCCTGCACATAAACAATCATTCCCCCCCACGGAGGCACCCTTGCACTATGGTGCAAGGGTGCCTGTGTTGGCGCTAGGCAGCTGAAATTAGCACCAGTGCAGGGGGAAATGCAGGGCTGCACCATATTGTTGTAAATATGGTGCAGCCCTGCATTTCAGAAGTGGCTGAGGGCGGTGTTAAGCCAAGAAGGCTAACGCTACGCTCCGTCACTTCTTTGTAAATATGCCCCTGTGTTCCGCAATTTGGAGAAAAAGACGACCTTTTTTTTCTTGCGCATTGGTCCATTTAGCAATTCTGAAAGAAACTATTCCTAAGGCGGCTGTTAGTGTTATTTTTAAATACTATTTCATTGTCGGATAACTTAACCTGGATGGAAAAAGAAAAGACAATTTAATCACTTTCTGGTCACTAAGGGAGAGGGCAAATCAATCTCTTACAATCCAATAAACCATCTTACACGCTCCACTAAAGATTTCAAAGGTACAATGTGTATTTTGTATGTGTGACTAACATTGGTAGTATGTGTCAAAAGCTATTATATGACTGGACCTGAACTGGGGTGGCGAAGTGAGCTAAAGAACGCTAATGGATTCAACCCAGATCTGTGACGGGACTGAGTGTCTGAAAAGTTTCAGTGCTCCGTCCATCATCTCCTTGTGTTTGCGATGTGTCAAAAGCTAACATGTCTGTTCCTCAACTGTACACATATGTGCTTTGTGTATTAACCTGACTTCATGTGACATCCAAGAGAACCAATTGTGTAATGCGCTCAGAGAAAGGTAAAGAGGATGAAATATCAAAGGTTACTAAAAGGTGATTGCCAGCTGTATGTTAAGGAGGGGATATTACAGTCATCCAAATAATATGTTTTACTCAACTTTGTACTTTTGTTTTGTTCTCGCTCATTGTCATTGGGGTGCCTGCCCCCAACAGCGGAACACAGTCATTTCCTTCCCACCTACCTATCTCGACCTTTCGTTTGCTCGCTGCACATTTAGGGGCATATTCACAAGGACCTACCACCAATTTATCCCCACCTTAACGCATCCAAAGTGGAGATAGATTCAACACCCCATTCACAAGCGGGTGCAAACTGCAGACATCCCCAGTATTCCCGCGATAACTGCCCCAAATTCACCTCCACGGGTGACACCACCAACTAACCCTAATGAGATGCAGAGTAGGCGTTCCCGTGCAACAACACACGAAAAAACCACAACACCACTTTCACAACAAACTGCCAGATCTGCGATGCGAACCAAAAACAGGCGATAAGCCGCGGTAGCACCAGTGATTTAACACCTGCCTTTTGCTGGTGTTAAGCAGGACGACTATCTGCAGCATGAAAGGGAGCCCAGCCAAGAGCCACACCCGAAGACCCACAGATGCCATGGAGACAAACATCATGCAGCCCGGATACCCATGAGGGCCAAAACACCCACCGCCACAACCCCCAGCCACCCCCCCCTGGACATACACATACCGTGCACAACACAAGAGCCACAAAAAGCGCATGATGACGCACATTGTCAAAAAATAACACAAATGTGTGGCCAGAAGAACAAGAAACAGTCCCACAGCACTGAAGTAACAACCAAAAACTTTATTGAAACACAACACAAAACACCAATGCGGAAGACTCCTGTCGGGTCCATCCGGGACAATCACAACGTCACAGCCTGGAAAATAAAGCACAAAATCAGAACGTGTGCCATGCGCACATCAAAGGAGCGAGACACAGAGAAATAGAGAATGAAAGAAAGGCAGAGAGAGAAAGAGAGAGAAGAAAGGGAGAGAGAGAGAGAGTGAGAGAGAGGGAAGGAAAGGAAAGGAGGGAGAGTGAGAGAGGGAAGGAAGGGAGAGAGAGAGTGAGAGAGAGGGAAGGAAAGGAAAGGAGAGAGAGAGAGAGACACCGCCGCCCCTGCGCACCCAGGCCCCACTGTTCACTTGCTGCCACCGGTGTGTCTCCAACCGTGTGCAGGGATACACTGCAAGCCACCACGTCTGCAATCTGTAATCAAGGCCAGAGTCAATCATGGCAGAGTCCATCACACAGTACATGGCAACAATGCCTGTCCACCCCTGCGCACGCATGAAGCCGCACCCTACCCCCTCCCGCCGGCCAGTGCTGGCTGTCTGCACTTGCGCACCCCGGGCCCACTGCTCACCTGCCACCAACGGTGTGTCCACCAGTGGGCACACCACGTGCCCGTGCAAGCTCCAGGCCCTGGTCCCACCACCATGGCATGGTCCACATCATGCGGACCTGCCCTGCGGCCCAGCAGGTCCCACACATGACGCTGAGGCATCAATGGCAGAGACCACATCAGTGCACACGTCATCATCGCAGGCTGCACACCTGCTCAGCTCTCCCGGTGCCACTAACCCTGTGCAACCCCAGTCAGCACCACATGGTGGTAGGCCCGTGACGGCAGCAAGGCCTCCGGTGCCACTAACCCTGTGCAACCCCAGTCAGCGGCACGTGGTGGTAGGCCCATGATGGCAGCAAGGCCTCGGGTGCCACTAACCCTGTGCAACAACAGTCAGTGCCACGTGGTGGTAGCCCCGTGATGGCAGCAAGGCCTCGGGTGCCACTAACCCTGTGCAACCCCAGTCAGCGCCACGTGGTGGTAGGCCTGTGACGGCAGCAAGGCCTCGGGTGCCACTAACCCTGTGCAACCCCAGTCAGCGCCACGTGGCGATAGGCCTGTGACGGCAGCAAGGCCTCAGGTGCCACTAACCCTGTGCAACCCCAGTCAGTGCCATGTAGTGGTAGGCCCATGACGGGCGCAAGGCCTCGGGTGCGACAAACCCTGTGCGCCACAACTCATGGGCCCTTTATGATTGAGAACCGTGGAGCGTCCGTCATCCAGTCACCACCGGCAGTGGGGAATGTGATGTCGTCGGCCCGTTATATTTGCGGGGTCACATGGCCTGTGACGCCTGTGCCGGATGGGTGTGGTGTATGTGCAGACCTGCCCTCAGGGAGTGGCCGTGACATGCTGACAACTAGACCAGTGACCTGCATACCACCAGCGAGTACGCCTGTGACATGTAGCTATGTGGGCCCCCCCTCGGAGCGTAAGCGGAGTGGTCTGGCCTGGCGTACGCCGGACCAGCGCAGGGCTTGCAACAATGACTCGGGGGCTCTGGGCTTGGTTCAGTCAATGTCCGGACAAGGGATTGACTAATGCATGTGACCCTGTTGTAGTGTCCACGGCAAGCGGAACACAATAGGCAATGTAGCACACTGTGACTGGCATCCCACTAGATGAGCATCATTGATGTGAGGGAAATCACTGTCCCTACATTCATACACACATTCATACATGATGAAAGCCATGACACAGCAGTGTGTTTCTGGATGTTTATTGCACATCCAGTGGAGTTTTGCAGCTGGAGCGGTACAGGGCCATGCCAAGCACACCACACAATATGGGCCCGTGGAGGGCCAGCCAGAGTCCATCTGGGGATGACAAGTATTGCGGAAGAGGAAGGGTACAGTCCGCAGTCTGGTCGCCGTGTCATTGGTCATCAAACAGGATATGGCAGTCCATGTCATGGTCCAAGGTGAGTGCAGCGGAGTATATCAGGGGTCAGTGGAAGGTCATGGGGCCATGTGTGGCACCAAGCAGAAACAGGCAAGGTGGCAGACATGAATGCTAGTGCCTCCTTCTGATCTCAAGCCCATCCACGTCCTCGTACTCGGATGTGTGCTCTGCCCCACCTGTGGGTGGTGCAGTACCGGCTGTGGCACTGTGTGCCACTGACACATCAGAGGCCGGAGGAGGATTGTCAGCCGCACTGTGTGGCAGTGACACATCAGGTGCCGGAGTGGATACGCCTGCCGCACTGGGAGGCACTGACACACCAGGGGGCGGAGATGTGGATGGTGTGGGGGCAGCAGCATTCATCTGCACCACGCCTTGTGGCAGCAATGCCATGATGAGGACATGCAGGGCATGGTAGATCCCAGCTACATTTCGCTGATGTGCAGCGGTGGCTGCCATCCTTTCCGCCTCCATCCGCACCATGTCCTCCATGAGCCTCCGCAGGTGTGCCAGCTCACGGCTGGGATCGCTGGAGCCACTCTGAGAGGACAGGTGTTCTTGTCTCCGAGTCAGGACTTTAGCGATGTCAGTCAGGGCTCGTTGCAGACCATGGAACGGGCCGTGGGTGTCTGTTAGGGACTGGAGCTGGTCCCTGATGGGACCTAGACACCCATGGATGGTGTCCAGTTTGGTAGCCATGAGGTCGAACCCCACCCGCACCTGCTCAGCCGTCTCCCTCTGGCCCTCCAGCACACGGCGTTGGAAGGCCATGTGTTGTTCCTGGGGGTTTTAGGTGACTGCCGGGTCTGTGGGTGCCTCCTGCTGGGTGGTTTGTGGAGTGGGTGGGGTCTCCTCGATGCAACTGGGCTGCCCTGGTCCTGGAGGTGATTGGCGGATGAGTTCAATGATGTCTTGGAGGGCTTGGGTGTCGATGCTGGTGGTGTCTCCCTCATCATCAGTGAAGAGTGGCTGGGTCTGCTCTGCAGGAGGTGTTGATGGTGCCCCTGCAATGTGAAGGGGAGATGGTGTATTACAATGTGTTTCCGCATGTATGTAGCCGCATGGTACAGTATCACATTCAGACAGCATGGCATTGTACATTGTGACAGTCTGTGGATCATGGCCATGATCCAGAGTCATTGTGGGTGTGCACTGTGCTCTGCTTGATTGTGCATGTGTGCCACTCTCGAGCTCCAGGCTGCTACACTCGAGTCTTTCTTTCTTGCCACAAGGTCTTTATCATCATAGAAGTTACTGTGTTTTGATTACGATACGGGACACAGATCCCCCGAGTCACTGCTTTACTTCACGGTACGAATGCTGTATCTACCTCCGAGATTCCGATTCACCGATATCGATTGGCAGAACCACTTGGCGTTATTCATCATCCTCTAGGTTTGGACATTATATATTAATTCCGAGAATATTGCCTCTGAAGAAGGGACCTGCGAGTCCCGAAATGCATCGGGCTACGGGCCTTGTGACATCTATGGGCCACGAGACAGATACGCACCAATGAATTTGTGAATCAAAATGCAAGAATACATTGAACTTGGAAATCGTATTGTACAATACTAACTTTTTCTAGATAAAAGAATTCGTTTTGTTAAAGTAACCCATGGTTTTGTTAGATGGGTGTGTAACTCTACACGGATGTGTAAGAATTGTATTACGTTATATGATTTTTGTTAAACAATACGTTTTCGAAAAAATGAATACAAAATGAATACAAGAAAAAATCGTTTCTGTACGGTTTGTTAAGAAAAAGAATAGAGTTTAAGATTATAGAACGTTTTGTTCAATAGGAACAGTGCACACTACAATCAGGGACCAGCCTGTTAGTTCACCTGTGTGCCATTGTGGCCATCTCCACCCGTCCCCCCAGTACCTGGTGGTCACTCACCCTGTTGCGGTTGTGTTGTGTCCTGTCGAGCAGTGTCCGGTCCCCCAACTCCTGCCACGGTCTCCACACTGATGACTGTCGACACCAGCTCCTCCATGTCATCCAGCTCCCGCTGTGGCGCTGGGCTCCCACCTCCAGTCTACATTGCTGCCTTCTGGTTGGCTGCGAGTTTCTCCTTGGTCTTGCACTTGATGTCAATCCATCGCCTCTTGACCTCGTCCATTGACCTCTTGTGCTCTCCGACGGCATTCACCTTGTCCACGATGTCCCGCCATATTCCATTTTTGGTGCCCAATGACACGTTGTAGGTGACGAACAGTTGTTGATGGTGTTCCATCACCTCCGTCACCAGGATCCTGTTTTCCTGCGGACTGAACTTCGTCTTCCTCTTCTTCTTGTCCTTGCCCTTCCCTGTCCCCGAGGTCCCAGGCTGGTTGTCCGGGAAGCTTGTGGGGTTGCACTCGTCCTCTGCGCCTGCTCCGGCTGCCTCCATGGTGCTTGGGTGTTGGTCATTTTGTGTTTGTGTTTTTTTTCTACTTTTATACTGGTTTTTCCTGCCTGCCATGTGTGTATTGCAGGCCGTCTCTGCTTATCGCTGATTTCCTCATCGCGCTTTGGCCCATTGCATGTTTTTTCGCGTTGAGGTTTGTGTTTTTATCACGGTCGCGGTTGTTGTATCGCGGACATTGTCCGCGTTTTCGGGGAACTATCGCATGGTACCTCCGTGGTGTGAATTCCAGGTTAACACGGGGTTATTTTCCCGCGATGGGCTGCGATGTGTACAGTTGCGTTAACATTTTTTGGAGATATTTAGCACACATTTTTGTGAATATCCCCCTTAGACTCAGGCTGAGATGACGTATCATGAAAAATGCCATCCATTCCTGCAAAAACCTCCAAACATTCACTGGTTGGTGGCTATGTCATTTTACATCTTTTCTTCAGGCAGTCACACACTGAAGGATTCGTGAATATGGAAGATGTTTACACCAGATTGTAAAGGATGTACTCCCTCCTACGCCTGCGTAAAACTAGATAAGCCTTAATAGAAGACGGAAGCCCTCTCAGCCGTATACAGCAAAACACCACGTACAACTGCTTTTTATGAAGAGTCTACAGGCCAGGTAATTGGCCTACTGAACAGCTTATTTAACTCATTCCCAGGTGACATGGGTGTCACGCATACATTGAGCGAGACTGAGATCACGCCTATATCTAAACCTGGGAATGATACAGTGGAATGTAAATCGTACAGAGACCCTTTGCATTGCCGCTGAACACTGTAGTGAAACTCCTTATTGTGGCTCTAAGGAACAGACTGGAAAAAGTCATTCCATATTAAGTAGCTCTAGAAAAAGTGGGCTTTATGCAGGGTAGGCAAGGGCAGGATAAAATTTGGAAAGCCGCTCATCTGGTAGAAAACTTGCAGCGCTAGGGAATGCCAACAGTCCTCATTGCTTTAACCACAGCATAGGAGTTTTATAGGATGAGCAGTGTCTTCCTTGACGGATGCTGAGTAAAATAGGCTTCAGGTGAATGGTGAGGGACTGTATATCACCGCATAATTGTTTTCTGAAGGATTAGGGTGACTGGCTCATGGTCTGATAAACATGGGGCCTCATTTATGAAAAATGACGCATCGCTGCGTGAAAACAGCGATGCGTCACTTTTCATTGCGCCCTCCTTGCGACATGCTGGATGCGTCATATTTACAGTATGAAGCATCATGTCACAAGGAGTTACAGATACGTCAGTATTTCTGACGTATCTGTAGGCGCAAACATGACTCATTGCTGGAGTGTGTCACAAAAGTGACGCAACTCCATCAATGGGTCATTTCAAATGGGCAAGTCCCATTTTAAATGTGCTTGCATCAGTCTTATGCCTGCTGTGAGGCAGGCGTAAGATATTGACGCATTTGCGTCCTAGAAGTGATGCAATGAAATCTCATAGATTTCACTGCGTCACTTCTACGAGGCTTACTTGCGTCAGAACGCCCACCCTGCATACATTATACCTGGCGCAGGTATAATGTGGCGCAGGGGTTTACAAAGTGACACATCTAACTAGATACGTCACTTTGTAAATATGACGCAATATGGCACATTTTTTACGCTGCTGGTGCGTCACAAAAAGTGACGCACCGGCGGCGCAAAAGTGACGCAAGGGCTCATAAATAAGCCCCATGGTCTCCAGAGCGGAGCTGAACAAGGTTGCCCCAACTCTGATCCTTTTTGGTCTTGCGATAGAGCCTCTGGTTGCCCATACACCATCTGTCACTAAGGCAAAAGGTATCAATCTTAGTTGCATGGAGCACAAGTAAGCCTTTTTGTGGATGATGTGCCTCTATCTCTCACGAAGCCAGAGACATTGCTACCAGCAATGGTCCTAGTCACCTTAGGGCAGTTTGAGATTGACTCCATGCTAAAAATTAATAGATAGAAATATGAGATCCGAAATATATCCATCCCGCACGAGAGACAACTGGCAATAAAAGAGACTGTCCCAAATAAATGGGCTAAAACCTCAAACAGATAGCTGGTAATAATTATTACAATGATAGTAGGGCGGTAGATAGATGCAAATTGGTTGGGTCTGAGAACTAGAAAGCAACAGATCTTGCCAAATAGTGCAATTACTATAGTTCATAACTGGGTGATTGAAATTATGTGTGATTTTTGGACAAAGATGATAGGTCTGCTTTATATATATTGATATGGTCACCCCTTAATAATGCCAATAGACCGACTTTTTTATATTTTTGTGTTGTGACTCTTTGACAAAGTCATTAAGTCTGCCTGAATGAGCCAGTCCCTGTGAGACCAACCACATGCCAGAAAGCTGTGCGCTGCGGGAGGTGGGGCACTTACAGTCCCTGCGCGCAACTCCACACAGCTAATGGCCAAAAGACATGCACAATCATGAACTTACCTGCAGATGAGTGCTTTGGACCAGGCCCTGGCTGCTGGCAAGGCCCTAGGGCCAGCCCCACCTGGAGAATGGCTGAAAGCTATGCGTGGCATGGGGTTGTCTGCATGCGAGAGGTCAAGCCAGGCCCTGCAGTCAACTCCACGCCTTGCACGCCCAAAGGGCATGCATTGCCTGAGTTTGGCGTTCCGAATGGTAACAAAATATTACTTTATGTTAAAACATTTTTTTTTAAATTACTGAAAAAACCAAATGTTAAAGTGATGTTACAGTTAGATGTGGTATTAATATCTCACTTTGCAATAAAAAACAAATTCCCTTAAAAAAACAAAGGTTAAAGGAATGTTATAGCTATGTGAAAATGTCAGGTAAAACATAATGTTTTAAACTAACAAAATATCTTAAATTCACCAGTTATAGTCATCTCAAGTAACTATAACTCATGCCCTGAAATAACTCTAACTTGCGCCCTCGCCATGCACTGCTTATGTCCTCACATATTACATCACTCACTACATGTTTTGTGACATCATTGATAAAATCACTGCAACACCTTTAATGCTGACGGCCTTGGGGGGAAGCTCATGGCCATGGAGGCCCAGTTGACTCCCTTGCCAGCACCCATACTGGATGATGCAAGAGCTGGATTAGCTCCTGCACAGCTGGGTGCAGCATTTCTCTCACCGGGCCAGAGCAATCCTAGATTCCCTGCCCGTAAGAGCTTATGCAGGGAGAAATATTTCAGTTCCCACCTGGTGGGAGCCGTTTTGTTCTTGCGGCTGATAGCTCTGAAGTCCTCCCATCCTGTGCTGTCATGGGCAGGAAACAGTGTCCCAGGGGATAGGGTCCTTTGCACACCAACAGTGAGCTGGCCTGAAGGATTCAGTTTCCTGGGGGTCATAGCATGGTTCAGAGAGGGGTGCGCCAGGGGCCTTCCAATGGCTCAGGGAGGGTGCCACATGGCCTCTCTCCTAAAATTAAAGTTGCACTTGTCTTCTTGGTTCTTGCCCTCCCCGGGGTGGGGGCTTTTATTTAAAAAGGGGTGGTGTGCAGCTTTTTAAGAATTTGATTGTGGATCCATGGTTCCTCTCCAAATCCGTGTTACAGTTAAAAAAAAAATCAGGTTTTTGCTGACCCATGAGGTGGTCCCTCTCGAACCCCCACCACCAGGCCAAGGGGGTCCGTGTATCCCTACCGTGCCCTTATATGCTGTATAATCTTTTTCAAGACGGGGGAATCTTTGGTGATGTTTTGACTTAATTTCTTTAAAACTGCTGAACGGATGTACACCAAATCACCAAAAACATGCTTTCTGGATCAAGTTCTAGCTTTCCGCCAAATTTGAAGTAATTCCATGCAGCCATTTTGGCTGCAGCTAACTTATTTTCTTTCTATTGGTATGAGGTGGAAGGCCACAAGCCCCCTCCCCATTAAATATATAAATTAATGCAAACCCACGGGGTCCTGGCCCACCCCTGGAGCTTAAACTTAAAAAAGGCAGATCCTGCTCTTTTTTTTTACTGGTACTGCCAATCCACAGATCTGCACTACTGCAAAAAAAAACATGTTTTTGGCCACAGGGTTCGTCCCTCTGTGACTCCCCCCACCCCCCACACCAGGCGAAAGGATTTAGCGCATCCCTACTCTGCCCCCTATATTTTTTTTTTGTCTTTAGTGAGGACAGGGGACTAAATGCATGTGTTCCAAAATGACTGCTGCTATAGCTTTGTTAATGTATATGAGAGGCAATTAGATCTTATCTTTATATGTGTTGAGTCTGCAGATAGATTCTCTGCAGCATAAAATGTACCTACATTTTGAACATTTATTTTTCTAAAATGACTAAACGAATTTACAACAAATTACAAAAAGCACACTTTCTAGATAAAGTTCTAGCTCTCTGACAAATTTGGCAGAAATTTTATTTTAAATGGACCACTTGTTTTTGTGCTATCACTGTTCAATTTTCCTATTAAAAATTGCATGCAGAAAATACTCTTTGGAGCCCCCCTTGCATTACAGATTGGTCCTGAATTATCCCGGAAGAAGTTGGGGTGGATGAGGCTTTCATTGGAATGTTTCATGAAGATTCATCGCCAAAGGACAATGACGACAAAGTTATTAGTAAACAAAAAATATCAATTTCCTATAAAACCAAGGGGCATATTAGCAAGACCCACGTTAAAATTATCGCCGTTTTAGCGGCAGGAAACTGCAGCTAAAATGGCGATAATGGGCTTGCTAATATGCGTTATGGAATTCCAATAGAAGCCCAGGTTAGATGTGCAGGACATCTAACCTGGGCTTCTATTGGAATTCCATAACGCATATTAGCAAGCCCATTATCGCCGTTTTAGCGGCAGTTTCCTGCCGCTAAAACGGCGATAATTTTAACGTGGGTCTTGCTAATATGCCCCCTAGTCCTAGCTAATAACCACCCACATTAAAAAAGAATACCTACACTCACAGGGGGATATTCTCAAGAACGTGCGATAAACATCGCCAAAATAGGTTAACGCAAGTTTTCATATCGCCGTCTATCGTGGGAAAATAACTCCGTGTTAACGTCGTATTCTAAACACGGCAGTAACATGCGATAGTCTCCCGAAAACGCGTCAAATGTCCGCGATAACATTACCGGGACGGCGATGAAAATCCAAACCCGAACGCGAAAAAAGTTGCGATGGGCCCAACCGCGACAAGACAATCAGCGGAAAGCAGCACCAGGCCTGCAAATCACACACTTCAGGCGGGAAAAATCACTACAAAAGCAGAAAAAAAAAAACACAAACAAAAACCAAACTACAGCGAAGCACAATGGAGGCAGCCAGAGCAGGTACAGGGGACGGCCAGAACCCCACAAGTCCCCCGGAGGAGCAGCCTGGGACCTCGGGGACAGGGAAGGACAAGAAGAAGAGGAAGACGCGGTTCAGTCCACAGGAAAACAGGATCCTGATCACGGAGGTGATAGAACACCATCAACAACTGTTCATCACCTCCACTGTGTCATTGGCAACAAAAAATGCAACATGGCAGTCCATCCTGGACAAGGTGAATGCAGTCGGAGTGCTGAGGAGGACAATGGAAGAGCTCAAGAGGCGCTGGAATGATGTGAAGTGCAAGACCAAGCAGAAACTCGGCAACAACCAGAAGGCAGCAATGCAGACTGGAGGTGGGAGTCCAGCGCCACAGGAGGAGCTGGATGAGATGGAGGAAATGGTGTCCACAGTCATCAGTGTGGAGACGGTGGCAGGAGTTGGGGGACCGGACACTGCTCAACATGACCTGACACAACAGCAACAGGGTGAGTAATGACCAGGGACTGGGGGACGGGGGAGATGGGCACAATGTCACACATGCACAATTAAGTATAGCACACTGCACACCCACAATGACTCTGGATCATGTCCCTGATCCCCTTGGCACACTGCAGCACACCTAGAAACAGCAAGTAGGCCCCCGTCGACTATGTGCCCAGAGGGGACCCTTCCCACACATCACCAATCTCACAACCAACCCATGCACATGTGCCAAACCCAGCAAAGCGGCGTGTCTGTGAGCCACACTGACAATGCAAGTGACACTGCATGACAAATAGCATGGCTGCAGTCAATATATAATGACATGTTGCACGCCACGACACTGAGGTGGCTGAGTGTGGACCACATCCGTAAAGGAGCAGGTCACACTCTGACACATCCACGTGCACAAACAACCCCTGACGTCAACAACACATCTGCGGACAAACCATGCCCCAGAGTCCCAACTCACACCAAGAGCCCAATTTACCCAAGAATGCAACATCTCAGCACTGTATAAGCACAGAAGTAAAAGGCACACCGCCTGAAATGGATAAGGGCCAGCCAAATCTGAGCTGCAGGGGCGACTCTCCCAAAGTGCAGCACACACACATAACATTCAGAGCACATCAACATTGACAACAATGTGGTATAAACTGCAACACGTTCACAACAGAACAGAGGACACAACTGGTGCCGCTTGTGTGTAGAAACTGGTCAATCACATTTGGCATAGCAGGGAAATGTGAGAGGATAATGTACAAGTACAAACACACATCCATGATGTTGTCGAAATGTCCACTGTCCTGCATCAAATAGGCAGCTCCTCCCAAACAGTCACAATGTACATTGTCATGCAGTTTGTATGTTAACTTGTACAATGCGTCAACACACTTTTAGAAGTGGCTGATTTCTTGTCCTAGCCATCCTGTGTGTCTCTGCCTGGTTGTGTATTGCCTGTCTGGGTTTGGATGTGACAGGGTCTGGGGAGTGTCCTGACACCAGAGAGGTGTAGGTGAGATAGCACAGGCTGGCCTGCATTTGGTGTAGGGGGAGGAGTAGCCCCTTTGATGCGAAAACTCAGGAACATAAAAGTTTCCAGGTGTGTCTCAGTGACGCTGGGTGCGTGTGCTTTTTGCAGCCTGAGACCTTCGTGAGACTTGGCCCGTGACTGTGTGCCCCGGAGCAGTCTTGCGCCCTGCTTAGATCGACAGCGTGACCAGAAGTGCTGTGATCGTTATCGCCCTCGGCCCGGACCGTCGTGCCAAGGGGGAGCCGTGAGGAATCCCCGCCGCCGGCCCGAGCCTGCCTTTGCCCAAGATCAACGGAGCCGTGCCGGGAGCCGATCAGCTGCGAGGCCGTTGCCTGGTAGCCTGACTCTCACTGCGAGGAGCAGCCGCCGCCAACCTGAAGCCGCACAGCGTGACGCCCAAGCCGCGAGGAGAGGAGAGAGAGACTGCACCGCCCCAGGTCACGCTCAGCGAGCGTGCATGTGTTGCCGCCTGGGACGGAGTGCATGCTACGAGAGACCGCTCTCGGCCTTTCCCATCTTTGCAGCGCAAGCCTCCGCTCAAGTCAGTATTGCGGCCCGTACTCGCCGAGGAGGGGCAGTACCGGGGTCGGATTGTGGAGCTGCACATTGTTTCCTTCGTAACAGTATTGGGGGCATATTTTGGCAGCCGCTGACCGCGAGTCAGCCAAGAGTGGCATAGAGACCTTCACAAGCACCGCGATTGGTGCCGAACTGCATTGTTACTTGTTTTACGATTCGCATTAGTACTTGCATTTCGAACTGCATTATTACTTGCTTTATGATCCGCATTAGTACTTGCATTACGAACTGCATTATTACGTGCTTCTACGATTCGCATTAGTACTTGCATTAAGGACTGTCTTATTTCTACATTACGAACTGCATAGCATTGCATTAGGACTGCATTAGATCATCGTGAACTGCTCATTAATACCGCAAGAACCTACAAGTGATTGTTGGCCTAATAACCGGCCTAGTGAAATATTACGAATATGCATATGTTGGACTTTTATCGTTTGGTCTCATCGTATTTCTTTTTGATAAAGATACCGCTATTTTTATAAAACCAGTGTGGTGTCCATTTGTGGTGTTATCACTGTGTTACTAGGAGTGTGGTTGCAAATACTTAACACATTGCCTTGGAGATAAGCCTGGCTGCTCGGGCCAAGCTACCGGGGGGTGAGCAGGGGTTATCTAAGAGGGTGTCCCTCCTTTCCCTGACTAGAAGCAAGGATCCCTATTTGGACTAAGGTACCTACCTCAGCCAACTAGAGACCCCCAGTTCTAACTGACCCCGTATGAATTACCCTTCTTGTGAATAACGGTTGTGTTGGTCGCTTGTGAAGGGGTGGCAAACCATTTACTGTTGATGGAACCATTTCTATTCTGGTTCCTGAATGCTGCTGTTCTGCAGCCATCAAGAAAAGTCTCATTTTTTATTATTAATTTGGAGATCCTTGGTGTCTCTAACCAACAGATGTGCATGTGCGATACCCTGCACCACTGGAGTGTTTGTACCAGCGCTACGGGGTACAGGCCATGCAGCAGGTTGTGTTTGAGTCGATTCGGTGGCGGCCCCATGGCAGTTCTGAGGGTCCCTAGTGTTTTTGTTGGCATCTTTTTGCCAGCTGTGTGCTGTAGCTCTGCCTTGGGAAGTGGCCATTCTTTCCTTAGTTGAAGACGACTGATGTAATACGTCGATTAGAAGGAAAGTAATAGAAAGCAGTTTAAGATTTCGTTTGTCCATAGAAATAAAGGAGCATTTGTATAGGCTGTGGTTTTACACCGAGGTGTTTATTTACAAGCCCCTGGCGCCACGGGTGCATCAATTTTTATATGGGAAAAAGTGACGTACGGGAGAGACAAGGGGCTTGTAAATAAGCCCCTGTCTTTGCACCAATTTGGAGAAGCAGTTTCCTTTACTGAATCCTTCAGACTCGGTGCCACAGAGATTTGGGAGATATGCCCACGAAATAATCACCCTACATACTGTGGAGTATACCTTGGCCGTAATTCAAACCTCTTTGAAGAGTTAACAACTGCGACAAGCTTCACAACCGTGAGTATTTTATAGCATTACAGCAGACAATGGTTAACATTTATTTTTGCTTTTATTTGTTGTTCTTTGCTTTCTAGCGACATGTCTGTGCAAGCTATAACTGCTTCTCCAATATTCTTACAAGAGCCAGGACTTCCAGTGAGGGCCTGGAAGGATTGGAAAGAGTCTTTTGAACTTACCTTGAAGCAGTTGGAGGAGATGTGTTTGTAGCCAAGAGGAAACTAGCCATGTTGGAGCACAGTTTTGGTGTGGAGGATAGGAAGGCGTTAAAGACACCGCCAGTGCCAATGAGCGATGGTGGTGATGGGGATGCAGGGTCAAGAGGTGTCAGGAGATTAATATTGAAATACTATGGGGCTTATTTACAAGGCCCTTGCGCCACTTTTGCGTCATTTTTAACATGGGAAAAGTGACGCAAAAGTGGCGCAAGGGGCTTGTAAATCTGCCCCAATGAGAACTCTGGAGGAGAACTTCAGCAATAAATTGAGCTTTGTGCTGGAAAGGCACAGGATTTTCTCTTGTGCCCAGCTACCGGGAGAAACCATTGAGCAATATGTGTCTGTGCTCACAACATTAGCTGCTGCACCCAAATCAGGGACCTGCAGGAGGAACTCATCAGAGATCTGATGTTTAATAGAAGTTTTAACATGAAGATTCAAGAAAAGTTATAGGGATTGAAGGGCTCCGCTTTAGAAATACCTATCAGTATCACATAACATATAGCGAATACATCCCACTATGTCAAGTAACTTAGTTGTGGTCAGAATAAGGTAATATCTTGAGCATGTGATGTGAACGCAGTACACAAATCCACACATAAAGTCAGTAAGTGAATTGCGAGTAAGAACGTGACGGGACAACAAGGTGAGAAAAAAGAAAAGTGTTATAGATGTGGAAGGATGACGCAACTGTCTAAATCCAGTGCTTGCCAGACTTCTAGGGCAAGATGCTATAAGTGCAGTAAGCTAGGGCATGTTTTGAGAATGTGTAGGATGGAAGGAAATGGAAAAAGTAAGCGCGCTGTGAACCTAATTAAGGAGCAGAGGAGTCTCGACACTGGTGACAATACTGACAAGGATGGAGAATGAATCCTAGTGGTATATGGAGTGAGGGTTTCATATGGTGCAACAGACGAGCAGGGTGAAATCTACCGACCCCCCTCCCCCCCAAGGGTATATCACAGGTCCCCCCAACGTGTTTACTAAAGGAGAATGGTACAAATGATAGAATCTAAGATTCTACGACGGTATAATTTGATTTGTACGGATGAGAACAAACAGTAGAGGCACTTTACCTGAACCTATGAGGTGTAGTTTGCTTTTAAGAGCTTTAAAGACCCACTTAAACTTAAACAAATAGCAACGAAATACCATTAAAACAAGGTATCATTGCTGGTGAGATCTATATTCAGTGCCCTTTCACTTTATATAATCCCACAGACAACCCTCTCCACACGGCACAAAATAATCAAACATATACATATGTGTAGAGGGCTTACAAGTACTTGGGAACCTCTAAAGATGACACCCTTTGTGTTGTCCTTCAGCTTTCATATCACTGCTGACTTCCTTTAGAATTATTTTCTTTGCATGGAGAGTAGACCATGACCGGATGCAAACAAGACGTATTTGCTATCTCACATGGAACAATGGTAGCGTCTTACCTTTGATCCACCATATTGTGTGCCTCTCCTTACCGTTTTTTATACACCACGTTGACACAGGAAGATGATCTTGAAGCGACCCCGCCTGGCCCATGCTGCTTCCTTGTTGGTCCCTACAGTACCAGAGATCTGCCCATCATTACATCATCCGGAAGAAAAAGCAGCAACTATTAAGAGAGCGCGCCCATTATAAATAGGAATGCACCAGCAGATAGCTCCTAGAGATTGTCGGGTTTCTGCCATTCATTGGAAGACGCAGACACAGGCCTCAGAGCAACCATGAAAGTGCCTGTTGCCATCCTCTTCTTGGCCCTCAGCTGCCACTATGGTAAGTAAAGAAAACAAATGATATGGCAAGTGGGCTAGCATACCCCATCCAATTAAGGCCCTGCATTCCGCATCACTGAAAGAAAAAGGAAAATGCCTTTAAGGATTGTTTTCCTGCACTAAAACAATCCTACTCGTAATGCAGCCACCCTTGCAGCAAGGCGTAAGATACCTGCGTCGGCGCTTTGCAGCTTCATGTGCACCAGCGGAAGGAGGGAGCAGAAATGTGCAATATGTGCAATATCTTAGTAGATATGGAGCATTTCTGCTCTCTCCATTTCACGCATCGCAGCGCAACGATTTTGCTTGCTGACCTGCGTTGTTAGTGGCATAACGAAACCTGAGGGAGCTCCTCTGCAAAGTACATGGAGGGCCCCCCCTCCAGACCTACTCAGGAGCGCTCAGGCAAGGGTGCTGTGCTGAGGGGGCCCCTGGACCGCGGCCCCCCCGCAAAGGGGGGGCTACGGGGGCCTTTGTTATGCCACTGTGCGTTGTGTATAATGTTAGTAAATATGCGCTTACGTGTTTTGTCCCATATCTGAAGCACAAACTTTTAATAAGCCATAACTATGACACTAATAAGTACTCAATTAGGTAGAGTTGCATTTTATCAGGGGCGATTATTAATGTCAAACCTCCCATGGCTTTCTCAAAGAAGGCTTTAAGCTAAGTGGTGATATATTACTAGTGTCAATGAGAGGCCTCTGCAGTTCTAACAAGAAGGACATCATACTTGCTCAGAATTTGTGATTTGTGATTTAGTCCGAGAAAAGCGTTTCTGACTGAATAAGAATGTCAAATAAAGTCGACATTTTGTTTGCAGGAACACAGATTTTTATAAGAACATCTTTGGGCCAGTCAAACAAACGTTTTCCTCAGAAAAAGACCTGGAATTCGGGAATCAGGTGTGGAAATGGATTCAGTAGCACAAGTTTCCCTGGCAATTTCCCAGCGATTTACTCTTAATTAGAAATGAGGGCCTAAGGGGCTTCTTTATGAGAGGCCTGCATCACTTTTGCAGCACATTAAGTGGCACATGCATGACGCAGGCCTCTCATAAAGATTTACAAAGCCACTCAAAGCCACCTTGCGTGGCTTTGAGTGGGCTCATAAATCATGAGTAAGGCCATTCAGCACAAATCGCTGTGTCGCCTTACTCTGCCGTACCCGCCTCAACGCCCATGGAGGCCTTCCATGGGCGTTTTGGTAGGTTTTCTCATGCAACACCCATGGAATTTGAGGTTGCCCCAGATTAAGAAAGTGATGTAAACCTGGGAAGTGTCCAATTCGTTACCTCCCGAAGTGAGGTGTAATGAGGAGAAATATGTTAATTTATCTTTCAATGCGTTCTTCATTCTGCAGCACACATATGAAGAGGAAAACACCTCATAGGATTGTTTTTGTACAGGAATGTGCCCCAAAAACAATATTGCCTGCAACTGGTGCAAGGGTGCCTACATTAGCACTGGGGTGCCAAAATGGTGCCAGTACAGACAGAAATTAACCCTATTGCTTGAATAAGGTGCATTCTTGCCCTTTCACTTTGCGTAGGGCAGCGCAGCAGTGGTCCTTGCTATGCTACCCTACGAGAAAGTGCCATAAATTAGGCTAGAAATGTTTTGTGTCATGTTTAGCAATCCACAGATTATACCTGTATCACTTATTTGCTCAGTTTGGATTTGCTCTTGAAGCTGCAAAACAGTGAAAATACAGCACTATAGCACTCAAAACGATGTCAAAATTGGGAGTAAAAACATGGAGGAAATTACAAATGCGTCCAATAGTTTTTGAGCTCTGAATTAACACTTATATAAAAAGGACTCCTTAACTCGTTTGAACTTTCTCTGTTGCCTGAATTGAAAGCGTATGCCTGGTCTGTGAAATAGGTGCAGAGGAAAATATTTCCCACTAATAAAAGCTCTGTCTCTCCCTTAATCTCCCTCAATTGCATTGCCCGCCAATAATGTGTTATATCATTTTATTTGTCTCTCCCTTTCTTTCCATCAAACTCTCTCCCTCTCTTTCTCTTTCTTTCTCTCACCAACTCACTGCATTCAGGAAAGAGTGGACAGAAATTGATCTCTCGCGATTCTAAAAGCTAAATTCTGATAATGTTATTTGACAAGACAGAGTGAGCAGAATATCAGGTATCTTGCCTTGGACCCTGTATATTGAATTGGAAGTACAATCCAATGCAAATACCTGAATGAAAAAAGAGAACTTGTTGGAAAGACAATGTACCGAACATACACTCACAGAAATGCATTATGACCACGGTTATTGATAAAGCTTGGGTTATGATGTAATATTATCGCAAAGTTTAAGGTTAGGAGATTGTTTAAGTTGCACTTACATGTCCTAGTGATTATTTACCTATTTCGAAGAAAACAGTTTCAATCAGTTCAATTAGATAGGGTGACTTTGCCAACGCCATGTATGCATTGAAGTACAGAGGCATTAAACTGACTTTCGAAGTAATAGTTACAACGAGTTCTCCTTTTTTAGGGATGCACCGAGGTGAAAAATAATAGCTCTGAAAACAGACACACTTGCATCACACCTCTGCACCTCTAGGTTAGTGTAAGTGATAGCTTCACAGAATGCAAAACTAACTACGGTTATATAAAAACAGCAGACTGTGATAAAACCATGTCATCTTATTTTATTTATTTATTTAGTTATGTTTCTTAAGGCGAAAGGAAAAACCTTATAAAACAAGACGCAGTTTTCAATAGAACATCACAATAAAGTTTACATTACTTTGGTTGTGTTATATAATTGAAAAGTGAGAATTCATACTACAAAACAGTTCCTCTGCCTCCAGACGTGTTATTTTTTTTTTTTTTTTTTAAAGCGTTAGAAATCTTTGTCTGTGCAACAAACACATGGGACAATCTAAAAGATGTGCAAGTTAGAAAATTGCACCATAATTGTGCAAACACACATACCATTCGCCATCTTCATTGCTTCCTTCAGGCCCCTCACATTCCACACTGCATTCTTTTCCTGCACTCCATTTCAGTAATTCATTTCGCAATCTGCTATTAGGAAATTATTGCGAATATTTAAGTAATTGATCTGTGCCAAAGATGCGAGAGTCAATGAACAGGATGAGTTTTTGGATCCACAAAAGATATGATCATGCACCAGGCTCTGCATTACACATTCCCTCCGCACATATTTTGTCCGAGCTGATATTGTAGCTCAGAGGAGAACCCTCATCAAATCATTAAGCCTAGAGGCGGCACCACACAGGCCCCCTCCACAGAGGTCCCTACATTTGACTTGATCGAGCTTGCAACAAGGATCATTCAAAGAAGGAGAGGTGATTTAGTCATATAAGAAATGAATAGTTCTGCCATTTCCCATTCGTGCCATGGAGAACTATTTGGCTTTCCGCAGGGCTATTAAAACCCATCTTTTCCCCACAGCCTAGTGCCTTCTTCTGATCTCCAGCCTCTATGCTTTGTTCAGCGCTGGGACGCCTCTTTGCTGAGGCAGCTGTGCTCCATACAAAACATGCTAACATAACATAACATAACATAACATAGCCTTGCCTGATTTTCCGAAGAGCTCCTATCCAGTTCTAATCTTATAGTACAAGCATGGCGGATTTATGTAATTCCAGGAAACCTTCTTTGATGTTTGGATGCACTATCAAGTGTGATTCCTCAGAGGTCTGTTTCAGCAATGGTGACCTGTCCCTTCTAAGGGCCAGCTCTACTAAATGTACATTTGCAAAAAGTGGTTGCAAATGGCACACCAACATTTTGCAACTGAGTTTTGCAAAGCAACTTATATACTACTAACAGGTACCGTTGCAAAGTCATCATTTGAAGGGGGTCGCAGAACGATCTGCATAATGAATATTAATTAGGCAAGTTGCACTTTGCGATCCCGCTGTTATTGGCTACCCGTTAGTTTTCCAATATGATTACTGTTACTTGAACCTTTTATTTGTGTGCCTTTTTTTGATGGTCATCTTCTTTTGGTGCTTTCACAAAGATATAGGGGCATATTAGCAAGACCCACGTTAAAATTATCGCCGTTTTAGCGGCAGGAAACTGCCGCTAAAACGGCGATAATGGGCTTGCTAATATGCGTTATAGAATTCCAATAGAAGCCCAGGTTAGATGTGCAGGACATCTAATCTGGGCTTCTATTGGAATTCCATAACGCATATTAGCAAGCCCATTATCGCCGTTTTAGCGGCAGTTTCCTGCCGCTAAAACGGCGATAATTTTAACGTGGGTCTTGCTAATATGCCCCATAATTTTTTATCCATTGTGGAATCCAGTCTCACCATCACCGCATTTCCAATTTGCAGCAACACTTGTTCCTTCACCCACTGCTTTCCTTAGTTAAGTATTTCTCCTCTACTCCACCCACATGGCCTATTACCTCTAGCCTGGTGGGGTGTCTGTTTTCCTTATAACACCCCTTTTCAGTCTTACCTAGATCTTCCTTGCTCTTCTCTGAATAATCCTCTGCTCTATCCCCCTCTTCGGTCTGGTAATTGGTGGATCTAGCGCTGGGACGCCCCGTTGCTGGGGTAGCCATGCGCTATACAAATCCTATAAAATAACATCCTCCATGTAAAAGATTCTCACTGAGGAGACAGTATCCAGCGCATACCCTACCTCTGCCTCCCCAGTACATTTTGCAAACAAAGAAAAAGAGGGTCCCTTTCACAATTTTGTTTAAAATACTCAAAGAAACCCTATGGTATATTAACAAAGTACAAAAAAAAAGTTTTGAATATGCTTTACTAATTAACACTTTCATGATTAAACTTTCAGCTACAAACGCAGAACTGGAAATGACTTCTGAGACAACCATTACCAGTAAACTGGTACAAGCCTCAGAAGAATCTGGAGCATCACAAAACATTTCCCTTGTTCACAGAAAAGCATCAGCAGGACCGTCAGTTTCCAGATTAGAATCAGAACCAGCAGCTGAAGAGGTTTCCAGTGCAGAACAAGCCTATGACACGGATCCCACTACAGAGCCTTCGGAAGAAGTAGAGACAGTTTCTAGTTCAGAAGAACTGGAAGATGAAGCAGGTCCCAGTGCAGATCCGGCAGATGAAACATATGACAGTTCAGAACCAGCATCTGTAGCAGTGTCTAGTGCAGAACCAGCAGATGAAGCAAATCCTAGTTCAGAGCCACAAGATGAAACATATGCTAGTTCACAACCAGCATATGAATTACACCCCAGCTCAGAACCAGCAGAAGAAGCAGATCCCAGTTCAGAACCAGCAGATCCCAGTTCAGAGCCAGCATATGAATCAAACCCCAGCTCAGAACCAGCAGATCCCAGTTCAGGGCCAGCATATGAGTCACGCCCCACCTCAGAACCAGCAGATACCAGTTCAGGGCCAGCATATGAATCACACCCCAGCTCAGAACCAGAAGTAGATCCCAGTTCAGAGCCACCATATGAATCACACCCCAACTCAGAACCAGTAGATTCCAGTTCAGAGCCAGCATATGAATCACACCCCAGCTCAGAACCAGTAGATCCCAGTTCAGACCCAGCATATGAATCAAACCCCAGCTCAGAACCAGCAGAAGAAGCAGATCCCAGTTCAGAACCAGCAGATCCCAGTTCAGAGCCAGCATATGAATCACACCCCAGTTCAGAACCAGCAGATCCCAGTTCAGAGCCAGCATATGAATCAAACCCCAGCTCAGAACCAGCAGAAGAAGCAGATCCCAGTTCAGAGCCAGCATATGAATTAAATCCCAGCTCAGAACCAGCAGACGAAGCCGATCCCAGTTCAAATCCAGCATATGAATCACACCCCAGCTCAGAACCAGCAGATACCAGTTCAGAGCCAGCATATGAATCACACCCCAGCTCAGAACCAGCAGATCCCAGTTCAGACCCAGCATATGAATCAAACCCCAGCTCAGAACCAGCAGAAGAAGCAGATCCCAGTTCAGAACCAGCAGATCCCAGTTCAGAGCCAGCATATGAATCACACCCCAGTTCAGAACCAGCAGATCCCAGTTCAGAGCCAGCATATGAATCAAACCCCAGCTCAGAACCAGCAGAAGAAGCAGATCCCAGTTCAGAGCCAGCATATGAATTAAATCTCAGCTCAGAACCAGCAGACGAAGCCGATCCCAGTTCAAATCCAGCATATGAATCACACCCCAGCTCAGAACCAGCAGATACCAGTTCAGAGCCAGCATATGAATCACACCCCAGCACAGAACCAGCAGATCCCAGTTCAGACCCAGCATATGAATCAAACCCCAGCTCAGAACCAGCAGAAGAAGCAGATCCCAGTTCAGAACCAGCAGATCCCAGTTCAGAGCCAGCATATGAATCATACCCCAGTTCAGAACCAGCAGATCCCAGTTCAGAGCCAGCATATGAATCAAACCCCAGCTCAGAACCAGCAGAAGAAGCAGATCCCAGTTCAGGGCCAGCATATGAGTCACGCCCCAGCTCAGAGCCAGCAGATACCAGTTCAGGGCCAGCATATGAATCACACCCCAGCTCAGAACCAGAAGAAGAAGATCCCAGTTCAGAGCCACCATATGAATCACACCCCAACTCAGAACCAGCAGATTCCAGTTCAGAGCCAGCATATGAATCACACCCCAGCTCAGAACCAGCAGATCCCAGTTCAGACCCAGCATATGAATCAAACCCCAGCTCAGAACCAGCAGATCCCAGTTCAGAGCCAGCATATGAATCAAACCCCAGCTCAGAACCAGCAGAAGAAGCAGATCCCAGTTCAGGGCCAGCATATGAATCACGCCCCAGCTCAGAACCAGCAGAACCCAGTTCAGAGCCAGCATATGAATCAAACCCCAGCTCAGAACCAGCAGAAGAAGCAGATCCCAGTTCAGACCCAGCATATGAATCACACCCCAGCTCAGAACCATCAGATCCCAGTTCAGAGCCAGCATATGAATCACGCCCCAGCTCAGAACCAGCAGAAGAAGCAGATCCCAGTTCAGAGCCAGCATATGAATCACACCCCAGTTCAGAACCAGCATATCCCAGTTCAGAGCCAGCATATGAATCACACCCCAGCTCAGAACCAGCAGATCCCAGTTCAGAGCCAGCATATGAATCACACCCCAGCTCAGAACCATCAGATCCCAGTTCAGAGCCAGCATATGCATCACACCCCAGCTCAGAACCAGCAGATCCCAGTTCAGACCCAGCATATGAATCACACCCCAGCTCAGAACCAGCAGATCCCAGTTCAGAGCCAGCATATGAATCACACCCCAGCTCAGAACCAGCAGATCCCAGTTCAGAGCCAGCATATGAATCACACCCCAGCTCAGAACCAGCAGATCCCAGTTCAGACCCAGCATATGAATCACGCCCCAGCTCAGAACCAGCAGAAGAAGCAGATCCCAGTTCAGAGCCAGCATATGAATCACACCCCAGCTCAGAACCAGCCGAAGAAGCAGATCCCAGTTCAAATCCAGCATATGAATCACGCCCCAGCTCAGAACCAGCAGAACCAGCAGATCCCAGTTCAGAGCCAGCATATGAATCACACCCCAGTTCAGAACCAGCATATCCCAGTTCAGAGCCAGCATATGAATCACACCCCAGCTCAGAACCAGTAGATCCCAGTTCAGAGCCAGCATATGAATCACACCCCAGCTCAGAACCATCATATCCCAGTTCAGAGCCAGCATATGAATCACACCCCAGCTCAGAACCATCAGATCCCAGTTCAGAGCCAGCATATGAATCAAACCCCAGCTCAGAACCAGCAGAAGAAGCAGATCCCAGTTCAGAGCCAGCATATGAATCACACCCCAGCTCAGAACCAGCAGATCCCAGTTCAGAGCCAGCATATGAATCACACCCCAGCTCAGAACCATCAGATCCCAGTTCAAATCCAGCACATGAATCACACCCCAGCTCAGAACCAGAGGCTTCAACAGTCACTGTTATAGAACAGCAACCATCAACAGCCACAGACACAGCACCAGCAACTGCAATGGATTCCATTTCTGCAGATACGGTACAGTATCAGAATGTCTCTAATTCTATTTGTACAGCAGGAAAAGCACCAGTGCGTCCCAATCCACTACCAACAACTACACTGTTTATTAGTAAAGTACTATTCCCCTAAAATTACCAGACACAGCTCCATTGGTCACTAGCACTGTGCTGTAACTTTCTGCAATATTGAGAAAAGACAAACAACTCTAATGTTTGAAGATGCAGTACCACTGTGTTCCACCTTCTGCTAAATGAGCAAGGCAGGAGGAGTGAGTGCTTGATTGTACTGTATTGCAACTTCATTATTTATGGCTAGTAATTAATGGGATAATAGTTTATTCTCTAGGGCCACAGGTACATTTTGTATGAATGTATTTATGTAAGTATGCTTTACTTGTGTAATGCACACCTAGCTGAAAGGTAGAGGAGCACAGCACAAGTTCAACAACTGCAAAAGTCACTTGCACAGTATGACAAAACACTCCCTGCATCTAGTGGTGAAAGGACAGTTTCAACGTTTACATTTAAAGGACAAAAATCATCAAAACCTATTTTAAAATCAACATCAGCTCAACCTCTTAATGATATAGTACCAGAAGCCTAAATTTATATGAGAAAAGCAACAGCTCTTTCAAAATTGGCTTACTGAGTACTTCAAGCACATATTGTGTTCCATGATTTTCTAACAAGGTAAGCATTGTGAGATCTGTAGATGTAGGGTTTCTGACCTTAGGGTGCATTGATCTGCTCTTTTTGTTTTCTATTAGATTTTCTGGAAAACAAAGAAAGGACAGCAATGTTTACTATCAAGATCAGAATATGCAAAAAGCCACAGAAAGAAAGATAAACAAAATCCTAATCCCACACAATAACTTCTGAAGTACATCCAAGTTATACAAAAGAAAATTACCATTGTGGGGATGTAAAGATGTGGACTAGAAATATATGTGACAAGTTCTATAAGCCCATAAGTACATTAGGACTCAACAAAGTCACATCAAATAAACCCTTTGAGAGCATGTATTATCACAGATTATAAGGATGTTTTAGACCATTTAAGCAATAAAGAATCAAAATTCATAGAATAGTGCACTAAAACATTTTAATCCACATTCATCAAATTATCGCCCTGCGTGCATCAGCCTTAGTAAATAAGACTTTATCATCAACAGTCACCTTCGGTGGGCGACAGTACTATAAAATTGCCTGAGCACCATGATTGACAAATGTTGCATAGCCCTACTTTTTAGATCTTACTATTGACAGTTTAAATTGTCTAGGAGATCTATTGTCATCAATACTTTAATATACTTTTGTATACTTTAATATTTACTTAGAGTGGGCTTTGGGACTGCCCTGTGCTCATGATTCAGTGCCCTTCATGTTTGTCTCAGCCCTCTGCTCCTGTTGTGATTGCTTTCTTCCCTATTCGTGTTTTTCCGACTTTGAAGTATTTTGGTCTAACCCATTTCTGATTGGATGAGCCATCTGTTACTCCTCATCTGTTGACTTTCCTATTTATCTCCACAGTTGCCCACCTTGCTTCTTCTCCTCCTACTTTACCCTGGCTCTCCCACCCACCTGACTGTATTGTGCCATCATTGCTCTTTTTTCACAAGATGCCAGCACATCCTCTCTCTTTCTCTCAAGACTCATTCTGGGATCACAGTGTCCTCTTCACATCTCTTCCTGTCATTCACATTTTCTCAAAGCCTTGCTCCAAGATCACTCTCCCCGCATCCTGAACCCTTTTAAACTTCCCCATGTAATCTTACTCTCCTGTTGCCCACACTGGTAGTTGCTATTTTCCACAAAGAAACAGATAAAGAACTGATCCTCAAGTGTAACTATTGCAGTTATTTTATGTAAACAAATGACTGGTTCTGCCTATCATTATTAGAGTGACTTCTTCACAAAATATACAAGAGTACGCTCATAGCCTCAATAATTACTTTCACCATCATAACCCAGCTTTGGGATTGTTTTTGCTATAGAAAACAGGTAAACATTGGTAGACTTGATCAAGGTAATAATTAAATTTATATGTCAAATCCATATGTTCACTCTAGTCTGCCTGCTCAAAAGAAAAGCAAAACTAATATTTTTTGCCATTTTTCTTGTCCACTTTCAAGAAAACAGGCTATTCAAAGGGCATCTGGCACATTCAGAGTTTTTTAGTATCCTGTAATCGAGGGGCCATTAGGAGAAGCCAATGGGAGACCTTTTCCTGACCCACTGGTCCTTTAGTAATGATGTAACATACTGCAGCCTGGTACAGCATTTCCTTGTGTCTTACTCAAGTGTTCTCTAGTAACAGCTCAAAGAACTAGAGGCTGCAAGAGCAAAGTCTTGTGATTGGTTTAAGGGGTTTTTAGTAATGGCTCAAAGTAAGGCAGCCTTCATCTGGAGAGTGGAGATTTCAGCTTTTAAGCACATGCAAATAAATTGTTTTAAAACTTCAAGATCTGTTGGCATAGCTGATGCCTTCTTCCTTAGTCACAGGACAGATTTTAGGGAAAGACGAAACCAAGACCAGGCCACTTTCCTCTAGATAATGTTTTTCTCCATTAAGAATCTTGTGGCCCTTTCCAACTAAATGGGATAGCGCTCAGTCTCTAGGCCCATTTCATCCTCTAACCTTTCTGGTATCAAAGTCTTCTGCTCACCATCTTCTACCGGTTTACATGATCTGAGGTTTGCACTGCAGCCCTACAAATATACTCAAGCTTCTTCAAGTCTGTCTTCTAACAACAGTATGGAGGATACTGCAGAATTCTTGTTTATTTGTAATTAGCTCTTAGAAAAAACCTTCTAGCACACTGGCCCTCCCTTCCATGGAGTGAAATGCCTTCTCAGTATCTGTGACCCTCACTGCAATGTGATCAATTTTGCCCTCTAAAGCCAATAACCTACAGCCGTAAATGTCAATTTTTTCATGAAGCATTTGCAGGGAGTCCATCATAGTTCTCTCCACCCTGGACAAGCCCTGCTCTTATTCGTCTGTGTAGTGTCACCACCCAACAGTCCATCCATGTGCTGTGTTCAAGGGGAAGCAAATTCTCCAACTAGGCAGGAGCTTTGGATCTATTTGCTGACATTTTCACAATATCAAAATGACCCACCATAATATTTTTGCCACATTTAGAACATCACCAAAGCTGTGAGAAATTTCCTGGATGCCAACATAGGGTTGTTCGCCCTCAATCCTCCTCCTTGGACGAAGGCCAATGAGGAAATGAGGAATTCAGACCTCTTGTTACAGTTGAAACATCCCTACTTGATCCTGAAATTGGCCCCTGCATCTGGGAACGATCTGTCATTGACTTTTAGCCACCGGTTCGGTCACAACTCAGCATGGCTTTCACCCTAGCAAGATGGCCCTCCATAATAGAAGGTTTCCTGCTGTGATCTTGAAAAGTCAGTGAGCTAGGAGAGGGCAGGACTGTCTTTGGTAATGCCAGCGAATTTGGGACATGTTGATAACTTTGTTTCCTAGAGAAAATTGTGCACAGTTGTCCAAAAAGAACTCAATGCACGTCTGGCAAGGAGCATAAAAGAGAGACATCCTAACTACAGCTCTCTTAGACATGCCCTCATTCATTGTTCTTAGGGATTTTACAAATATATGTTAAAGATACATTGCCATGCAATGCATACATTTGTATTAAAACTTTCATCTGAATAGTGCACACAGAAAATCCGAGTTTAGATCAGTAGAAATTCAAATATTGGAGATCATTTCAGTGGGCATCCTGTCATTGTACTCCCAGAAGCATACAATTTAGTTGTGACCTACCCTACAGAGAAGAGAGAGAGAGACACCTGCTTGTACTAATTCTGCATAATGAAGAAAAAATGCCCTTTTTTGCAGGGTCATCCCCATTTTCTGCTAAATGTTATTGTTTTGAAACTGTTCAGCCAGGGACACTGCTGTGCAACGCATAGTTGCTTTGGCCCCTAAAACATGTTGAAATTGACTGAACCTTAATTGGCCTATTTAACTTTCCTATAAGGCCATAGTATAGGGTGTCCCAAAAAACATCAATTGCATGGAAAATTAAATGTCAAATATGGACTATGGCACTACTGTGCCATCTAGTAGAGTGACAAGACAAACATGACTTCAGGCCTACCATTGCAGCCTGCTGCAGTTTTAAAAGCACAACACAACATGTTAAAACACCTCTTTTTAATGGAAGAAAACCTCCTTTTTAAATATTTAAAAGTCATCATTATGTAGGCTTTGTAGCCGACAAGGCGGGCTGCATGGTATTTAAAAGTAGGACATGTAGAAATTGAAAGTTATAGTGACTACACCCAAAAGCTACTTTTACTGTAGGAAGGCTGGTTGACCCATAGAGAAACTCTGGTAAGCAATACTAAATATTAATTCTGCTGTTTCAGGCTAGAGACCATCTAGAAAACTGCTTAACCAACTTTTATATTAACTATTGATATTTAATGAAAGCCCAACTTAATGATGCAGTCAGATTTTTAATAAATATTAAGGAAAAGGGACTTTTACCTTGCCTGAGGTTCCTGGTGACAAATTTGCATTAGCCCACCAACTGTCACCCAGCTGGCCAATATCCCTGATGAGATGTGAAAATGACTCCTAAACAGAGATAAAGGCCTGGGTGTGTGTAAGTGATTTTTCTTCCCCTGCAAAAAAGATCATTTGGACTGTGCCAGGATGCTAATTTACTTTAAAAGGGCCTCCTCTGTTACAAGCTGATGTCAGATTGCACATGAACAGGCCTGCAGGGTTGAAGCTGCCCACTGAACTGGTTTGGAGTGATGAGAGAAGAGGGGCTGCTCATTACCCTGGCCACACATCTGTGTGGGCATATAGGCTTTACATAAGGGAAGAAGGGTTTCTTTACCTTGGATTTAGTGAGTGAGGGACATGGTGAGATGACCCCTAGGAACATTTACCTCAATGATTAGGGAGGGGTCAGGAGTCACCCCCACCCACTAGCTAGTTCCCAGCATAAATGTGACACCCCAAGAATCATTTTTCAGAACACTCTGGACATGTGGAAGAACAGAAAAAGGACTACATCTACTGTTTGAGAACTGTGAGGAGACCTGAAGGTCTGGACCCACTCCCAATTGTAGCCAGGGCAAAGTAGTGGGCTTTAAGGTTCATTTGACTGACCTCCTGTATAAGCTACAAGACCACAACAAGCTGCAAAAGGCCTTTTTTCTGCAACTGTCAGCTAAACAGTACCAAGTGGGCCTAACCTGGTCCCTGCTGGTGTTCTCTGGTGGAGTGAGTCTTGGTGCCTAAATGCTGTTCCTGAGGCCCTGGGACCATTGGTTGAGTCTAACTGGGTTACACCTAACATCTCTGTGTTAGGAATTGGGCCTCTAGTTGGTAGAGGTTTGCACCCTGTCCAAGTCTGTACCACAATCTTAATATGGGTAAGCTAGATACACACTTTAAACTAACCTGTACTCAACCTCTGGTAGCTTGGCACAGAGCAGGCAGGCTTACTTAAGAGTCAATGTGTAAAGTATTTTTGCAACACACACACACATAGTAACACAATGAAAACACCACAAAGGGATGCCACAGAGGATTAGAAAAATCGGAAATATTTGTCTGAGTAAAAGAAGACCAAAACAACAAAAATCCAACCAGTAGAAGTTGAGATATTAATTTTTAAAGAATAAATACAAAATAGTGCTTAGAAGTTAGAATCCAAAGTTCAGGCTGACCGCAATGGAGGGCAGGCCGGCTAAAAGACTCACGCAGATCCAGCTGAAAAAGTCCCTTGGATGGAGCAAGCGTCAACGTCGAGAGCACGATGCGTCGGTTTCAATCATTACAGTTGGCTCCCACGTTGTCACCAAGCTCTGTAGAGATGAAGGAACTGCGTTGTCATTGAGCCGCACAGAGTGTCATCGTCGGGCCTCGCAGGTTGTGAAACAGCTGTCATCAAACAGCCTTTTCATCAGCGACAAAGGGCGATGCGTCAGTTCCGACCGGCGCAATGGTGATGATGCGTTGTGTTTATAGCTACCAGCTGCAGAACCCACATCTGAGGCCCAGGACTGGAGCGGGCACCTCATCAAGGGTAGGGCTCACAGATGACTGAGTCCAGCAGCAAGATTGCAGGAAGACTTTTGTGTCCCTGAGATGCTAGAAAACAGGAGGCAAGCTAGAAGGCCCTTGAAGTCACTCTGGGTTCAAGTGAGATGGGCCCAGTCCTTGTCCTCAGTAGGGCAGAGATCAGCAGGCAGCAGGATAGCTCAGCAAAGCAGAGAGGCAGTTCCTCAGAACAAGTCAGTCAAGACAGAGTGACAATCCTTGCAGCACACTAGTCTTTACCCCATCAGGGTTCTTCCCAGGTCCAGTAGTGTACTAATTTGGTAGGCAGGATCAGAGCTCCAGTACTTATACCCAAAAAGGCCCTTGATGTAGGGAGCAACTTCAAAGCAACTTTGTGAAGTGCATAAGGATCCTATCCTTTTCAACCCAATCCTGTCTGCCAGTCTATCTGTGGGAAGTGAATCAGTGCTTTGTGTGTGGATAGGACACTACCTATTGAAGTGTAAGTGTCAGCCCCTCCCATTCCTCCCTACAGATGAGCCTCACCTTCTAGTTTCTGTAGCTGTCTAGAGGGAATGTACAAAGTGTAGCTGTCACCCAGCCCAGACGTGTATTGGAGAAAGGTTGCAGGCACACAGAGTAAAGATTAGACCAGAGAAATGTCCACTTTCTAAAAGTGGGATTTCTAAGATGGCAATGTCAAATCCAAATTATCCACATTTATCATTACCATTCCAAAGATGATTTAGCTTCTCATTTCTAATCATCAGTTTCAGCTTAAAAGTGTTTTAAGGAATTCCCAATGCTAGCCTATCAGATGAGTAGGTATTACAGTAGTGAAAAACAAGTTTAGCTGTTTTTCACTACCAGGGCATGAACAACTTAAAAGTACATGGCCTACCTTTTACTTACGCAGCACCTTGCTCTTAGGGCTACGTAGGACCTACCTTAGGGGTAACCTATGTGCAATAAAAGGGGAGTTTAAGAAGGCTTGGCAAGTGGTTTTAAAGGCCAAGTTGAAGTGGTAGTAAACTGCACACACAAGCCTTGCAATGGAAGGCCTGAGAAAGGCTTCAAAGGTACCTTGATTGGGTGGCACAATCTGTGCTGGAGGCCCACTAGTAGCATTTAGATTACAGGCCCTTGGTATGTGGTATACCATCTTACAAGCAACTTATAAGTAAACTAAATATACCAATCAGGTATATACAAAGGTCACCATGTTTATGGGGGCAGCACATGCACTTTAGCACTGGTTAACAGTGGTAAAGTGTTCTGAGTCCTAAGGGCAACAAAAAGATACAGCAAACAAATGAGGTAAGCAGTAGGCCTGGACGGAGTTCATGGAGTCACGTAACATGGAGCTCCCCGAAGTGCTGCAAAAACTCTGCCATGCTACGCGGAGTTTCGTGTGTGTTGGAGTGCAGTACATCACGCTGTCCGCACTGGTTTACAGCACCAGGAGTTTCTCCCACATTATAAAATCTGCGTGAACTGCACCACGTGGAGTTCCAGAGGGTGCTGCTTCTTTCTGCTGCTCGAGTAGATTTTTCCTCAACGCGAGTGGCAGCTTTGTCATAGCGAGCGGTAGGGACCTGCCGCCTCCGCCCTCATTCAGAAATCTCACAAGGACGTGGTCTAGTGTGCGATTTCTCTTGCTCCCCAACTTAACATGCTATAAAAAAAACTCAGCTCCATGTAGCTTTACAGAGTTTTTCGTAACTCTATGTGGAGTGGGCAAAAACTCTGCCAACTCTGCCGGTGGAGCGGAATTCTTCACCCACCCCTAGTTATCAGACAAAAAGTTGGGGGAAAACCACCCTAAGGATGACAGGTCTAGCACTCTGAAAACCTTGGACTTCAGTACCTCCAGAGGATCAGGACAAACCTGCCAAGCCAATCCCATGAAGGTATACCTCGCTGGGTGAAGGAACAGGTTTCTCCTCGCGGAGATTCTCTGCAGCAACAAATCCATTACTATGTCATCTCAGCAAGAAGGTATCTGGCCTTATTGAGCCCTTGCTGGACACAGCCTGCAACCTTGTCCCGCTAGAGGATTCTGAACTCTGAAAAAGAGACTGAGGGCCCAATTTAGAGTGCGGCAGAGAACTTACTCCATTACAATGGTAACAGAGTACCCTCTCCACCAAATGTAAGGTCCTCCAGCCTCATTTATATTCGGTTGGACCCTCAGTATGTTGAAGACTCGTGTGTCTCCACCGGCGACATACACCACTGTCGGTCCAACAGAATAAATGCTGTTCAAGGTTTTGCCATTTGTCCACCTGCCCTATTTTGAGCAAGCAGACAAATAGCACAATTCCACCGCCTGTCACCGGCAGTCGATAAAGGGCTGTTAAAACTGCAAAATGATTACAATGCCATGGGGAAAACTCCCATGGCAAAGGGTTCATTGCTTTTTTATTTTTCAAAAGCAAAATACCGCTTTTAGAAATAAAAAAAAAGTTGAAAGTTTGACATACGTCTCTGTGACTGTGACAAAGCCATCCATCATACTTTCAAAGCATTCATAGGAACCACTGTGACAGCACCACTGGGACAGGGGATCCAGAAAATGCAAGAGATGTCCGCCAGGCCTGCAGACATCTCTTAATCTGTCAGGTAGAGTTCCCTCGCCATGGCAGGATTAAAGTACTCTACCATGGCGATTGTGCTAAGATTGGCTAAAAAGTCTAAATCAGGCCCTAATGATTATTCCGCTCAGAGCTTTTCCTGGCAAGACTAATGGCTTCACTGGGACCTTGAACAATACCGATCCAACATCACGTAGACCTCCTCGGATACAGCCTGCTTCCTTAACCTGCTGAAGGATTTTGACTTCTGTTTTTGCGCCTGAGGTAAAACCTTTGACTGGGTCGAACCTGGCTGGTATATCTGACCCATGCTCCATTGCGTTCAGCGTGCAAATGCACCTAGGTTTCGGTCTACCATGATCAGATGACCCTCATTGGTGCTTAGTGCTTTTGGACACCATTTAAATTTACATTTCTGGTTCTCCGTGTTGGATGTTTGTCATTTTGTTATAATTTTGTTCATTACATTATTCTCTAGTTTACTAAATTGGAGGGGGGATTTTTTTGTGTTGGGTTTTTGCCTTTTTAACTTTTTGGTACTTCTAAGTTAACCCTGCCTACTCTGTGCCATAACTACCAGGGTTGAGGTCATGCTTGGATTGCTGAAACCTTTCCCTGCACCTAACAAGATAATTACCTTATTACTAATGGGGGACTAAAATCCTACTCAATTAATAATTCACTTTCTTACATTCGGCTACAAAATAATTCCTAAGAGCATGCTTGAATTTCTGTATGGTTGATATACAATATATAATGTTTCATGTTGGTGGGAAAGTTTTTATACTCGAAATTCAAAAGTATTCTGTGCACTGAACATGTTCACTTTCAAAGATTCCAGAGTAAAACCCTTCAAAGTACATCAGACCTTTAAAGGAAAGGATGATTTACTCAGACTGCATGATAAAATAAAAAATAGTGCAGTTAACTGCATGCTAAAGACATAATAGAAATACTATACAATTTCATTAAAACCACTGTGGTTTCTCCATTGGGCCCATCTCGTTGTAAACTTTATAGAAGGCTGTATGATGAAAGCAAGGTAATGTGTTTAAATTATGTCTAATAAACCACATAATTATCAGAAGATCTGATTCCCCTAATGCTAAAAAGCACTTATTTTATGTTCGTCATCAAGTACAAGTTATGGAATTCACAAACGTCCCTCTGACCCATTCCTTCTCTGGAAACAGCCAACGATGTACTACTCCCAAAGGCAGGAGTATATCCCTTACCAGGGGTTGAAGAGGCAGGGTTAAAACAAAACTGGTGAGGGGGGATGCGAATGGAGGCGAAGGATTTAATCATTTGGAAAGGAGATTCTCGTTTGGGAAATGGTTTATTCCATTGCGAAAATATTCTCTCTGCAAGGAAAGAAACGAAAAAAAAAAAAAGATAATGGCACAATTGTTATGGAATTTCCCTGTGAACAATTGTGCACTATGTACCATTATGCATGTAGAACTTCCTCCACATTGTCACAAGTAGAGTCACTATCGTTTTCCAGGAATTAGTCCGAAAACATGCTACTGTTGTATGTTTCCCGTGGCAACCTGGGAAAGGTTTGTGAATTCCAAAAATTAATAAACTTACATCCAAGAAATATAATAATCCTCTAATTGTAGAATTGCTATTTTTTTTTTTTTAAATCATCAGCCCCCTAAAGTCTATTATAAAGGAACTTAACCGGTCAGGAGGTGGGGAAAATACCATTGAAAATTATTGGTTTGATGCAGAGTGTACAGAGGCTCAAGTTAGGTGCTTCTCAGAGGGGGAAATGTAGCCTATCATGAACAGTTGTGCTGGCTCAGAGAAGAGCTGAGCACCGCTTTTTAAGCATTTGCAGTGTCTGAAGTGCATACATTTAACTCAGACGTTATCTGCGTTCTTGCACGAACGTTAGACAGCACAGCTGGGAAACAGCGAGACAATTACTGCTCACTGTTTTCGACTTGCGTGGTATGCTGTTCATGGATTAACTCAGAGAACGCCAACGTAACTGTTCAAAATATTGCCTCTGGCATCTTTCTAACAAACAACAACTTGTGAAACCTCTACTATAAAAATGTTTCCTCATTTTTTACAAGGCTATAGACTTCCCTCTAGAGGGCATTTGCAATAACAGCAGGCTGTGCTTTGTTAAATAAGAAATAACTTATTTCAAGAATGACTCGGGAACAACGTAAATGAAAGAAAACAAGTAAGAACTTGGGGGCATATCACCAACAAACTGCGATAAACATCGCAGAGCACACTTAGCGCGAATTAGTTTAACGCCGGCTATCACCCGATTTGATCGCCGAGATAACGCGTTATCATCAACGCTTATCTCCACGGCGATGGAAAATCCAGCCATAGCGGCAAAATGAGGGAACATCGCTGGAAATCCAGCGATACAACTACAGCGCTAAGGGAATCCTTGGTGATAGGGAGATATGGACTTAGGCTTAGAATCCACCTCCCTTTATAAATATAGCTAAGTCTGAAAATTTGCAGACGTTAGCTGATGGCGATAACCGCGGTTACCGCGGCTTTTTATATCGCTATGGGTGTTCTGAGTCAGCTTGCTGATACAGAGTAGTGCAGTTAGCGATATTTCCCATGTTGTTTAGATAGGAAACGCCTTCTTTGCATCTCATTAGAGATGCGATGCGAGGCGTTAGTGGAACGGCGGCTGACACAAGGAAACACGCGCTGATGCCTATTAGCGTGTCCTTGCTAATAGGGAGGTAAATCAATCGCCGCTTTTCGGCCGAAAACGGCCGTTAAAGCGGCGTTGTTGGCCTTGATAATATGCCCCTTAATGAAATGTGGCTGACATCTTGGATTTCAGCTTGCACTGTTTATTCAATGTAGGAAGCTATGCCTGAACACAATTGAACTGTTATGTCATGGTCACCAATATACTAAATCAGTGGTTCTTGTCCTGTGGTCCGAGGACCCCTGGGGGTCTGCGAGGTCTACTCAGGGGGTCAGTGACTGTTTTACAAGATTAAGTAATATTAAAATGAGATACAGATAATGAAGCACAATTAAACATTTTGAACCTTTTCTCTGTATTTGATTTCAAAACAGAAAAAAGATTTCAATATTTGAGCCTTTGTTTCCTGTATACTTGTTTCTGGATTTTTCCTTATTGTTTTGAGGTTCAAATCATAGAAATTGCTTGGGCCAGTGAAGTCAGAGGGGGTCTCTGGATTCCAGTAATGATTCAGTGGGTGTCCACAGAAGTCAAAAGGTTAAGAACCACTAAACTAAAGCATTTTCTACTGATTAATAATATGATTTCATTGGATACTGCATTGTACTATCAAAATATATCAGCCTTGTGTCAGAGTGCCATACATCTAAAGGAGTTTTTTAACAATGTCCAAGCCAACGTTCAACCTCTAAAGGACACCAAAGTAATGCAAATGAACACTGTTGAGACTGTCCTTTGAGCTCACAATTTACCCTAATGAAAATCTTAGTTGAAATGGTGGCTTTGGGGTTTAAAGTTGATAACATTATTAATAGAACATAGAACCCATAATAGTTTGAAACTTTCACAGAAGAACCAAAAACACACAAAGGACGGATAGCCGAAGCAGAGACCATAATTTCTAACATTTCTAAAATGGGGGACATAAGCATTAGCGAACAAATTTATATGACATAAAACTACCAATGTTGAATTAGAAAACAGAAACTGAAGGCATAATTCAAGAATGTATGGAATTTTAGAAGGACTTGATGGTAAATATACTGGCTTAGATTTATGAAGGCCCTGCACCAGCGCAAAATGACACAAATTGGGCATGATATTTACTTTCCAGCGCAAAATGCATCCTTTTTTCTCAGTGCATAAAGTAGTTTGTGCTCCTCTGAACAAAAAGCCTGATGTACTAAAATAGCCAGACCGAGCTTTGAGTCAACTAACACCTCTGTAAAGCTGGCACTAACAAGGAAAAATGTTTTTATCACAAAAAAAAAAACAAGAATTGCTTTTGTGCTGAAGTGCATAGCACATATCCAGTGGGAGGCTTTCTTCGGTGTTTATGTTGACGCAGTAATTTTTAGTGTAAGGGTGTGCTTCCATACAAATCCTATGCTAAATAGCAGACACTGACCACTGCAAGTCTTTAGGTCATACCTTTGGAAGCTCCATTCTTAATAGACATGGCTCTGTGTTGTGCTTTCACCCTTACGCAATGCAATGCAACAAAGGCAGTTGCTAGAATTTATTAAGTATGGTTCCCAGTTTTAATGTAAATCTGTTAAGTGGTTTGGGCTGCAGCCTTTTCTAAAGAAAAATGAATGGGGAAAATGTGTTTTGGGACCCCTCCATTTCGCTCAGCCCTCGCTTGACAGATCACCCCAAACCTTTCCATGCACAAACTAGTCAAAAAGGAGCACTTTTTGGAAAGTTTCTTGGAAATTCGTCAAACGACACCAAAGTTATTAGCAACACAACAAAAGGCATTTCCTATGGAAACACGATCCTAACTATCACTACTCAGTGGCGACTGGGTAATATGTATATATATATAGGTAGTTATGGTTAGGACCTTGTTTCTATTCAAAAAGCGTTTTTTCTTTTGACAATATCTTTGGCACCGTTTGACGAATCTTCGCGAAATTTTTAAAACTAATGGTTCGCTCAGGTCAGCTCCTGTCTTGAAAGTTTCGCGGTGATTCGTCAAGTGGGGCCGAGAAAAAAGGGGGTCCCACAATGTGTTTTCCCCATGTTAAATTCCATAGGAACTTTAGAAAAAGCTACAGCCCGAACTGCTGAATGGAATTACACCAAATTTGGCATAAAGGTAGGTCTTGGTTCAGAAAGCGTGCTTTTTTAAAATGGTTTAAATCCATTCCGTAGTTGCTGAGAAATTAAAAAAATTATACATATCGATATCTGAGCACCGAGGAGGATTTGCGAACCCTTCCGAGCACGAGCTTCATTCTGCTTTGCTGCCAACACTCCAAGCCAGAATGTGTTGGCAGCCATCTTGTAACTTGGTAACCGAGTCGCAAGAAAATAGTAGAAAAAAGATAAAAAACTAGAAAAGGGGGCAGGGTAAAAACACCCTGGCCCCCTAGGCCTGCTCAAGGGGTCCCAAAAGGACCCCCAGGCCAAAAAAAGCATTTTATTAAAATAATTATGGCTGAATTCGCGCTGGGTGCGTGAATCCGGCCCCCCCCCAAAAAAATTAAGTGCGGGCTCCCGCGCTTCGTTTACTTGAGTCCCCGGGTGGGCCAGGTCCTGGGTGCAATGTGCGGGGGCATCGTGGGCTCTCGCAGCCCTGGGGACTGCCACCTTCCCAGGGCTTAGTTTATTATGCATGGGGGGCACACACACCCCCGCAGCCCCGGGGACCGTCACCTCCCCGGGGCTTTCTTATTCAGGTGCTGCCTCCCACTGCCCCGCCTCTAAGCTCTAGGTTGCACTCGCTTGCAGGGCGAGGGCATGTCAGCTGCTGATGGAACCCTCTGCTCTGTGAGAGTGCTGGATTCATCCCTGGATCACACAGCACTGCCTACTGCTGTCTCTCCTCTAAACTCTAGATTGCACTCTCGGGCAGGGGCATGCCACTCTGGTGATCTGTGAGCATTGTATGAATTTGCGGATCAGAGAGCACTGCCTCCCACTGTCTCTCCTCTAAGCTGTAGATTGCACTCTCTGGCAGGGCGGGGACATGCCACTCTGCTGATCTGCCTCGTACTGCCCCTCCTCTAAGCTCTAGATTGCACTGTCTGGCAGGGTGGGGTCTTGCCAATCTGCTTATCTGTGAGCGCTGGATTCATCCGCGGACCAGAGAGCACTGCCTCCTACAGCCTCTCCTCTAAGCGCTAGGTTTCATTGTCTGGCAGGACGGGGCTTGCCAGCTACTGATGGAACACCCCGCTCTGTGAGAGCGCTGGATTCATCCATGGAGCACACAGCGCTGCCTCCCTCTGCCCCTCCTCTAAGCACTAGGTTTCACTCTGACAGGATGGGGGCATGCCACTCCATTGATCTGTGAGTGCTGGATTCATCCATGGATCACACAGCGCTGCCTCCCTTGGCCCGGCCTCTAAGCGCTAGGTTTCACCCTCTGACAGGACGAGGGCCTGCTACTCTGCTGATCTGTGAGCGCTGGATTCATCCACGGATCACACAGCGCTGCCTCTCACTGCCCCTCCTCTAAACGCTAGTTTTCACTCTCTGACATGACGTGGACATGCCACCGGCTGATGGAACCCCCTGCTCTGTGAGAGCGGCAGGGCTGGCTTTGGGACGGAAGCTGGAGCAGAGTCAAGGAAAGAGAAGCCAGCTCTTTCCCACTCCATCGCTGGCTCGCGACCAATCACATCCAGTGACAAATCGTTAAGATATCTGAGCAGGCAGAGATCAGAGACGGGTCCCATTGCAAAAGGGTCTAATTGACAGAGTCGAGTGGCTTATGGGGCTGGAGGTGAAGGTTTTATTGAGTGTGCCTCCCTGCTTGTTCCATCAAGGAAGGCCCAGTGTTGGATGTGTCACAAGGAATTAGGCCACAGAAAATCCTCATTGTGTGCAGCAGCCCCGCTGAAACTTTATGTCATAGAAGGAACGTGAAACAGGAACTGTAAACAAGCATAGGGGAGAAAGCAGCTGTAAAGGTGGATTTATGCATCCATTTATGCATCTGTTTATGGGGGTCTATGCAATGCCAACCAGGCCCCTGGGGCTTAGCTGCCAAGTGGCACAGTGCCACGTTCAATGCCTTCAGTCAGCCAAGGCCCCGGGGGCGTGTTTGCAGAGTGGTGTAAAAGGGGGCGTGGCCTCGGACCACTCTCAGCAATACAGCTGTGTGGGGCTTACTGGATGTACCTGGTGGGCTAGTTGGCCCCCAGGGACCCACAGGAGGCAAGCGGACTTCATCCCCCAACCAAGAGCGTGCCAGGAGGCATGTTTGCAGAGTGGTGGAGAAAGGGGGTGTGGCCTGTGTCCACCTCTCAGCAATCCCACTAGCTAGGGCTTACTGGAGGTATCAGGTAGGCTAGTTGGCTCCTAAGGACCCCCAGCAGTGAAGGGGACTTTAATCCCCATCCAAGAGCGTGCCAGGAGGCGCATTTGCAGAGTGGTGGGCAAAGGGGGCGTGGCCTGCTATGAGAAGATAGCAATCCTGCTGTGTGTGGGACTTACTGGAGGTAATAGGAGGGGTAGATGGCCCCAAAGATGTCCTTGAGGGCCAACTACTCCTCCTGTTACCTCCAATAAGTGCCATACAGTGGGATTGCTAAGAGGTCTTCGGAGGCTACGCCCCCCTTTCTCTACCACTCTGCAAACACACCTCTTGGCACACTACGCATTGGGCAATGAAGTCCAATTTACTCCTGAGGCAGTTTGGGGGCCGAGTAGCCCTCCTGGTGCCTCCTGTAAGTCCTATGCAGAGGAATTCCTGTGTGCTGGTCAGAGGCCCAGCACCCTTTCTCCACCACTCTGCAAATGCGACTACTAGTTAAAGAAGCATTTGAAATGTAATAGGTTTCGTATTTGCAAGAGTTAGAGCTATTGGCTTTGTAAATGTAAAAGTTTTACTAATGTTTTTTGGGGTTGAGTGGATGTACTTTGTCTGTAGTGGACAGCGGTGCAACTAGAGCTAATTTCATCTGGGCTAACAACAATTTTGGGGGGCTAATTCTTCCAGCAATAGGCAGAGTGGAGATGCAGGGGCTCTAAGAAGGGGTGAAAACACAACAAAGTCTCTTTAACAAGTGAATGGTCCTTTAAAGACCTGTGAAGTACTCGGGTGCAGCTGCAATAAGACAGTCGCCAGTCCTGGAAGCTGTCTCAGCCTGGGCTGACACACACGACGGGGGGCTGAAGCCCTTTGAGCCCAATGGGCATTGCGCGACTGGTAAAGGAATTCTGTGGTATGTTGTGCAGGGAAATTATGTGGATAGAAAGTACATGGTATTTAGTGTATAGGAATTATGTAGAGTGGGATTATGTGTTATGGAGAGTGATTATGTGGTATGGTAGTCCATGTTGTGGAGTGGTAACCTCTGGTGTAGTCTTCCTCATTTCCATAGAAGCTAAACTTTAAACTCAATGAGCCAAAAAACAGAAGGAACCACTGAGGAGCACTTCTGGACCTAGTCAGAGGTGTGAGCAGGGCCACTGGAATTATGCAACTGTTTGGCTGCACCGACTTTCGCACAATTATACATTTTCCGCATTTGCCACATAATGCATCATCTGCTGCATAATCTGCAGATTTGAACAAAAAAAAACTTGTTTCTAGTTCAAACAGCTCAAACGTTACCAAAAATGCAGCAACAAGTGTTACAGCGTGGTGGAAGGCCCTTTGCAAACCTGGAATGGTCACCTGTTACTTATTGTTAAATGTGGGTGTTAAATTGGTACTAATGGTGTGCAAAGCATTCTTGCTTCTTTCTGCGCCTCTCTTGCCTCTTTCTTCATTTCTGTCGCTTCTTTCTGCACCTTTCTTTCTATTTCTGCACTTCTCTTGCCTCTTTCTGCACATCTCTTCTACTTTCTGCACCTCACTTGCTTCTTTCTGCACCCCTCTTGCCTCTTTCTGCACCCTTCTTCCCTTTTTCTGCACCTCTCTTGCCTGTTTCTGCACCCATCTTCCATCTTTCTCCACCTCTCCTGCCTCTTTCTGCAGCCCTCTTCCCTCTTTGTGCAACTCCCTTGCCTTTTTTAGCACCTCTATTCCCTCTTTCTGCACCCCTCTTGCCTCTTTTTGCACCTCTGTTCCATATTTTTGCACTTTTTTGTTTCTTTCTGCACCTCTCTTGCTTTTTTCTGCACCCCTCCTTCATCTTTCTGCACCTCTGTTCCTTCTTTATGCACTTCCTTTATTTCTTTCTGCACCTCTCTTGCTTCTTTTTTTACCCCATTGTCTCCTTATCCACCCATTTTCCCCTTTCTGCATCTCTGTTGCTTCTTTCTGCACTTTATCTTGCCTCTTTCTGCACCGCTCTTGCCTCCTTCTGCACCTCTGTTGCCTCATTCGCACTTCTCTCTCATCTTTCTGCAACCCTCTTGCCTCTTTCTGTACCTCTGTTGCTTCTTTCTGCACTGCTCTTGTGTCTTTCTGCATTTCTCTTATCTCTTTCTGCATCCATCTTCCCTCTTTCTGCAATTCTCTTGCCTCTGTCTGCACCCCTATTCCCTCTTTCTGTACCTCTTTTGTCTGTTTCTGCAACTCTCTTGCCTCTTTGTGCAGTTCTCTTAACTCCTTCTGCACCTCTGTTGCCTCTTTCTGCACCTCTCCTTTATCTTTCTGCACCCCTCTTGCCTCTTTTTGCACCTCTGTTGGTTCTTTCTGCACTGCTCTTGCTTCTTTCTGCACCTCTTTAGCAAATTTCTGCATCCCTCTTGCCTCTTTCTGCACACCTCTTCCCTATTTCTCCACCTCTCTTGCTTCTTTCTGCACTTCTCTTGCTTCTTTCTGCACTGCTCTTGCTTCTTTCTGCACCTCTCTTGCAAATTTTTGCACCCCTCTTGTCTCTTTCTGCAGCCCTTCTTCCTACTTTCTGTACCTCTCTTACCTCTGTCTGCACCCCTGTTCCATCTTTCTGCACCAGTTTTGCCTGTTTCTGCAACTTTATTGCCTCTTTCTGCAGTTCTCTTGCCTCCTTCTGCACCTTTGCTGCTTCTTTCTGCACTTCTTTTGCCTCTTTCAGCACCTCTCTTGCTTCTTTCTGCACCCCTGTTGCCTCTTTCGGCACGCGTCTTCCCTCTTTCTGCAACTCTCTTGCTTCTTTCTGCACCCTTCTTCCCTTCTTTTCATCCCTCTTGCCTCTTTCTGCAGTTCTCTTGCCATTTTCTGCACCTCTCTTGCCTCTTTCTGCACCTCACTTGCCTCTTTCTGTACTTCTCTTGATTCTTTCTACACCTCTGTTGCTTCTTTCGGCAATTTTCTTGCCTCTTTCTGCACTTCTCTTGCTTGTTTCTGCACCTCTGTTGCATCTTTCTTCACCTCTATTGCCTCTTTCTGCACCGCTCTTGCTTCTTTCTGCACCCCTCTTGCCTCTTTCTGCACCCCTCTTTCCTCTTTCTGCACCTCTCTTGGCTCTTTCTGCATACCTGTTACCTCTCTCTGCCCCTTTCCTGCCTGTTTCTGCACCTCTGTTGCCTCTCTCTGTACCTCTGTTGCTTCTTTCTGCACTACTCTTGCCTATTTCTGCACACTTTGCGCCTCTTTGAGCACCTCTGTTGCTTCTTTCTGTACTTCTCTTTCTTCTTTCTGCACCCCTCCTGCCTCTCTGTACCCCCCTTGCCTCTTTGTGTACCTCTCCTACCTCGTTCTGCACCTCTCTTGCCTCTTTTTGCACCTCTGTTGGTTCTTTCTGCACTGCTCTTGCTTCTTTCTGCACCTCTTTTGCAAATTTCTGTATCCCTCTTGCCTCTTTCTGCACCCGTCTTCCCTATTTCTCCACCTCTCTTGCTTCTTTCTGCATTTCTCTTGCTTCTTTCTGCTCTGCTCTTGCTTCTTTCTGCACCTCTCTTGCAAATTTATGTATCCCTCTTACCTCTTTCTGCACCCCTGTTCCCTCTTTCTGCATATTTCTTGCCTTTTTCTGGACCTCTATTGCCTCTTTCGGCACCTCTGTTGCTTCTTCCTGCACTTCTCTTGCCTCTTTCTGTACACCTCTTGCCTCTTTCAGCACCTCTGTTGCTTCTTTCTGTACTTCTCTTGCTTCTTTCTGCACCCCTCTTGCCTCTTTCTATACCCCTTTTGCCTCTTTGTGCACCTCTCCTGCCTCTTTCTGCACCTCTCGCCTTTTTCTGAAGTTCTCATGCCTCTTTCTGCACCTTGTTTGCTTCTTTCTGCACTTTTCTTGCCTCTTTCTGCACCTCTGTTGGTTCTTTCAGCACTGCTCTTGCTTCTTTCTGCACCTATGTTGCAAATTTCTGCACCCCTCTTGCCTTTTTCTGTACCCCTCTTCCCTCTTTCTGCACCTCACTTGCCTCTGTCTGCATACCTGTTCCCTCTTTCTGCATCCCTTTTACCTGTTTCTGTAACTCTCTTGCCTCTTTCTGCAGTTCTCTTGCCTCCTTCTGCACATCACTTGCCTCTTTCTGCACTTCTATTGCTTCTTTCTACACCCTTCTTCCCTTTTTCTGCACATCTCTTGCCTCTTTATGCACCGCTCTTGCCTCTTTCTGCACCTCTCTTGGTTGTTTCTGTACTGCTCTTGTTTCTTTCTGCACCCGTCTTGCAAATTTCTGCACCCCTCTTGCCCCTTTCTGCACCTCTCTTCCCTCTTTATGCACCTCTCTTGCCTCTGTCTGCACCCCTCTTGCCTCTTTCTGCACCTCTGTTCCTTCTTTCTGCACTTCTCTTGCTTCTTTCTGCACATCTCTTGCAAATTTCTGCACCCCTTGTGCCTCTGTGTGCACCTCTCTTACCTCATTCTGCTCCTCTAGTGCCTCTTTCTGCACCCCTCTTGCCTCTTTCTGTACCTCTTTTGCTTTTTTCTGCACTTCTCTTGCCTCTTTCTGTACCCCTCTTGCCTCTTCCTGCACCTCTGTTGGTTCTTTCTGTACCTTTCTTGCCTCTGTGTACACCCCTGTTCCATCTTTGTGCACCTCATTTGCCTGTTTCTGCAACTCTCTTGCTTCTTTCTGTACTTTTCTTGCCTCTTTCTGCACCTCTGTTGCTTCCTTCTGCATTTCTCTTGCCTCTTTCTGCACCCCTCTTGCCTCTTTCTGCACCTCTGTAGCTTCTTTCTGGACTTCTCTTGCTTCTTTCTATGCCTCTCTTGCTTTTTTCTGCACCCCTCCTTCATCTTTCTGCACCTCTGTTCCTTCTTTATGCACTTCCTTTATTTCTTTCTGCACCTCTCTTGCTTCTTTTTTTACCCCATTGTCTCCTTATCCACCCATTTTCCCCTTTCTGCATCTCTGTTGCTTCTTTCTGCACTTTATCTTGCCTCTTTCTGCACCGCTCTTGCCTCCTTCTGCACCTCTGTTGCCTCATTCGCACTTCTCTCTCATCTTTCTGCAACCCTCTTGCCTCTTTCTGTACCTCTGTTGCTTCTTTCTGCACTGCTCTTGTGTCTTTCTGCATTTCTCTTATCTCTTTCTGCATCCATCTTCCCTCTTTCTGCAATTCTCTTGCCTCTGTCTGCACCCCTATTCCCTCTTTCTGTACCTCTTTTGTCTGTTTCTGCAACTCTCTTGCCTCTTTGTGCAGTTCTCTTACCTCCTTCTGCACCTCTGTTGCCTCTTTCTGCACCTCTCCTTTATCTTTCTGCACCCCTCTTGCCTCTTTTTGCACCTCTGTTGGTTCTTTCTGCACTGCTCTTGCTTCTTTATGCACCTCTTTAGCAAATTTCTGCATCCCTCTTGCCTCTTTCTGCACACCTCTTCCCTATTTCTCCACCTCTCTTGCTTCTTTCTGCACTTCTCTTGCTTCTTTCTGCACTGCTCTTGCTTCTTTCTGCACCTCTCTTGCAAATTTTTGCACCCCTCTTGTCTCTTTCTGCAGCCCTTCTTCCTACTTTCTGTACCTCTCTTACCTCTGTCTGCACCCCTGTTCCATCTTTCTGCACCAGTTTTGCCTGTTTCTGCAACTTTATTGCCTCTTTCTGCAGTTCTCTTGCCTCCTTCTGCACCTTTGCTGCTTCTTTCTGCACTTCTTTTGCCTCTTTCAGCACCTCTCTTGCTTCTTTCTGCACCCCTGTTGCCTCTTTCGGCACGCGTCTTCCCTCTTTCTGCAACTCTCTTGCTTCTTTCTGCACCCTTCTTCCCTTCTTTTCATCCCTCTTGCCTCTTTCTGCAGTTCTCTTGCCATTTTCTGCACCTCTCTTGCCTCTTTCTGCACCTCACTTGCCTCTTTCTGTACTTCTCTTGATTCTTTCTACACCTCTGTTGCTTCTTTCGGCAATTTTCTTGCCTCTTTCTGCACTTCTCTTGCTTGTTTCTGCACCTCTGTTGCATCTTTCTTCACCTCTATTGCCTCTTTCTGCACCGCTCTTGCTTCTTTCTGCACCCCTCTTGCCTCTTTCTGCACCCCTCTTTCCTCTTTCTGCACCTCTCTTGGCTCTTTCTGCATACCTGTTACCTCTCTCTGCCCCTTTCCTGTCTGTTTCTGCACCTCTGTTGCCTCTCTCTGTACCTCTGTTGCTTCTTTCTGCACTACTCTTGCCTATTTCTGCACACTTTGCGCCTCTTTGAGCACCTCTGTTGCTTCTTTCTGCACTTCTCTTTCTTCTTTCTGCACCCCTCCTGCCTCTCTGTACCCCCCTTGCCTCTTTGTGTACCTCTACTACCTCGTTCTGCACCTCTCTTGCCTCTTTTTGCACCTCTGTTGGTTCTTTCTGCACTGCTCTTGCTTTTTTCTGCACCTCTTTTGCAAATTTCTGTATCCCTCTTGCCTCTTTCTGCACCCGTCTTCCCTATTTCTCCACCTCTCTTGCTTCTTTCTGCATTTCTCTTGCTTCTTTCTGCTCTGCTCTTGCTTCTTTCTGCACCTCTCTTGTAAATTTATGTATCCCTCTTACCTCTTTCTGCACCCCTGTTCCCTCTTTCTGCATATTTCTTGCCTTTTTCTGGACCTCTATTGCCTCTTTCGGCACCTCTGTTGCTTCTTCCTGCACTTCTCTTGCCTCTTTCTGTACACCTCTTGCCTCTTTCAGCACCTCTGTTGCTTCTTTCTGCACTTCTCTTGCTTCTTTCTGCACCCCTCTTGCCTCTTTCTATACCCCTTTTGCCTCTTTGTGCACCTCTCCTGCCTCTTTCTGCACCTCTCACCTTTTTCTGAAGTTCTCATGCCTCTTTCTGCACCTTGTTTGCTTCTTTCTGCACTTTTCTTGCCTCTTTCTGCACCTCTGTTGGTTCTTTCAGCACTGCTCTTGCTTCTTTCTGCACCTATGTTGCAAATTTCTGCACCCCTCTTGCCTTTTTCTGTACCCCTCTTCCCTCTTTCTGCACCTCACTTGCCTCTGTCTGCATACCTGTTCCCTCTTTCTGCATCCCTTTTACCTGTTTCTGTAACTCTCTTGCCTCTTTCTGCAGTTCTCTTGCCTCCTTCTGCACATCACTTGCCTCTTTCTGCACTTCTATTGCTTCTTTCTACACCCTTCTTCCCTTTTTCTGCACATCTCTTGCCTCTTTATGCACCGCTCTTGCCTCTTTCTGCACCTCTCTTGGTTGTTTCTGTACTGCTCTTGTTTCTTTCTGCACCCGTCTTGCAAATTTCTGCACCCCTCTTGCCCCTTTCTGCACCTCTCTTCCCTCTTTCTGCACCTCTCTTGCCTCTGTCTGCACCCCTCTTGCCTCTTTCTGCACCTCTGTTCCTTCTTTCTGCACTTCTCTTGCTTCTTTCTGCACATCTCTTGCAAATTTCTGCACCCCTTGTGCCTCTGTGTGCACCTCTCTTACCTCATTCTGCTCCTCTAGTGCCTCTTTCTGCACCCCTCTTGCCTCTTTCTGTACCTCTTTTGCTTTTTTCTGCACTTCTCTTGCCTCTTTCTGTACCCCTCTTGCCTCTTCCTGCACCTCTGTTGGTTCTTTCTGTACCTTTCTTGCCTCTGTGTACACCCCTGTTCCATCTTTGTGCACCTCATTTGCCTGTTTCTGCAACTCTCTTGCTTCTTTCTGTACTTTTCTTGCCTCTTTCTGCACCTCTGTTGCTTCCTTCTGCATTTCTCTTGCCTCTTTCTGCACCCTCTTGCCTCTTTCTGCACCTCTGTTGCTTCTTTCTGGACTTCTCTTGCTTCTTTCTATGCCTCTCTTGCTTCTTTTTGCACCCCTCGTGCCTCTATTCTGCACCCTTCTTCTCTTTTCCTGCATGCCTCTTGGCTCTTTCTGCACTGCTCTTGCCTCTTTGTGCACCCCTCTTGCCTCTTTTTGCACTTCTTTTGCTTCTTTCTGCACTTCTCTTGCCTCTTTCTGTACCTCTGTTGCTTCTTTCTGCACTACTTCTGCCTCTTTCTGCACACTTTGCACCTCTTTGAGCACCTCTGTTGCTTCTTTCTGCACTTCTCTTTCTTCTTTCTGCACCCCTCCTGCCTCTTTCTGTATCCCTCTTGCTTCTTTCTGCACCTCTCCTACCTCGTTCTGCACCTCCCTTGCCTCTTTTTGCACCTCTGTTGGTTCTTTCTGCACTGCTCTTGCTTCTTTCTGCACCTCTTTTGCAAATTTCTGCATCCCTCTTGCCTCTTTCTGCACCCGTCTTCCCTATTTCTCCAACTCTCTTGCTTCTTTCTGCATTTATCTTGTTTCTTTCTGCTCTGCTCTTCCTTCTTTCTGCACCTCTCTTGCAAATTTATGTATCCCTCTTACCTCTTTCTGCAACCCTGTTCCCTCTTTCTGTACCTTGCTTGCCTTTTTCTGCACCTCTCTTGCCTCTTTCGGCACCTCTGTTGCTTCTTCCTTCACTTCTCTTGCCTCTTTCTGTACCCCTCTTGCCTCTTTCAGCACCTCTGTTGCTTCTTTCTGCACTTCTCTTGCTTCTTTCTGCACCCCTCTTGCCTCTTTCTATACCCCTTTTGCCTCTTTGTGCATGTCTCCTGGCTCTTTCTGCACTGCTCTTGTCTCTTTCTGTACCCCTCTTGCCTCTTTTTGCACCTCTTTTGCTTCACTTCTGCACTTCTCTTGCCTCTTTCTGCAACCCTCTTACCTCTTTCTGCTCCTCTGTTGGTTCTTTCTGAACTGCTCTTCCTTCTTTCTGTACCTCTCTTGCTTATTTCTGCACTCCTTGTACCTCTTTCTGCACCCCTGTTCCCGCTTTCTGCACCTTTCTTGCCTGTTTCTGCACCTCTATTAGAAATTAGCATTTAAAAAACCTTAGAAATTCACTGAAAAAAACATAGGTTTCAAGGACGTTATAGTTCGAAAGTAGCATTTAAAAGACCTTAGAAATTCACTGAAAAACCACAGGTTTCAGGGACGTTATAGTTAGTTGGACATTTCAGTCGTACAAAACCAGAGAAATTTGGCAGTTATAGTTAGTTGAGCTAACTATAACTCGCGCACCCACAATGCACTGCTGATGATGTCACATATTACATCACTCATGACATGGTCATCATCACTGATGACATCACTGGTGACTTCTCAAATGACATCACTGATGACATCACTGATGACATCATCCACATGATCATCTGATGCACCTCCTCACACCCTAATATAACCTTTGATACACCCACTCTAAAATACAGACTACCTTTCTCAAAACCATAGACACACCATTACCAGTTAGTACATACCCACTCATACATGCAGTCACTCATCAATACTGCCTCTGATATATGCACTCATAATACCCATATAGACACTAACACATAGCCAATCACCCATAGAGTTACTCACACACCTAGTCAGTCATGCAAAGAATCAATCACACTCCCATATACTCACCTATACAGTTATACACACACCACCTCACTTATTCATACAGAAACTAACACATACTTACTCTCTTATACAATCACTGACACAAGCACACACTCATCCATACCGCTACTCTCACAATCACTCACTCTCACATATAGTCAGTTATATACTCCAACACTCGCATATACTGCATTTCACATATGTAGTTACTCACACATATACCACTGAGACATCCATTCACTCACCAACACAGCCATATGCACACTCACTCACTCACCCATACAGCCCCTCACAGATGCACTCATGAACCCATACACCCACTGAATCAGCCACTCACACATCTATGCAGGAGTTACACCCCCACCCACACAGACACTCAGGCACCCATACAGGTACTCAGACAACCAATCATTAACCCATATAGACACTCATGTAGCTACTCACCAACCCATGCAGTGACTTACACAGCAACTGACAGACACACAGATTAGTCATTCACCCATGCATTCACTAAGATACATTTAATCACTCACTTATACAGTCAGTCACGCATCCACTAAATCATTGATTCAGACACTCAAACACCCACTCATTCTTCAATACACCTTGGTGTGTATATATATATATATAAAAAACATACTTAAACATTTCAAAAGCACACAGTCACTGGATGATGCCATCAGTGATATCATCAGGGATGTCATCAGTGATGTCATTTGAGATGTCATCAGTGATGTCATCAGTGATGTCACTGACCATGTCATGAGTGATGTAATATGTGACGTCATCAGCAGTACATTGCGGGGGCGCGAGTTATAGTTAGCTCAACTAACTATTATGGCCGAATTTCTCTGGTTTTGTATGCCTGAAATGTCCAACAAACTATATCGTCCCTGAAACCTGTGTTTTTTTCAGTGAATTTCTAAGGTTTTTGAATGCTAATTTCTAACTATAACGTCCTTGAGATCTGTGAATATATATATATATATATAGGCCTGCTGAGGGGGTAAAAAAAGCGTATATATTTTTTAAAATGGCAGAATTCACGCTGGGTGAGCGAATCCTGCTGAGAAAATAAGAAAAAACGAAGCACGGGCTCCCGCCCTTCGCTATTGTTAAGCCCCCGTGTGGGCCAGGTCCTGGGGGCAATCCCAAATTATAAAGCGGGGGCCTGCTGGGGCCTGCGGGGCCCCTGCAGCCCCGGGGACTGCCACCTCCCCAGGGCTTCATTGATGATTTGTGGGGGGCACGCAGCCCCCCCGCAGCCTCGGGGACCACCACCTCCCCGGGGCTCTCATTTTTGTAAATTAAAATGTGTGAGGGGGCTCGAGCCCCCCACACATCCCGGGGACCACCACCTCCCCGGGGCTTTGCCAATTAAATGCGGGGGCACGTGGCCGCCCCACAGCCCCGGGGACCGCCACCTCCCGGGGCTCTGTTTTTTTAAACATGTGTGTGGGGGGCTCAGCCCTCCACATGCCCCGGGGACCACCACCTCCCGGGGCACAAAATAATTAAATTCAGGGGTCCGTTACGGACTCCCAGCCCTGGGGACCACCACCTCCCCGGGGCTTTAGAAATGAAGGGAGGGGGGCCGTGCGTCCCCCCTCCTGGAGCCCTTGATGGCCCTGGGGACCGCCACCCCCCAGGGCCGGCTCCTGCAATTTCCCGGGGTGCCCACCCCCTGGACATTGCCGTTTGCTATGGCAGGGCGGGAGCACGGCTCCTGCCCTGCCATAGGAAAGTCCTGCTTTGCTTCATTGAAGTGAAAGCAGGAAAACCTGCTCTCGCTTCAATGAAGCAAAGCAGGATTGCTTTTGCACAAGGGGAGCTGCATGTCTGCAGCTCCCCTTGTGTAAAAGCAATGCTGGCACCCGCAGGAGGCGAGGAGCTGGCGGGACCGTGGGGGCATTGGGGCTCCGCACACGGTCCCCAACGGAGAGGTCAGGCCCTGTGGGATGGGGTTCCCGGGGCCAGAAGTGGCCCGGGAGGGGGGCCACGCAGCCCCCCTCCCATTAAAAAATTATTTATAAAATACAACCGAAAGGCCGGCTTCAGGGGATGGGTTCCCCGGGGCCATAATTGGCCTGAGGAGGGGGGCCATGTGGCCCCCCTCCAAATAATTAAAAATGTAAATTAAAAAAAGTATGGCCATGCCCCGGGGGATGGGGTCCCTGGGGCCGAAATTGGCTTCGGGAGGGGGCCACGCGGCCCCCTTCCTGATTTTTTAAAAACATTTTTTATAAAAAGGGGTCAGGCTCTGGGGGGTCCCCAGGGACCCAAAAATGTAAAAGAAGGGGCCACAGAGTCCCCCTTGTAAAAAAAGCTGGCATCTAGCCGGAGGCCACGCCCCTTTCTCCACCACTCTGCAACCGCACCCCTGGCGCGTTGTTAGTTGGGGAATTAATTCCTTGAATACTGAGGGTCCCTGTGGGCCAACTAGCCCACCAGGTACCTCCAGTATGCACCACAGAGCTGCGTAGCTGCGTTGCAGAGAGGTGGTCCGAGGCCACGCCCCTTTTCACACCACTCTGAAAACGCGCTCTTGGCACACTGCTGGTGGGGCAATAATGTCCTTTGTGTCCTGAGGACCTCAGGACTCAAGTGGACTTCATCCCCGAGCAGCAGTGCACCAAGAGGCGTGTTTGCAGAGTGGTGTAAAAGGGGGCATGGCCTCGGACCATCTCTCTGCAATACAGCTGTGGGGCGCTTACTGGAGGTACCTGGTGGGCTAGATGGCCGCCAGGGACCCTCAGTATTCAAGGGGACTTATTCCCTCAACTTAGAACGTGCCAGGGGGCACGTTCACAGTGTGGTGGAGAAAGGGAGCGTGGCTTCTGTCCACCTCTCAGCAATTCCTCTGTTTGGGCTTACTAGAGGTAAGAGGTAGGCTAGTTGGCTCCTAAGGACCACCAGCAGTGAAGGGGACTTCAATCCCCATCCAAGAGTGCGCCAGGGAGCATGTTTGCAGAGTGGTGGGCAAAGGGGGCATGGCCTGTTATTAGAACTTAGCAATCCTGCTGTGTGGTACTTACTGGAGGTAATAGGAGGGGTAGTTGGCCCCCAAGGATGTCCTGTTGTTTAGAATGATGTTCTATGTACATTTACCCTAATATATAATGACTATGATCAGTACCTATATTTTAAACAAGAGCCCCAAAATTGAACTCGAAAATTGCCTCTTTCTATACCCCTTTTGCCTCTTTGTGCATGTCTCCTGGCTCTTTCTGCACTGCTCTTGTCTCTTTCTGTACCCCTCTTGCCTCTTTTTGCACCTCTTTTGCTTCACTTCTGCACTTCTCTTGCCTCTTTCTGCAACCCTCTTACCTCTTTCTGCTCCTCTGTTGGTTCTTTCTGAACTGCTCTTCCTTCTTTCTGTACCTCTCTTGCTTCTTTCTGCACTCCTTGTACCTCTTTCTGCACCCCTGTTCCCGCTTTCTGCACCTTTCTTGCCTGTTTCTGCACCTCTCTTAGAAATTAGCATTTAAAAAACCTTAGAAATTCACTGAAAAAAACATAGGTTTCAAGGACATTATAGTTAGAAAGTAGCATTTAAAAGACCTTAGAAATTCACTGAAAACCACAGGTTTCAGGGACGTTATAGTTAGTTGGACATTTCAGTCGTACAAAACCAGAGAAATTTGGCAGTTATAGTTAGTTGAGCTAACTATAACTCGCGCACCCGCAATGCACTGCTGATGATGTCACATATTACATCACTCATGACATGGTCATCATCACTGATGACATCACTGGTGACTTCTCAAATGACATCACTGATGACATCACTGATGACATCATCCACATGATCATCTGATGCACCTCCTCACACCCTAATATAACCTTTGATACACCCACTCTAAAATACAGACTACCTTTCTCAAAACCATAGACACACCATTACCAGTTAGTACATACCCACTCATACATGCAGTCACTCATCAATACTGCCTCTGATATATGCACTCATAATACCCATATAGACACTAACACATAGCCAATCACCCATAGAGTTACTCACACACCTAGTCAGTCATGCAAAGAATCAATCACACTCCCATATACTCACCTATACAGTTATACACACACCACCTCACTTATTCATACAGAAACTAACACATACTTACTCTCTTATACAATCACTGACACAAGCACACACTCATCCATACCGCTACTCTCACAATCACTCACTCTCACATATAGTCAGTTATATACTCCAACACTCACATATACTGCATTTCACATATGTAGTTACTCACACATATACCACTGAGACATCCATTCACTCACCAACACAGCCATATGCACACTCACTCACTCACCCATACAGCCCCTCACAGATGCACTCATGAACCCATACACCCACTGAATCAGCCACTCACACATCTATGCAGGAGTTACACCCCCACCCACACAGACACTCAGGCACCCATACAGGTACTCAGACAACCAATCATTAACCCATATAGACACTCATGTAGCTACTAACCAACCCATGCAGTGACTTACACAGCAACTGACAGACACACAGATTAGTCATTCACCCATGCATTCACTAAGATACATTTAATCACTCACTTATACAGTCAGTCACGCATCCACTAAATCATTGATTCAGACACTCAAACACCCACTCATTCTTCAATACACCTTGGTGTGTATATATATATATAAAAAACATACTTAAACATTTCAAAAGCACACAGTCACTGGATGATGCCATCAGTGATATCATCAGGGATGTCATCAGTGATGTCATTTGAGATGTCATCAGTGATGTCATCAGTGATGTCACTGACCATGTCATGAGTGATGTAATATGTGACGTCATCAGCAGTACATTGCGGGGGCGCGAGTTATAGTTAGCTCAACTAACTATTATGGCCGAATTTCTCTGGTTTTGTATGCCTGAAATGTCCAACAAACTATATCGTCCCTGAAACCTGTGTTTTTTTCAGTGAATTTCTAAGGTTTTTTGAATGCTAATTTCTAACTATAACGTCCTTGAGATCTGTGAATATATATATATATATAGGCCTGCTGAGGGGGCAAAAAGCATATATATTTTTTTAAATGGCAGAATTCACGCTGGGTGAGCGAATCCTGCTGAGAAAATAAGAAAAAACGAAGCACGGGCTCCCGCCCTTTGCTATTGTTAAGCCCCCGTGTGGGCCAGGTCCTGGGGGCAATCCATCTAAATCTAAATCTAAATCCATATTTGTAAAGCGCGAACTACTCACCCTTACGGGTCTCAAGGCGCTGGGGGCCGTCGTGGAAATTAAGTGAGCTATTGCCCAGAGTCACATGGTGCTGAGCTGAGCTGCCGCCAGAGCCGGGGATCGAACCGTGAACCCTGTGCTCCGAAGTCAGCTGCCCTGGCCGCTGCACCACACCTCTCCCAAATTATAATGCGGGGGCCTGCGGGGGCCCCTGCAGCCCCGGGGACTGCCACCTCCCCGTGGCTTCATTGATGATTTGTGGGGGGCACGCAGCCCCCCCGCAGCCTCGGGGACCACCACCTCCCCGGGGCTCTCATTTTTGTAAATTAAAATGTGTGAGGGGGCTCGAGCCCCCCACACACCCCGGGGACCACCACCTCCCCGGGGCTTTGCCAATTAAATGCGGGGGCACGTGGCCGCCCCACAGCCCCGGGGACCGCCACCTCCCCGGGGCTCTGTTTTTTTTTAAACATGTGTGTGGGGGGGCTCAAGCCCCCCCACATGCCCCGGGGACCACCACCTCCCCGGGCACAAAATAATTAAATTCAGGGGTCCGTTACGGACTCCCGGCCCTGGGGACCACCACCTCCCCGGGGCTTTAGAAATGAAGGGAGGGGGGCCGTGCGTCCCCCCTCCTGGAGCCCTTGATGGCCCTGGGGACCGCCACCCCCCAGGGCCGGCTCCTGCAATTTCCCGGGGTGCCCACCCCCTGGACATTGACGTTTGCTATGGCAGGGCGGGAGCACGGCTCCTGCCCTGCCATAGGAAAGTCCTGCTTTGCTTCATTGAAGTGAAAGCAGGAAAACCTGCTCTCGCTTCAATGAAGCAAAGCAGGATTGCTTTTGCACAAGGGGAGCTGCATGTCTGCAGCTCCCCTTGTGTAAAAGCAATGCTGGCTCCCGCAGGAGGCGAGGAGCCGGCGGGACCGTGGGGGCATTGGGGCTCCGCCCACGGTCCCCAACGGAGAGGTCAGGCCCTGTGGGATGGGGTTCCCGGGGCCAGAAGTGGCCCGGGAGGGGGGCCACGCAGCCCCCCTCCCCTCTAATTAAAAAATTATTTATAAAATACAACCGAAAGGCCGGCTTCAGGGGATGGGTTCCCCGGGGCCATAATTGGCCTGAGGAGGGGGGCCATGTGGCCCCCCTCCAAATAATAAAAAATGTAAATTAAAAAAAGTATGGCCAAGCCCCGGGGGATGGGGTCCCTGGGGCCGAAATTGGCTTCGGGAGGGGGCCACGTGGCCCCCTTCCTGATTTTTTAAAAACATTTTTTTATAAAAAGGGGTCAGGCCCTGGGGGGGGGGTCCCCAGGGACCCAAAAATGTAAAAGAAGGGGGCCACAGAGTCCCCCTTGTAAAAAAAAATATTTAAAAAAAAGCTGGCATCTAGCCGGAGGCCACGCCCCCTTTCTCCACCACTCTGCAACCGCCCCCCCTGGCGCGTTGTTAGTTGGGGAATTAATTCCCCTTGAATACTGAGGGTCCCTGGGGGCCAACTAGCCCACCAGGTACCTCCAGTATGCACCACAGAGCTGCGTAGCTGCGTTGCAGAGAGGTGGTCCGAGGCCACGCCCCTTTTCACACCACTCTGCAAACGCGCCTCTTGGCACACTGCTGGTGGGGCGATAATGTCCTTTTGTGTCCTGAGGACCTCAGGACTCAAGTGGACTTCATCCCCCGAGCAGCAGTGCACCAAGAGGCGTGTTTGCAGAGTGGTGTAAAAAGGGGGCATGGCCTCGGACCATCTCTCTGCAATACAGCTGTGGGGCGCTTACTGGAGGTACCTGGTGGGCTAGATGGCCGCCAGGGACCCTCAGTATTCAAGGGGACTTATTCCCCCAACTTAGAACGTGCCAGGGGGCACGTTCACAGTGTGGTGGAGAAAGGGGGCGTGGCTTCTGTCCACCTCTCAGCAATTCCTCTGTTTGGGCTTACTAGAGGTAAGAGGTAGGCTAGTTGGCTCCTAAGGACCACCAGCAGTGAAGGGGACTTCAATCCCCATCCAAGAGTGCGCCAGGGAGCATGTTTGCAGAGTGGTGGGCAAAGGGGGCATGGCCTGTTATTAGAACTTAGCAATCCTGCTGTGTGGTACTTACTGGAGGTAATAGGAGGGGTAGTTGGCCCCCAAGGATGTCCTGTTGTTTAGAATGATGTTCTATGTACATTTACCCTAATATATAATGACTATGATCAGTACCTATATTTTAAACAAGAGCCCCAAAATTGAACTCGAAATATGGTTTATTAGATCCAGCTCAAATGATTGTAACCAAGAATAGAAAAATTCAATGGAAAACACACCTTATTAAAGTGAAACATAATACTCCAGATAACATACCCTCAGGTTTTCACTGTGTATACAATACAAATATAACAACAATAGGTATAATATTTAATTTAACATTGTGTTACACATATTAATATCTCATCATGTCACAGCAACTCTAAGAACAAAACAAATATTGGAACAAACCAATAAGCACCTCCCACCTGTCCTTATGATTTCCTCTAAAGCGCTGCAAGCAGCCACTGCCTGTCCTAACTGGAGAAGGGGTCAATTCCCCTCACCTTTTGCCCAACCAGAAGAATTTCTGTCAGTCTGAGCAAAGGTCAGCCTGACAGACACTCTTCTTTTGCAGGTCAAGCATCCAGCTATTAGACATGAACTAAATGCACAGGCTCTTGCCTGTCTGAGCTGAACTGTGAATGTGTCACCGCTCCTGTGGGCATGACCTCTTCAGCCTGGCAAAGCATGTCAAGGCCCTTCCCTTTAGTGACAATGGGGAGTGTCACTGATTGCCTTAGACCAAGGTGCTTCAGTTATAAGCCCTAAAGCGCACAGGGCTGAGTGTCAATTACTGACACCTTGTCACAGAGTGCGGTGGGGTCAGCAACTCTGATTGACCTCATCCCACTCTGTGACGAGGTAGGGACTACTGCCTCCCCTCATTGGCTAACCTAAGGTCAGCCAATAAGAGAAGGCAGCAGTCCCAACCATCCTGGGATCAGGAAAGTGTGATTATTTTATAATGATTTTTATGTACGTGTATTCGGGAGTCAGTGTTTTGAATGGATGTATGTGTGCATACGCGTGTGGTTGTGAATTTATGGGCATGAGTAAGTGTGTATGTGAGACTGTGTGTCTCGCCCGCCCCCTTTCCAGCTAAAATTAACGCCTGACGCTGGCGTCAAGTCCACCCAGAAGAGGACAGTTTATATCCCTTGTACCAGAACAGCCTTAATCAAGTGTGTTGGAACCAAAATTTATCCCTGAGAGATCTTTCTGAATGATAACTTATCTAATCCCAATTCTCATAAAAATCCATGGCCCTTCTCAGTGGCAGGTAGGTACTCTGTTCTGGCTATGATTAACAGCACTGATATAGAGGGGTATACTACCATAAAATGTGTTTCACCCATGGTGTACAAGATGTAGGATTTAAAATTGAAGGTTATATATTTGTGTTACTGTGATCTGCATTGTACGGGTGCATTCGGTCTTTTTTGCCTGTTGACTGGGCATAGAAAATATACGTCTGCATATTAACGGTCTTAACTGTATGTAATGAATCTACCCCCAAATCTCCTCAATACTTTTCTTACTCAGACTCCCAACGACCCTTTCAATAAAGCCCAAGCAAAGATGATCGTAAACCAGTTTTCGTAAGCAGGAATTGCTCTTTCTTGGCATGAGAGTTGGAAATTTTGAAATGTTGTACAGTAGCACTATTTTAGCAGAAAGGGGAACAGTGTCTTTAATATTGACTTTTAAATCCTCCAAGTCTTTAACCAATATTGTTCCAGTGAGGGGCATACCAACAGAATATAATCTGTTATGTTATGTGTGTGTCAGAGTGCACTATCACCTGGGAGGGTGTCCTGGGGCTATGCAGGTGTGGAGTCTATTTTGAGGACGGAGTCATTCGAAGAGACAGGCCTTCAGCTTCTTGTGGGGGCTCTGATGTGTAGAGTGAGGTTGCTTCACACTTCTGGAGTGATTCATGAGAAGGACTGGCCTTAGGTTATGTTTCTGTGTATGCAAGATATGTTTGCGAGTTGTAGTCCCGCTGAGCGGAGGTTCCTGGAAGGTTGATGGAAGGAGATGCGGTTGTTAAGGTAGGCTGTGCCTGTGTTGTGTAGTGCTTTGAATGTGCAGATGGTAATTTGTACTGTGCACAATTCTGTATCAGCAGCCAGTGGAGCGCTCTCAGCTGTGGGGGTATCACAACTGAGTGATTGCAGAATGCAGAACTGATGCAGTTTTTCCATTTGTTAACTAGCTGGTGACCAATGCCTTTGGTGGAGAGTTTTGAGAAAACCACATTTTAAATATGGTTCTCTGAGACCTCGGTAATGGCTTATTAAAATGTTGCGATAGTCCTAATCTAAAAACTGTATTGACAAACAGCTTTCTCACCACACTTTTAGTGGTGGGTGGCTGGGAGAATAGATAGCCAGTGAGGTATGGACAGAAAATAGAGCTTTTAAAGCAGGGTCAGATTGGTAAGGCGGGCACTCGGGCAATGGCCGAGGGGCCGTTATCCGAGTTCCAGCTGTGGGCTACTTTTTTGGGCAGCCTGCGGGCCGATTTGGGCGGTGTCTGTGTTGTTCGGATGCCGCCAGCGGCCCAGTGGGTGCTTAAGTGTCCTCTCTGGAGCCAGAAGGGCGTCTATTATCTTCCTTTTATCAAAGGGCAGAGGTGTCACTCCCTTTCTCCTGCTGGGCTGGCCCATTAATGTATCCATATTGAGCGGGAGCAGGGGGCCTGAGCAGAAGTGGCCTCAATTTTGTTTTCAGGTGTGTTTCACCAGTGTGAACTAATCTGTGCATTTTTTTTATCTATGTAAAGTTAAGAAAACATGCCTCTGTCAGAGACCCCCCCCCCACTGTTTTTATAAAACTTCGCCGAAGCAGCGTTTTGCAGAAAGGAAATATGCAAATGTATGCCACATTTTAGGTCTCGCCTACGCAGCGCGCATGCGCTGCATATGTAAAAAGACCTTTTGCTATCGCCACGGCTTTTCAGCCAAAAACGTGCACGCGTTCCATTGCCTTCAATGGCAACGCGTGCACGTCTGGAGATTCACTTGTGGGAGCGAGCGCCACCATATGGTAGCAATTATCGCTCCCGCAAGTGAATCGCGCAGCACCCCTGCTGAGGCATGCGCGTGCCTCCCCCTGCTGCCGGCAGCCTGCCAAGCCAAAGTAAGGCTCTCACTCCCCACACGTTACAAACCAAAGAGAAGTGCTTACTGCTTTGTAAGAGGGCAGTGTTTACAACGGACTGATTGTCCCGCCCGTCTGTCTGTTTCTATCCCCACAGTGTACCAGTGCCATTTTACCTCAGCACCTCAGATTTGTTTTTTACGATAAGCATCCCTAACCTCAATAGCGGTAAGACCAAAGGCTGCCTGCCATTTTCTTATTAATAGGAATGTAACCAATGAGAAATGTTTGAATTCGACGCCGGCAGCGCGCACATTGAGCAGTGGCATGTGTAATCCATAGCCTGTAATAAATGGAGCTGTAAAATGCATTCACGAACGCTAATACTACTACTAAGGAACAGGAATAAAACATGTACATACATCTATTTAAAGGATTGCCGGTGTGAATCTGGAGTGAATGCTCATTATGAGGGTAGGTTCTAACGAACAAAATTATTTATGGAAGGGTGGAAGGGGATAAACACCAATTTTGATGTCTGGCACGAGAAATAATGTGAAATCAGGAAGTCTGAATTATTCATGCACCCTGATTTAACAGGAACGATTTGCGCGTGAAATGCCATATGCCTTGATGTTGCCTTTGCAACCTGATAACACGAGGTTCGGTGCCACGACTACTTAGTGTAGCCACTGATCGAACTCAGAGGCCAGCCTCTGTGACAATTAATAAAACTCTTAATTGGAGATGATTCCTGAGATACTCAAGGTTTTTTTTCATTTGTGTCAATGTGTATTTAGTTACACGTGGTTCTACTATACATATTTAAAGTAACACACACAAAGCCAATGGTTATGGTTTTTGTAAAGTGTAGGGGTGTCCAATCCAGGTTCAGTACAGGTTCTTTTTTCTTAACATGCGCTTATAAGCAATTAACTTGAATTAAACTCCTTTACATAAAGACACAGTGGGTATCCTGAGAAGCTGGCATGAAATGGGCGCTCTTGAACAGCTTTTGGACACCAGCATATAGTGAAATATTTTTTTTGCACTAGTGAAGCCCTAGGTTAGTCTCATCGAAACTTTACAGCCAGAGTCATTGGGGTCCTTTCGCTCTCCACAAAAATGATGTGTCAATGCTCAGATAATGAAAAGCTAGTTCAACTAGGGCTCTGTATTAAAATGTATTAGCCTGACTGGATGAACATTAGTTAAGGAAGTGGTCACTTTTTCAAGTAGAAAGTGAATAAAATAAGGGTGAACCACATACCAGGGTCAATTGACAACTATGACTGAAGGAAGGGTAACTATTGTCGAGTAGCCCATCAAAGAAAAGAGCATCCATATGTTGTAATACATATATATATGGTAGCCTATAACATGGTTGCACATTAACGTCTTATTTTTTTTAAAAGCAAACATTACAAAATATTATCAGTTGTATTACTTCAACTCAATATACTCTCCACCTAACTCTTGTGCCAATGGGGGCCAACTCTTAAAATCGATAAACATCATTATGAATGGTGGCAGGTCATAATTTGATGGTGTGGCTGGGCCTCCATTTTCTATTTACTTATTTGAGTTTTTCTACAGCGTGGACAATATGCAGGTGGAGATTTGAGCTCTTTAAAGAAACAAGCATTGGCATAGCCAATAGATCTCGCCTTTGAGAACTTATAAGTGTTTAACCATGCAGCACATTATCCATTACATTCCATTTGCAATTAAAGACATCAAAGTTTGCAGGAAATCAATGCGTGCATCGAGGACCTCTACGAAGGATGTTACAAGCAATCACAGGCAGTGATGTAATGGGCAGGTCGGCTCTGCTTCCGAGTCCCTGCACTTCTTTTATTTGAAACACTTCTCAGCACTGCTGCAAGCTTTAGCATTTCTCAGGAGCAAACAGGTGCTCTGTAAAGTAAGTCCTTGCACTTCCATATTTTACTTAAAACCCTGATCACAGAAAAAAACCTCACATTTACAATAAGGGATCCGTGTTATTATTACAATAGGGAGACAGGTGCTTGCATAAAGCGGGTCTAAAATACGTGACAACATTTTATGTGCAACAGAATATTGGAAAAATCATGCTTACGGAAAAGGTTAGTATCAGCCCAAATTAGATAAGAACTGAGTGTTTGTAGGTTATGATGATGTTGAGAAGCAGGCACCACAAAGCAGAAATACAAATTCTAAGCCTCCCTTAAGGTGCCTTTAGGTCTAAAATGAGTTTAACTTGGTGGCATTGCTCCTTGCTCAAAACATGTTTGAGCTTTCGTTTGAATATATTTAGTGGGCACTTTCGGGAGCCCCTAAAGTCTGGACCTCTCCAGTCAATAAACAGAAGTGACAGAGGGGAACAACAGACGAACATGGCAAGAGACCCAGAGAGCAAGGCAGACACAAACACACACTCGTTAACAGCCACAGACACTGTCAAAGAGAGGGGACGGGATACACCAAGAACGACAGCAGAGGAGAGGCCAGAAAAAAGAAAGACGCGAGGCACAGTACATAGAACAAGATATAAACAAGCATTGGCATAGCCAATAGGTCTCGCTTTTGGTACCTTATAAGTATTTAGTTATGCAGCACAATATCCTTGGTGCAACAACATCAACTGTTGCATGGCTAAACACTTATAAGGTCCCAAAGGCGAGACCTATTGGCTATGCCAATGCTTGTTTTAGCATGTCCCCGGGCTGATTTTTAATCCCAATCCAACCGTGCTTTAAAAGCATTCCATTCCAAAAGCATTCCATTTTTGTGCAGGAAGGTGTCCCTTCCTGCACAAAAACAATCCTGCCAACAACGTAGACACCCTTGCACCATGTGCCTGCATTTGCACTAGACACCAAATTATGCACTGGCTGAAAGGATAGGAATGCACCGTATCTTGTAAATACGGTGCATTCCTGCCCTTTCAAATTGGCGTAGGGCAGCGCAGCAAAAAGACTTGCAGTGCTGCCCTATGCCAATTTTTTGTAAATATGCCCCTATGTTTTTGTGCATCTTTTTGTGTTTTATTATGTTTAACTGTCTTTTTTTATAATTGTTGTGCCAAATGACAAAGTATACCTACTTTCAACTGTTTTCTTTACTGATGGTATTTCTAATAGTGTTCCTCCATCATTGTGTTTCAAATGCTGAGATTCTGCTTGTTTTACACCACATGCAAAAGAGAGCAAAGGCTCAGGTAAGGACTGGTTTCCTCCAGTTTATGCAACACATCCTATGGCGCATTCTAGTCCGTGTTCGATTCTTGGCACCCTGTTTATTTTCTCTTCTGCAGCATTCTTTAGAATGTTTTTCATGCCTTGAATTCAGGTGTTCGAAGGAGTAGTTCCCTCTCGTCATCACACTGATGAGGCTTTTGCTCACAGAATGTGCAGGTTTAATGACCTTTAATCATTGAGGTTCTTCACCCCCAATAGACGGGACAAGAAATCTCAGATACCTGACCACACCCCACTGCTCTTCGCATGGCAATGGACCTCCTAATCTAACTCCTCTGGAGCAGCAGACAGTAGTCCAAGAATCCCTTCTTCAACTCTTCCTGTCACTGCATTCTCTAATGGAGCAGTGAGTAACAATAGCACTTGTTCAGGACCCCTGATTCTCACACAATGGTTGCTCTGCCGTCTGTTGTCAATGACAAGGCTCTTCCTCATATGGCAAAGAGATACTTGAACTCTCAGCCAAGGAGAAACTCATAACACCCTTTAAAATCTGAAATAGTCCACCAACTAGAGATAGAAGTCTACAGTCTATACAGGAAGTTCTGATCTCGTTGCTAGGTGTGTGGAGTCTGTGGTTTAATGATGAAGGCCTGGGTCTCCGTGTATTGGAATAAAGTTGAGTTCACTGTACTTGCCCCCTCCCCGAAAATAGAATGTGATGAGAGTCCTCACCTATATGGAAACATTTAGGAACTTAACTTAACAGCTAGTATTTTCATTTTTTGATAGCCTCCAAATGTATCAGCAGTCAGTGGAGTATTCTTCGAGATCATTCTAAAACAGTACCCATAGTACATGAACTCGATAATTAGGTCACGAACTCTCCAAAATCGAAATTAGGCCATAGTCTGTGGTCTCAATAGCAGGACTGCAAACGTTACACAAGAGCCTATACCTGCACGGCCCGCTATCATTGACTGAGGCTCAGGAACCCCAAGTCAAAAACAATTTTTTATGAAGAGTTTGTGGGGGTTCTTTGGTGAACTTCCATTAAGTCCTGGAGTACTCACCCAGCCCCCTCGTGTGGTCTTTGCATTTTTTTCTCAGGTTTTGGGGACTGTCGTTCATGATCTGTAATGATGTTCACAACAGAAAATGTTCTTTTGCGGCCAGCCAATGAAAGCCTTCTGGTCCACAGACTCTGTTTTGAAACCAGATATCCAAAATGGATGACAGGAGAAAAAAAACACCCTTGTCCAATAGGATTTGTTTATTTTTTAATTTAGTGTGCGGACTGTCCTCTAATACAAAATTTGAGGATAGTCAGCTGACAAACAGTCCTGATATATCTAGCTTTTTAACTTTTCAAACCCATCTACAAACAGTTTTTAAACACTAACTTCCTTCAAACTTCCTTCAAACCAAAGCGAGCAAAGGACCTTTCATGAGTAATGTTCTAGTTTCTTGCCATGTTCGCTTTAATTATTTAAGTGTGGTAATTTTTTCACTCCCATTTTATGTTTTCTTTCATGGACAGATCAGTACACAATTTGTAATGCTAAAATATGTCCAGTTTTTCTGTTTAATTGCAAATCATAGTGCAAATTTCTTAAATGGCGACAAAGAAAAAACCTCAGTCCTAACCATAACTATAGAGTTGCTATGGCTAACTTTGGAATTTATCGATGAAAACATGTCTCTGTATTAGTTTAGTCTTGTAACGCTTTATACTAATAGGTCACCAAAGTCTTCAACTGACAATTTTACTCTCTAGAACATTGTTTGAAATTTTACTTCAGATTTTAATCTTTTTTGTCACTTTTTCTAAAATGTTTATTTTCTTAATTACAGGATGGGTCAAATCAAGAGGAGCTTATAATTAATTGCCCCCTGAATCATCTCTTCACACTGGTGGTAAAAATATTATTTTTAAAGCTTTCCACATTTAATGGCATGTGAAACTGATTATCGCAACATTTTCTGCATGAATCTAAAAACAAAGAGCTCGATTCACAAACTGTATTTTTATGATTTTAAAGTAGTATTATAGAAGTGCTGCATACTTTCTACAAAATACCTACAAACTCTACACTCAATCTGATGCGATTCTACCCACGAGCCACAAAAAGAGAAAATTAAGAAAGCCTCCTACCAGCCTCCACGGTGTTTAAGGAGTCACCTCATCGGAGGGACAAGAAGACAACAGATGCTACCCAAGCTGATTTGTCTTGGGCTTCTCATCACTGGTGCTCACTTCAAGGTGTAGGGAGCTCATATGTGCCATTGCTATTTATTGTTAGTTATCTATGCCATCAGTGATGTCATAAATAATGTCATAGAACATGTCATGAGTGATGTCATATGTGAGGTCATAGGCAGTGCATGGCGCGGGTGTAAATTATAGTTAGCTCAGGTAACTATAACTTCTGAATTTCTATGGTTTTGTACGAACGAAATCTGAGCCTAACTATAACGTCCCTGTAACCTTTGTTTTTTACACTTAATTTCTAATGATTTTTAATTTTATTTCCTAAGTGTAACCCGTAACCTTTGAGAGCGAGCGAGTGCATAAGTGTCTCAGTGGGTGTGTGAATGAGTGTGTGAGTATCTCAATGGCTGTGTAAGTGATTGTGTAATTATCTGAGTGGGTATGAGAGTGGCTGCATACATGTCTCAATGAGTGTGTGAGTGGGTGCATGAGTCTGAGTAGGTCTGTGAGTGGGTGCATGAGTCTGAGTGAGAGTGTGTATATGTGTGTGAGAGGGTCTGTGAGTGAGTACATAAGTCTCTGAGTGGGTCTGTGAGTGAGGGCATGAGTCTCTGAGTGGGTCAGTGAGTGCATGAGTCTCTGAGTCAGTCTGTGAGTGAGTGCATGAGTGTCTGAGTGGGTCTGTAAGTGGGTGCATGAGTCTCTGAGTGAGAGTGTGTGTGTGTGTGTGTGTTTGTGAGAGGGTCTGTGAGTGAGTACATAAGTCTCTGAGTGGGTCTGTGAGTGAGGGCATGAGTCTCTGAGTGGGTCAGTGAGTGAGTGCATGAGTCTCTGAGTGGGTCTGTGAGTGAGTGTGTGAGTCTCTGAGGGGGTCTGTGAGTGGGTGTGTCAGTCTAAGTGGGTCTGTGAGTGGGTGTGTGAGTGGCTATATGAGTCTCTACAGTGGGTGGAGAAAGGGGGCAGAGTCTCCGATGAGCGCTCAGCAATCCCACTGTGTGGGACTTACTGGTGGTAACAGGTGGGGTTCTTGGCCCCCAAGGACCCTCAGCATCCAAGGGGACTACATTCCCCAACCAGCAGTGTGCCAGGAGGTGTGTTTGCAGCATGGAGGACAAAAGGGGCAGGGCCTCCAATGAGTTCTCAGCAGTCCCACTGTGTAGGACATACTGGTGGTAATAGGAGTGGTTATTGGCCCCTATGGACTCTCAGCATCCAAGGGGACTTTATCCCCCAACCAGTAGTGTGCAACATGGTGCATTTGCAGGGAGTTGGACAAAGGGGGCGGGGCCTCAGATGAGCTCTCAGCAGTCCCGCTGTGTGAGACTTACTGGTGGTAGAAGGAGGGGTTCTTGGCCCCAAGGACCCTCAGCATCCGAGGGTACTCCCAATGAGTACTGCGCTAGGAGGCACATTTGCAGAGTGGTGGAGAAAGGAGGTGGGGCATCCAATGATCCCTCAGCAATCCCACTGTGTGGGATTTACTGATGGTAACAGGCGGGTTTCTTGGTCCCTAAGGACCCTCAGCATAGAAGGGGACTTCATTCCCCTATGAGTAGTGCACCAGGATGTGCGTTTGCAGAGTGGTGGGCAAAGGGGGGCCTTCATAACTTAGGCCCCGGGGAGGTGGTCATCCCCAGGGCTTCAAACAGCCCCTGGATGGGGGTCCATGTGGCTCCCTTCATTTATAAAAATAAAGCCCAAAAGGTGGTGGTCCCCAGGGCTCAAATCTGCCCATGGAGGGGGTCTGTTCGGCTCCCACTCCAATATTTACATAAAGCCCTGGGGAGGTGGTGGTTCCGGGCCTCAAAGAGGCTTAGAAGGGGGCCATATGTGCCCCCCTCCTTTTTTTTAAAAAAAAGCCCCAGGACCTAGCCCACCCAGGGCTCTAAGCAAACAAGCGCTTGCTTTTTAATTTTTTTTAACATTTTTGCTGTGGATTAATGGCTCTGTCCCATTTCTATGGCAAAAATAAAATAAGAAAATGCTTTTTGGCCCTGTTGGGGTATGGGGGACCTCAGGTCCACAGTTAGGGGATCAGCGTAATCCTTACCGGCCCTCTTTTTGTTTTTTTAGGCGTTTTGTTTGGGACTCGGCTGAAACCAAGTCCCAAGAAGACTGCCAACACTTCCTGGTTGAAGTGTTGGCAGCCAATCAGTTCTCAGCACGAGAGGGCGGAGCCTTTGCGTCCCTATATATACATTTTTTTTTAATATCTCAAAAACTACTGAATGGATTTACACCAAATTTCAAAAAGGGTTCTTTCTGGACCAAGAGCTACCTTTCTGCCAAATTTGGTGTAATTCCGTCCAGCGGTTCGGGCTGTAGTCGCCACTAAAATCTCTATGGGAATTAACATGGGAAACGCACTTTTTTGACCCCCCCTTTTTCGACACCAAATATATAGGCAAATCAAAAATGATTTTCCAAGGGAAACATGATCTGAACTATAACTTCCTACTGGCAACTGGGCAGACAAGGAGAAACAGTCCCGCTGCTGCTCCTCATGTCAGGGCAGGTGCTGCGATTCGTGGGGGCACATTCCCACATAACATGAAAAAACATTCCCACATAACTTGAGAAAAGGAAAATGTTGTCATAACAACATTTTCCTTTTCTCAGGGCAACTATACCAACACAAATTTCCAGAATAGGAAAAGGCCCGAAACAGAATTCTGTGTTAAGCATGTTTTAAGGCGGCATCTATACCAAGTGTGCCAGTAATAGACAATATTAGGCAATTTATGGGACATTTAGAGATTTGCCCATTCAGGGCACAATAGCGAGTGAAATGCAATTGCTCAAAAAATCAAGTAAAACGAATCTAAATTGAATGAATGAGATGAAAAGGAGTAAGGGATAATTCATGTATATTTGATGAATTTGAGATTTGACCATTCAGGGCACAATAGTGAGTGAAATGCCATCCCTCAAAAAATCAAGCATAACGAATTTAAACTAAATGAATGAGACGAAAATGAGCGAGGGATAATTTTTGTATATTTAATTAATTTGATGCACACAAAATCAACTGGTAGAAATAATGCTGGAGATTTGATTTGAAGAGGGTGAAAAGGAATTAGGAAATATGATTATTAGAATGCCTCTGGTGTGATTTAAACTGAATTTAATGGCATGAAGTATGAATTCTAGAATATCTTCATACCATTTAAGATGGCAGCCATATTTACAGACTGTGTATTTGTGTTTATAATCAGTTCACTGTTTCTATGACTGTCACAGCCAACCAATGCAAATGAATGTCAAGAGATTAAATACATTTCAAATTGAGGGTTATCCGACATAGACAAAGGCTAGAAGCCAAAACGCGTTTGTTGGAGTTACGGTACATGAACTGGTTCATTAAAAATCATTTAAGCAAATATCTGTAAGAGCAAGATCATTTGGAGAGAAACAAATATATATATATATATATATATATATATATATATACATATATATATATATGTATATATATATATATAATATATATATATATATATATATAAATAAATAAAGGATTGTTGTCCGAACATTCTCCACAACAACAGACGTCCACGCTCAAAGGGAAAATGATGTACATGCTTTGCAGAATTTTAATCTCTCAGTGAAAATGGTTTAATTTATTCATTGCCCTTACTGTCTTTTAGAAAAAACTTGCCCATGATCTTGGATACTCCGTTCGAGATGTCTTGCGCCAGATGGTAAGAAGAGCTTGAATAAGTGGTATAAGTAAACTGCACATCATGAAAGGTTGTAATGTTGAAAGTTCTAAGAGGAAGACAGGAGCACCATTTGTTGGTCTTGCTATTCCCAAAATCTTTACATATTTGAAAGATGCCTGAAGTGCTCTTTTTTGGAAGTTGGACAGCAGCACTGCAAGTGATGGTAATGTTAATGCTCGCTTGTTGTATTTTGCATTTTGCATTTTGCAGGGTGTAATGCCTCTGCATCCTGATGAGCCATTTTCTTACTACAATATTCATTTCCAAACAAACACATTGCACTTCCTGTTCCACTTCAGCCAAGTAGCCAGGTGTGTATGGGAGGACATGAGCATGTGACATCTTATTCCAGACAGTCTAGGTTGGCCAACTTTCCATCATCATGTCACAGGAGGACACTATGAACCTGTGGAGACACTTTGCATACAGTTTTGGAGACAATACATGCAGAAGCCACCATCCTCTCTTTTCCTATGCCTGCCTGTTGGACTTGGCCCTTTTTGCAGGGTCAACCCTGAACTTTTTGCCTTCCTCCTAGCCTTTTTTCTGGCATGGTGTTGGTGGTTTTAGGACTCTGGGCACTTTAGCATTGCTGTCCAGTGTAAAGTGCGTGTGCTCTCTGTGGTAAACATGGTAAGATTGGTCTACACCTGTTTGTCATATTTAAGTTACCTGTCAGCCCTTTGTAAAGTGGTACCTCAGATACCCAGGGCCAGTAAATTAAATGCTACTGGTGGGCTTGCAGCGCTGATTGTGCCACCCACCAAAGTAGCCTTTCAAACCTGTCTCAGGCCTCTGCCATTGCAGGGCCTGTGGGCGCAGTGTTACTGCTGCTGTGGTGTGGCACCTAAAGTGTGTGCCATGTCTGTGATCCCCCTTTTACTGCATGTCAGTCACCCCTAAGGTAGGCCCTAACTAGCCCTATGGGCAGGGTGCATTGTAGGTAGAAGGTAAGAGATGTACCTTAAGTGTGTGACATGTCCTGGTAGTGACAAACCGCCATTTTGGTTTCTCACTGCTGTGAGGCTGCCCTCTCATAGGAATGCATTGGGGATTCCCTGATAAGTGTTTCAGTGGTAATTCCTGATATGAGAGGAGCAGCGTGGTCAAGTTTGGTATGGTTGGAATAGTAATAATAAATGCTGCGCAATGGTGTGTGCAGATTTATTATCACTATTTTAGAAGTGCCACTTTAAGAAGTTGGCATTTCTGTGTGCCATGTGTCTGCCTGCCTTATGTGAATTGCATGTCTGGCTTTGGAGTGACAGGGGCTGGAGAGGTGTGTGTGGCTCCAGGGAGGGCAGGGTGAGTCAGCGCTAGGCTGAATGGGAGACCTGCATTTGGAGTAGTGGGAGGAGTAGTCCCCTGACCCTGAATAGTTCTGTGCCTGCCTAGGTGAATGCTGGTTCCGCCTCCCTGTGGTGTGTCTGATGACAGAGCCCCAACCTGACAAAGGAGGGTGGGAGTCCTGTAAACAAAGTGCTCCACACCCCCCAGAACCAGTTGAGGCTGGATTCCCCCAAGCCCTGTGCCAGGGCAGACAAAGAAAATGTACTATAAATATTGGGGCTGTGACCCCATGTCAGTGTGCTTTTGCTTTTTTGTGACTTGGGGACTTGCTGCTGCTGGGCTCCAGGAGGAACCGCCACGAGGGACTGCCTCCCTGCTGGAGGGCCCTGGGAGCTGGCCTGCCTGAGCCCAGCTGTGCCCCTCTACATTTCTGGCATCTAGCGCCTTGTGAGCGCTGTAACCTTTCTCCCAGGACAGGAAGAGTGAGGGTGCCTGGCAGCGCTGGGCTGCGTCATCTTCGGGGGGAATCCCGGCGTGGGGATTCCCCCGCATTACCGGTGGCAAAGCGGAGGCCCACCCTGCATTGTGGTGTGCTGGGGAAAGAGGGAGCCTACCCCGCATTGAGGTCCCTTTAAATGGAGCCTACCCCTCATTTGGTTTTACTTACAAGCGGGAGCCCACCCCGCATTGGTCTGGTGACGGAGCTGCCGAAAGGAACTGCAGCGGCCTGGAAGTCAGGCATCTTGCCTGGTTGTGGGCGGAGTCTCCCGCAAGCCGAGAAGGAAGTCGCGCCGGAGCCTCGCAGGCTCCAAGGAAGCGGGAAGAAGCAGTTGCAGGAAGCCAGGCAGCTGTTGCCTGGCCCTGGGTGGTGCTCCCCGTACGACAGAGGTGAGGCCCGTGTATTGCTGAGACCGGTAGAGTCCAGAAAGAGATCCTGGGGAGTGAGGCAGAGAGGTGACCGGAGCCTGGCGGCGCCCTGGGAGAAATCCGGTGCGTTGCTGAAACCGGAGGAATCCACAAGCAGCCCCGGTGAATGGGGCTGAACTGGGCAGCATAGTTGGTGCACAGAGAGGTGCACTGGGAGGAGCCCCGTGAACGGAGCTCACTTGGGCTGAGTTCTTTTTGGGGGCAATTGTGTGTTTAGAGTCCTGGAGTGGGGCTCCCCAGGCACAGTGGTGCCAAGGCCAATTTCCTACAGCTACCCCACCGGACAGATGGCAGCTGCAACGTGGGGAAAATTGTGTTTAGAGTCGCAGTGGGGGCTCAGGAGGCACGGCAGTGCCAAAGGTAATTCTTCACAGCTGCACCGCAGAGGCGCGGGCAGCTGCAATGATGGGGGCATTTTTCTTTTCTTGAGGATGAAGGAGTGAGATACACTCCTCCACCCCAGCGCATATCACACAGTGTTTTCGCTGCCAAGGCAGCCAAATGGGCCAGTGGAAGGCCCTGTGAGAGCCCTAACATTTTGGACAGAGGGCATTTGAGCCCCAGTGGAAGGCCAGTTGGCCTGGGGTCAGTTTGGTGAAATTGGTAGAGCGCAAGGCTCTACAAAGCTGCATAATGTGTTTATGCTTGTGATTTGTGCATAATGTGTTTATGCTTGTGATTTATACACAATGTATAATGTGATGCCTAATGTTATGCTATAGTGCTTATGCATAATGTGTTTATGCTTCTGATGTTTATGCAGAATGTGTTTTATGCCTAATGTGATATATTGCTGAGGTCATTATTTTACCAGTAGTCACTGGTTGTGGTTTATATGTGCTACTAGTGCTTTCTAAAGGTTCTGACAGTGGCCCTATTGGCCCTGTCCTGTATATAATCCCCTGTGAATATTGCCTAGTGCCAGTTGGCACAGTGTATATAGTGATTATGATTCTAATGTGTTTTGGATAATACAAAGGCTATTTTTTATATAACCTTGTGTGGAGTTTCTTTTGTGGTGTGCCTAGTGTGTTGCTGCTGTGTGAGTGTGTTGCGCAAACGCTTTACACATTGCCTCTGGGATAAGCCTGACTGCTCGTGCCAAGCTACCAAGGGGGTGAGCAGGGGTTATCTTCAGCGTGTAACTCCCTTGCCCTGACTAGACTGGTGATTTCTGCCTGGCTTTGGCGCATGCCCTAGCCAACCAGAAATCCCATTTCTAACATTGGTGGCAGCGGTGGGATTCGAACCCACGCCTCCGAAGAGACTGGAACATTGACACAGTGTCAACAGTGTGAATGAGCACCATATTCCCAGGACTGCACACCCTGTGTGGTTTTCATTCACACAGCACTGTGATTTTATTATGTTTCCATGGCTAATTGAGTATAGTTGACGGATGACCATTAACTCCACCACTAGTTAAAGGATGTTGAGTAGCACATAGTCACACTTTCTGTCTGTTCTTACATTGTGTGTATGTTAGACCTGGCATTTCTTATCATGGTTACCCCTGACTTTTTGCCTCTACCTCCTCTATTTTTGATGCTGTGATGGATTTCGTTTTGCTGGCTTAGATGCTTTGGGCACTTTGCCACTGCTGATCAGTGTCAAAGTGGAAGTGCTCCCTGTATAAAGTGTTATGGTAATTGGTTTTCCATAATTGGTATGTTTGCCTTACTAGTAAAGTCCCTAGTAAAGTACACTATGTGTGCCAGGGCTGGTAATGCAAATGCTACTAGTGGGCCTGCAGCACTAATTGTGCCACCCACACACGTAGCCCTAAGAAGAGATCTTAGGCCTGCCACTGCAGTGCCTGCGCGCAGTTTGTTAACTGCCTTGTTGTCCCTGCAAGTGCATCCACTTGCCAGGCCTTACCTTCCCTTTTTATGCACATCAGACACCCCTATAGTAGGCCCAAGGTACCCCCCTGGGCAGGGTGCAGTGTATGTGAAAGGTAGGACATGTACTGAGGTGTGCGCCATATCCTGACAGTAAAATACTGTCAAATTTGTTTTTCACTGTTGCAAGGCCATCTTGCCCATAGGATAGAATGGGGAATGCTGAGTCCCATGTTTCCAGCATATCTTCCCATAGGCATAAGATGGAGAGATGGAGTTTAGTGTGCCTGAACTCAGAATTTAATAACACATCTTTTTGTGAAGATGGTTTTTGAATTGTGTATTTAGAAACCACGCTTTTAGAAGTGGCTGGTTTCTTATCTTAAACCATCCTGTGTGCCTCTGCCTGGTTGTGTATTGCCTGTCTGGGTTTGGATGTGACAGGGTCTGGTAAGTGTCCTGACCCCAGGGAGGAGTAGGTGAGACAGCAACAGGCTGGCCTGTGTTTGATGTGGGGGGGGAGTAGCCCCCTGGATGTGAAGAGTGCTGTGTTGCTGCCCCCAGAGGATGGCTCCACCTCCTGCTGAGCGTCTGGGCCCCAGACCCTGACTATCAAAGGAAGAAGGTGTGCACTGGCGGGAAGACACCCAGGTCTGGTTTGGACTGGGGTCAGAGCCCCCTGAAAACAAAGACTTCAAAGGCATTTAGGGGTATAAATGTAAGAGCTGAAAACCCTGAACTCAAGACTGAAATCCCTTCTGAAAAAGGATTGAAACTACTTCCTGATCAAGAGGAACCTCTGACAAAGAAGAACAGCTGAAGAGACTGAAGAGAAGGACTGCCCTTGCTGTGTGTTCTGGGGCTGGCCTGCAGTTTGCTGATTTAACTGAGGAGAGGATAAGGGACTTTGCTGTGTGCTGTGTCCCCCTGCTGGAGAGGACTTTGCTGTGTTCTGTGTCCTGAAGTAACTTGTCTCCAAGGGCCCGAGGAGAGCTGGTCCCCTGTTGTGGAAACTCAGGAACATAAAAGTTTCCAAGTGTGTCTCAGCGACGCTGTGTGCATGTGCTTTATGCATGCCTGAGACTGCCGTGCGGTCCGTGGTGCTGTTTACGAGGTGCCCCATGACCGCATTGCCCCCACAGCACGAAACATCATCCACGCTGCTGCACTGCTATTTGTGGCTAGAGCCGTCATCGTAACTGAGGATGTGAGTAAAGATCGATGCCGCCGGCCCGAGCCGCAACGTTCTAGAGGCTTACTTGAAACTAAGGACCGTGTCTCAATGATGCTGTCTGTGTGTGCTTTTTGCACACCTGAGACTGCCGTGTGGTCCGTGGTGCTGTTTACGAGGTGCCCCGTGAAGGCATTGCCCCTGCAGTGTGAAACATCGTCCACGCTGCTGCATTGCTGTTTGTGGCCCGAGCGGACATCGTCACTGAGGCTGTAAGTAAAGATCGTTGCCGCCAGCCCGAGCCGCAACGTGCTAAAGGATTTATTGAAGCTAAGGAAGCTACAAGGTGAAAGGGATCGTGATCGTTGTTCGTCGAAAGGAATCTTCCCAAGATTGTCAACGCAGGAGAAGGCAGCGCCGTAACCTGCCCGGCTACAGTGTCGCCTAGCAACAGAGCTGCAACATGATCGGGATCGCCCAGCAGGACGTCCGACCAGCGGAGAGAGAGAGCTAGGCAGCGCACCCCCCCAGGTAAGGCTTGGAGTCCGATCGGGAGCCGCAAGCGTGTGTGGCCTGGGGAGGCGTGCAGGAGGAGTACAGGAGTTCTCCGAGCTCTCTCCCGCTGCACCGCGTTAGACGCGCTGAGTCCCCGAGCGGCCCGTACCTGCCCAGCAGTACCGGGGCCACCCCTTTAAGCTTGCGACTGTTGTCTCTGTTGTTGGGGCCTAGTGGTGCCTGAGTTGACCACGCAGATTGGCTTACCGCATTATTCTTGCATTACGAACTGCCTGATTCTTGCATTACGTACCGCATTATTCTTGCATTACGAACCACATTATTCTTGCATTACGAACTGCCTGATTCTTGCATTACAAACCACATTATTCTTGCATTACCAACTGCCTGATTCTTGCATTACGAACCGCATTATTCTTGCATTACGAACTGCCTGATTCTTGCATTACGAACCGCATTATTCTTGCATTACGAACTGCCTGATTCTTGCATTAAGGACTGTCTTATTACTACATTACAAACTGAATTACGAACTGCATAGCATTGCATTAGGACTGCATTAGAGATTGTGAATTGCTCATTAATACCGCAAGAACCTACAAGTGATTGCTGGCCTAATAACCGGCAAAGCGAAATATTACGAATACGCAAATGTTGGATTTCTATCGTTTGGTCTCATCGTATTCTTTTTATAAAGATACCACTATTTTTATGAAACCAGTGTGGTGTCCATTTGTGGTGTTATCACTGTGGTACTGGGAGTGTGGTTGCAAATATTTTACACATTGCCTTGGAGATAAGCCTAGCTGCTCGTGCCAAGCTACCAGGGGGTGAGCAGGGGTTATCTAAGCGTGTGTCCCTCCTTACCCTGACTAGAAGCAAGGGTCCCTATTTGGACTAAGGTACCTACCTCAGCCAACTATAGACCCCCAGTTCTAACAGTGTATAATAAAGATGGGCCAAATTCAAGCTAACAGCAGGTGGTCCCAAATTGGTGAAAATAGAACTGCAAAAAAATAAATACTAAAGGCACAAACTGGTATGTTAGTTATGGCCATACATTGAAATCAGCGTAGCTAATTACTCTGTACAATAAGGAGTCCCCGAAATAGACTGCCGATTTGCCTAGTCCTGCTGATGTATTAGTGTGAGCCTTCTTACAAAAATGTAATCCTCCACGCAAACCCGCCCTGTACTCCCCCAACACAATTCATGCTACTACAGTTCAGGTGTTCGTATTCCATATTTAGCATCTTTAAATCTAAACATGTTTTTTAAAACTGTAGTGTATAGCATGCCTTTTGTGTTGCAGCCCCTTCCTCCCTTCAGTTTGAAACAGAGTGTGCTTCCCTCTCAGGCACCACTGTACAGTTTTTGTTCTGTGTGAGAGACATCCTAGGCCACCAGAGGCATCACAAACTGCTCTTATTTGTTTTATATTCTCAACCTGCTGTGAGATGTAAAAACGGGGACATGTGGCATCCCACAACAGTGAGTGTGAGGATCAGGAAAGAAATCCCCAAAGTGGAACAATGCTAGACAAAAGTGAGACAATTCTGAAAACATTGACTGTTGCTCATCCCAGTCAATGTTTATTGAGACCTCTTTTTCACACGCTCTTTCTTGTATAATTTTAGTTTAGTTTTTTTTTTAAATGGTGAATCTAATTTTAACCTTTACAAAAGGTGCGTTACAGACATTAAGGGGCTTATTTACAAGCCCCTTGCGCCACTTTTGCGTCACTTTTAACATGGGAAAAGTGACGCAAAAGTGGCGCAAGGGGCTTGTAAATCTGCCCCTAAAGATTTAGCGCCTGATTTTAATGTTGGCGGTATGTTTTCTCTGTCACAACGCTGACAGAGTATACATACCGCCAACATAAAGGTCTGCCAGCCCAATTTTAATGCGGGTGGACCATCGGTTTGGCTAGGGCGGTGACTACTCTATCACTGCTATAGCCAAACCTCTCCAACGGCCCTGGCAGAGTAAGCACCTATCAAGAAACATGGCTGCATGTTCACCCACCGAATCAGGCTGGGCGGACATGTAGCAATTTTTTTACTGTCCGTCACCACCTGGCAAACACATGTGGTGAGGGACATAAAAAATCAAATAATGCTCATGCAAATTTAATTGTTTTTGGCTATTCAGTAACTTTTTGTGACCCCTTTCCACCCTGGAAATCCTGAAAGTTTTACACAAATCAAGGGCAGAAGTAATCAGTTTCCCTGGTAGGAATGGGTATAAGACATAAACATTTTTGGTGTGTAGGGAAAGGTGGGCCTCTATGAGGAGAAAGATTTTCTTAATGGAAAGAAATGATGACATAAAGGAGTTAGCAATTGCTTTTGCACTTGTTTGAGAATGTTCATATTGGTAACTATACGTATGAATACTTGCTGATGCAAAAATGGAAATCACAGATGTATTCAATAATACTCCTAAAAAACTTCAGCAGTTGATCCTTCCCAGGAGTAATCCAAAAATCCTTTGAGAATTTTGAAACAAAATGTGAATCTTCTCCAAATATAGGCAGAAACCTATGGAGTAGAGTTTTTTACGCAAATGAGGTCTAATATTTTCACTTTCAGATCCTTCTTGAAATAAGATCAAAATGATCAAACATCTTGTCAAACCCATTAGCACACCCAGAAAGATGATGCTAACAGGAGTGGTCAGTAATCAAAGGGGGAATGGATCACTTGTACCTGCAATTCCAGGGTCAGGTGTGGTAACCAACATTAAAACCCTCAATCACGTACAGGAGCGAAGGCGGTATATCTTGATTCTCCGCCTCTAGAAATGTGAAAGCATCATCATTGGGTTTTATTATGAAATGCTTTCCTCCACCTGGAGGTTCGACCACTGGTTTTAACAGTAGTGACCAGGAATAGGGTAGAAAAAGTGAAGTGAAAGAAGGTAAAGGTGAGTTAAAAATGCTTCGCTCTTCTTCCTAAACAAACTTTATTCGGAAGGAGTGGTGGCAAGGTTAAAAACAAGTTGGTGCTTCTATAGAAATGTTAATGTTCTATAGCACCATGCTGTTCTAGTGAAGGTCAAACGTTCGACATGTTTCAGCCCCGAATTTTTGCCCAGGAGGGGTCAGAGGGCTTTCTTCAGGACCTACGTGAGAATATTGGGTCGCAAATACTATAGGTACCCTGAAAGGGTGGTTTACTGACTCACCCTTCTTCTTGGTCGCAGGTCAATGGTACCTGTAACTGACAAAAACAAACATAACACAGACTTTCAGATGCATTTTCCGCCAAATACATTAGTTATGAGGCAAATGGTGTTGAGCCGGGTGAAGAGTCAGAAAGGCCAAGGGAGCTATCCTTGACAGAATCACACAGTCGTGAGATTACAAAAATAGAAAAGGGAGAAGATGTGGTACCAGTACTGTTAACACTAAGACAAAAGAGTGCTAAGTTCTTCATTACGATGCATGGTGGGTATTGATATTTAACATGGCGCGTGAAAATTCAATGAAAAGCATGGCGACATAAACATTCGTATTTATGCTGACGTAGTTAAATGCGCTCCTTCTAATTAATTACTTAATTCACATTTAGCATAACGCGTGAAAAGTCCCTGAAGCGCATGGTGGCAGTGACATTTCTACTGGCGATGTAATTGAAAAGTACACGCTTTCCTGCTAATCGTTTATTCAACAGGGTGCTCCTCGTAAATGCATCTCGAGGTCGCTCATTATGTGGTGTTTGTTTCATACGTGTGTAAGATAAATTAAGGCCCAGGTGGGTGAAGCGCTTCGCATGAAAATAAATAAACAAATATGACGCCGATTAACCCTGTATTGCGACGGGCCAAAGCGGCCCGTTAGTTTCAATTAGGTTACCCTGCTGGATTGTTGTATGCCGGCGTGTTCATATAACGCTGCTTCGTATTAAAAGGCTTAATGCAAAGAGGCCCTTCACAAATATTGTTGCTTTAACGTACCTTAATATTGCCGAAGTGCAGCTTCCTCGGGGGACCGGCAGGCGAAGAGTCCTGCATGCCGGTGTGAAAAGAGGAAATTCAGCAAGGGCGGTGGTTTAAAAAGGTCTCCCCATCTAGAGAGGGTCTGTACGCTCACCTGTAGCTGCAGGCCTTCCTTCTTGCCCACTCCTATGACGGAGCCCCAGCGACGCGGGCCTGTCAGACGATAGTTTTAAAGGCCATGAGCGTGCATAGTAAAGAGACTACGCGTGAGGTACTCTGGGCTCTTTTTTGGGCTCTTTTTTTATGAAACAAAAAAATGGTATATTTTGATGTTATAAAGACTCATAAATGTCAAAGGGAACAGTGTTGACAACATACCAAAAATAGGTACTGATAAACAACCAGTCAGTTGTGTTGTTGAGTAAAGGCAATAATCGGCATGGTAGAGAGACTACCTACTCGATGTCTTTTTTGGGGGCGAGAATTGCACGGAGGAAGGATTGCGTGCCTATTATTTATGATGCTGGAATCCTTTTTAAACAATACATTTCTCCGTACTTTGGCCATTTCATCTGCTGTGTTTAGGGTAAATGCTGGTGTTGCCAGCGCATGATTGAATTACAGTTAATAGAAATCCCGGTGGTTATACACGCTCCCCGAAGGATTGTGGATTATATAGGCATATACCAACATGGGTCTCTCAAGTTCCTATAGGGAAGGTAGTTCAGCCAAATCAGATGACCTATAGGTATCATATAGGGGTGTGGGACTCTGTCTGATCACACCGCATCACCGGCACAGACGGCACTTAAGGTTCTGGTTGTGTAGGGTATCTATAGTGATTACAGATGACTGTGCGAATGTGTGCCAGGGAATGTCATTGTTCAGGCCTGTTAGGTGTGTCTTAATGCGGTGGACCCAGCGGTGGACCCAGCGTTGTTCTTTTTCATATAAAACTCGTTCTGCATTGTGATCTCTGATCAGTAGTGTTTCAAGAATGATCCATTGGAGCTCGTCAATTGTATGGTTTACCTCGATAAAGTGGTTGCTCATTTTGGTTGTCACTTTCTTGCACTTTATATTGCTCCTATGCTCGCAAATCCTTTGTTTGATTTTGCGGCAGGTCATTCCAATGTACCTCATGCCACACGGGCAAGTTATCATGCAGATTACATGTGTTGTATTGCAGTTAGTGTGGTGCCGGATTGTCCAGGTCACGTTTGGTGTTAGTTGTATGGTCTTGGTTGGTTGGGTCAATTTGCACACCGAGCAGGAGTCACATGGGTAGTGGCCTGTTATGGGGGTCATGTTCTAGGCTGAAGTTACTGTTTCTCTTCTCGGTAGTGGTTTCTGTGGTTGGGTATGGACAAGAATATCTTTGATATTGCGGGTTCTCCTGTTCGCAAATCTAGGCTTAGGCCAATTGTAGTTTCCAGAAGTAAGAATTCTCCAATTCTTGTTCACTATCTTTTTGACTGCGTTGGACGCTACACTATATGTTGTAACACAGGTGAGGGTGTCAGTGGTGGTCATAGGTGTTGTTTCCAGTAGGGACACTCTAGGCTGATTCCTTGCCCTTTTCTGACACTTGCGTATCGTTCTAAAAGGGTAATCTCTATTTTTCAGTTTAAGACAGAGATTGGTAGCTTGATCCTTGTAATCCTCCAGTCTGCTACAGTTCCTCCTAATGCGTAGGAATTGCCTGTAAGGCAGGTTGTCTCTGAGGGGTCATGGGTGGAAGCTCTTATAGGATAAAAGGCTGTTCTTAGATGTTGGTTTGTAATATGTCTTGGTGTTCAAGGTGTTGTCCTCTACAAAGATTGTGATGTCTAGGAAGTCTAGTTTGCAGTTATCAGCTGTGTAGGTGAACTTCAGGAACTCGTCCCTGGTATTGATCCATTCCTGGAATTCCGGTAGGCTCTCTACAGTGTCATTCCATATCATGATGATATCGTCTATGTAGCACCTCCTGAACAGAATCTTCCTGCTGAATGGGTTGCTGTTAGCTAGAATATGGGTTTTCTCGAAGTTGCTCACGTATAATCCTGCTACACTAGGGGCGAACGTGCTGCCCATGGAAGTCCCGTGGCATTACAGGTAGAGACTCCCCTCATATTCAAAAAAGTTTTCTGTCAAGGCCAGGCTACAGTACTCCAGTACAAAGTGCTGTGGTGTTCTGTGTGGTCACTCTTGTGAGAAGAGTATATCTTCAATGGTCTCCAAGGTTTTTACTTGTGGGAGGCTCGTATACAGACTCTCGATGTCGAGGCCTACAAGGCACATCGAGTCCTCTTGGTATGGTTGGTCTTTTAATAGATTCAGTAGGTCTATAGTGTCCTTGAGGTAGGTAGGGGTTTTCTGCACCAAGGGTTTCAGAAAGTAGTCTGCAAATTGGGAAAGGGGCTCTAACACTGAGCCGATGCCGGAGACAATCGGTCATCCTGGTGGAGGTGTCCTGTTCTTGTGTACCTTAGGCAGAGAGTAGAAGTATGGTATTCTTGGTGATTTGGTCTTAAGGAAATCAGCCTCAGTTTTGGGAACCCAAGAGTTCTTTTCAGCCTCATCTGCCATCAATTCTATGGTATGTCTCAATTTGTCTGTCGGGTCTCCTTGTAGTATTTTGTAGAACTTTGTGTCTGACAGGAGGTCTACACACTGTCTGTTATATCCTTCCTTGGTAAGAATCACGATCCCCCCTCCTTTATCTGCCGGTTTTATGACCAGGTCTTCATGTTGGCGTAATTCTTCTAGGGCTTGTCGTTCAAGTTTAGTAAGATTCACAAATGGTTCCTTCACTGTGTGTTGAACCTCTTCTGCCTCCTTCATTATGGCTTGTTCGAATGCTTGTATTTCGACAGGTACAAGAAGGTGTGGGGGGTTGAAAGTAGACTTATTGCGTAAGTTGGTTCCCTCGTTGTTACGCTGATACTCTTTGTTTGCAAAGAAAGCTTTCAATTTAATCTTTCTGCAGAATTCTGCTAGTTCGCATTTGAGTTTGAAGGTATCCATCGGTGGGGTAGGTAAGAATCCTAATCCTTTGTTTAGAACTTTTAGTTGATCCTCTGTCAGAGTGTGGTTTGTTAAGTTAAACACTAACGTGTCGCTGTGCTTGGTCCTGGTCTTTCCTTGGACATGCTGTGGGTCAGTACTTGTCGTTCCTGCTCCGTCCAAGAGACCCCTTTCCTCCTCCCTCTGTGATTGTTCCGGCCTCTCCCTAAAAAAGGGGGCCGTTGTGTTTGTTGTGGGCCCATCATTGGTCCCATAGGTGGTGGACCTTGTAGGTAAGGGTGCATCCACCCTTGAAAGTTTGATACACACGGTTGGAACATAGGTGGAGGATGGTCCCCAAATTGTGGCATATGCCAATTGTTTTGCCACCGGCGTTGTTGGCGTCTGTTCTAGCCTCTGTTGCTTAGAGGGTGCAATGTGTCTTCCCCGCTCCAATCCGAGGTGTCTGAAGAGTTATCCCCTGAAGTATCTTTATCACTCTGTTGATCCAGTGCTGTGTAGTCATCTCTAGTATAGGGATGCATTTTTTTCTTGTGAAAACCATTTAAGATCTTTTCCCAGCTTTTGGATTTTGTTCTGTGTGATGTATTCCTTGGTTTCGTTCATTTCTCAGTAGATCTCTTCCAGTCTCTTCTTATAAACTGAAATTACTACTGTTGTCTTTAGCTTGGCTTCACTGAGTTGGATTTTGATAGCCAGGGCCTCGGAGAGTCTGGTTGCTGTTTTGATAATCAAGACTAAATAGTCTCTGGTGCACTTCCAAGAGATCGCCGACCAATCTTTTCCGAAATGCCATGTCTTGTAGAAAGATTAGTGGGGCGTTGTGACCCCATAGTCCCCTAGGAGCTGCGTTCGCGCGGCGGTACTCCGTCATTATTAGGCCATGTATGGCTGTTCTGACTTGTTCTTTCTTCATAATAAAACCCAATGATGATGCTTTCACGTTTCTAGAGGCGGAGAATCAAGATATACCGCCTTCGCTCCTGTACGTGATTGAGGTTTTTAATGTTGGTTACCACACCTGACCCTGGAATTGCAGGTACAAGTGATCCATTCCCCCGTTGATTACTGACCTTTGACAGGAAGCTGAATGGATCAAAGCTTCTTCCTCCCTCCTTTGATTATACACCACGCTAACAGGAGTGGCCCATGCAGGTAAGAGTGGTGGGGCGGGGTGGCGAGGGAGTAGACAGACGACAAGAAGGGAAAATTAAAGTTTAAAAAAAGAAAGCCACTTACCTTGTGCTTGCCGCATTGCCACTCGGCAAGTGTTTTTGTTAAATTTCATTTTCCATCGTCGTCGTCTGTCAACTCCCTCCCCACCCCGCCCCACTGCGCTTACCTGCACGGGACGCTTCTGGATGCTAATGGTGCAGCTTTAAATGTGGAAAAATTTGCAGAACAAGTGTGCCTGCACCATTTTTCTCATTTAATTATACATTCAAAGTAATACCACGATTTTTAGGTTTGGCTATGCCTTACTGGTTTGTGGTGTTACTACAAAAAAATCAGGTCAAGCCTAAATGTGCAGAAAAAGTTACTGTATGTATGTATATGGTATTTCTATAACACAAACCTAGCTAAAAGGCAGTGGCATGCTGTACATGGTCAAAGGAACTCTTAAAGTTGATGAATAATAAGAGAGAAAGCTGAGTTGTGGACAGTTAGTGCATTTTGATGTAGTGTTCTTTAAAGAAGTTAGTTTTCAACTCTTTCCTAAATTGGAGCTGCATTGGGGTGCTCCTGATGGATACATGGGTGTTGTTCCCCGATCCTAAGTGTATGCACAGAAAAGGCTTGTTGTCTTGCTTTTTTTTTATAACTCCTTAGCCTGATGGAGTCCTGGCGGTGGGTGTGCTAAGAACACCAGAGTTGATGATCTTCTCTGCAAGATAGGCAGGGGTTCTGTTTGTGAATGGCTTTGTAAATGATAAATGATACAGCTAGTTTTGAAGATGGTGTCGGCTGGCAAAGGGAGCCAATGGAGTCTATCACGGTGGGGGGTTATGTGAGCTTACTTCTTCAGGCCCTGGATGAGACATGCTGCAGCATATAGGTGCGACAAGCTACTTTTGGGTTTTTTACATTGTGGAATACTCCATGACGGATACATTAATCAATATGATATTTAAAAAAGGGGAGGGTGCACTCAGCTCTTCTCCACAAATTCTTACATTGAGGCAAAGTAAGGTCCAAACCTTGAGAGTGACCTCCAGCTACTAAAAGGGTATTACATATAACAGGGAGCGATAATTGGAGAATGTTCCTCTTACTCACTGTTTCTTAATTCTATTACAGGGTCTTCCACAGTTAAACATTGAGGAAACGGATGAGATGATTCAGGTAAATGTTTTGACTCCCACGCATTCTTGTCTACTGTATTGTTTGAGGTATATCCTCAGCAAATATCCTCAGCTTGCAGCCAGTGACTATTCTGGAGCAAATGATCAGGACCACAATGTTTAAAATTCGTACTCCAACTAATAAGCTACACGTTTCAATGCTCTTGAAATATACAACTCCAGCAACACGTCCAAAATCATCTCTATTGATTTGTCATGTGGCAATATTCACAAATTCATAAGAGAAAAAATTATAAGTGCCAAATAAAACAAAATTGGGGCATTTAACAGGTCATAAAACAGCCAGCAATGATATAAAAACAGTCTTCTAAATAGGAAACAGTGTACAGGGTTAGAGCTATAACAGAACACCCACTGGATGTAAATATTAGATACATTCCAATCTCTATCCAAAGATAAGAGGTAATGGCAATGTCACCATTAGAACAGGCATTAGCATTTGGCTCCAATGAGTAACTAGAGACAATCCCATACAAATCTGCATGTGTCATGTGAGATGAAGATCACTACACTGTTTTATCAAATGACCACAAAGCAGTTGATCCCTGATGAGCTAAAACTGCATAAACTTACCACCAATGTGACCGAAATCCTGATTCTAGGCCGACTACAGCTATTAAAGAGAAGTAATTCCATCTGCCACATTCAATAGTTCAAGAAAAACTGTCCCTACCAAACTAAATCTTAGAAGGCTAGCCACCATCTGGAAAGCTGACCTAAAATCACTTTCCATATAGCAGCAGTGGTTTAATCCACATTCAATCATCTAAAGCCACTTTTCAAAAAACTACAGCTCTCATTCCTTACGATAAACAGCACTTGGTTGTCAGAGTTCTCTTTAGTTTCTGCCTGAATGAAAACACTCTTTGAAGGGCCTGTAGATCAGAAGACTCGTCAGTAGGACTCATCTGTAGTATTGGCCTAAACCTGGAAATGAGGAGCACATTCTTAATAATTACAACAAAAGATGCAGAATTATCAATACGTAGCACTGGTACAATGTCACAAAAAGTGGCACAAACTGCGTAAAATGTTGATAAAGTAGTTACTTTTCAGTGAAAACATTTTTGCACTAGAAACTGTCCCAAAAAATAATTCATGTATCACTTTGCGCTACTTTGCATTACTTTGGGTCAAGAGGGTATTCCATTAGAGGCGCGTTCTCATGCTAACATTCATGGTTTTTGAGGCAAAACTCTATCTACTAAGAATGGTAGACAGGGCTCCGTGCCAAAAAACAAGGCCTCCTTTAGGCAAGCGTTAACAAAGAGAAATGTTTTTATTTCTCCTAACATTTCTCACATCTCATTTATGCTGACATTTCTTAGATCTCATTTATGCTGCAGTACAACACACATACAATGTTGTAAATGTTTTAAAGTATGTCTAAGCATAGGAGTGTGTACTGGAGGGGTATTCTTCCAATACAAAACCTTTGCACTGGGGTGCAAATGTGTATGTATGGAACTAGACAGCATGAAAGTGTATGAGTGTTGGGGGGAAAAGCAGCGCCATATCTTATTAGATAAGGTACTGCACCCACTCTCTCTTAGCGCAAAGCAGAACAAGAAACTTTGGTTCCTATGCTGTGTTGCTTTAAAAATGAGTAAATCTCCCCCCAAATGTGTTAAATAATATATCAAAAATAGAGGAGAGGGGTCCCACACACCAAAGGGACAGGACACCAAAATAAGACACTTCTGTCAATGACAAGATCCCTTTGGGCTCCTTTTTAAAGCATACCAGTTCATCCAAATAACACACATACGATATTCAAATCACCAACAATCACAAGAAACCAAAACCATAATATAAAAATGTATTATATTTTATTGTATGTAATCCCTTCAGGATTCAAAATATATGCAATTTAAAAACCAAATTCATATAAGAGCATTGATCAAAAATAATCACATAAAAATAATTATTAAAAACACATTCTAAAAAACTGTGACACTTCTTGGAGATATAGAAAAAATGGTCAAATTGGCACATCCAATGCTAATAATGAACAATGCTCAATCGGCACTCGATCACATGATTTATTTTTTCCTTTTGATAGACCATCAGAGTGCTAATATGTCCAACCAATATGAAGCAGCGACGCGTTTCGGTGGTCTATTCTGAAGGGATTACATACAATAAAATATAATACATTTTTATATTATGGTTTTGGTTTCTTGTGATTGTTGGTGATTTGAATATCGTATGTGTGTTATTTGGATGAACTGGTATGCTTTAAAAAGGAGCCCAAAGGGATCTTGTCATTGACAGAAGTGTCTTAAATAATATATAACAGTGCTTGAAATCCAGGAGAGTTCACTTTCCTCTGGAATTGGGCTAATCACATAATTTTTCTACTGATTCACCATGTTTACTGGCCAAATAAAATGGATGATCTAATAGCTTAATGCTGAAAACCATTTTGACCAGGAGGCAGGGGACTGCCTGGAATTAAACTGAGCTCTGTGTCAACATCATCACTATGATTACAGTACCTTCCTCTCGAGCATACATGGAAGGAAGCTAAAATTCTTTAGATGTATGCAAACCCGATTCTTTAAGATAGAACATTCAAAGAATAGAATTTAGATATATTTGGTAGCCCTTACATCTAGCTATATTGTAACAATATAACTTATTATGTGCTAACTTGAGGCTTGTCCATTTTTTCCATTAGGGTGAGACCTAAATATTCGAATACTGATACCCTCTCAAGCGGGGTACCATTCAAGTGGGGATTAGAGCATGTCGAGCCAACTGGGTTGAAGACCATATATTTCATCTTCTGTATGTTGATCCCCAGCCCCCTGCTTTTACAGAAAACACCAAAGCTATCGAGGATTCTCTGGATGCCCATTGGTGACTTAGAAAGCAAAAGTGTATTGTTGGCAAACATCATTGCCGACACTTTTCTATATGCTAACTTCGGGGCATTGATGTCCTTCACCTCATTCAATAGATCAACCAATGCATTAATATATAAGCAGAACAGGTTAGGTACAAGCACACAACCTTGTCTGACTCCTCTGTTAACTGCAAGTGGTGTGGTAAGCTCACCATGCTTACCATACCTGATTTGGGCATAATTGCCTTCATGCAACCCCCTGAGCATGTACCAAAGATAGATGGGAACCCCTAGATCACTAAGAACAGCCCAGGGATTGTCCTTGGGTACCAGATCAAAAGCGGTCTTTAGGTCCACAAATATTAAATAGAGACTGCCACCCTCTATAGACACCGTTTTCCAATAAATACTTCGGAGCCTAGATACTTGATCAATAGTTGAGATGTTTTTCCTAAAGCCTACGTGGAATGGACTCAAGATTTTATTTTCATCCATCCAGGCCTGAAGACGGTCCAACAGTACCCAGGCAAAGATTTTCCGGGTTACATCAATTAAACTGATGGGTCGGTAGTTAATAGGCAAAAGTGGTGAGCCTTTTTTGTATACTGGGAGGATTTCAGCTCCATCCCATGTTGCTGTGATTGTCATTCCCTGCAGTATGGCAGTAAATAACACCCACAAGTAGGGCCCCCAAATTTGTGGTTCTGCACGGAAGAGGTCTCCGGGTATCTTGTCTAGCCCTGGTGCTTTGCACGATGCTATTTTGCTTATGGCGCTAACTATTTTGGTCAAAATTGTCTCAGGGGCCTCTATGTGGGTGTTCTGCAGTGGGATGATTGATTGTGCTATGGTGGCATCCTCAACCTCCAGCATAGTGTATAGAGCCTGAAAATGCCCCTTCCAGATGTCTGCTGCTAAATTAGGCTCTATGGCCTGCTTCCTATCACTATAGCCTGTATTGATTATGTTCCAAAAGGCTTTCATATCATTGTTTAATAGGGCCCTTTTCAGAGAGTCCCATTTATCCCTCTCCCAGTTTTTTTTTGCTAGGGTAATGCTATCTCTATATGATACCCTCATTTTTTAAATTTGAATCCTATCCTTGGATTTAATGGCGTCTATCAGAGCCCACTAGGTCGCCCGGCAGCTATCATTAAATCAAGACTGCTTGGCCTTTTTAACCCCCCTAGAAGAACCTATTGGATAGAATATATCAACTAGGTTAGATGTCAATGTTTCATGGGTCTTAGCAACTCCAGTTAGAGAGGTAAAAGAACCATCTATGGTTATAAACTATTCTGCTTCTAATAGGGTCGGTATGAAAGTTTCATATAGGAAAGCCAGCCTTCCGGGTGATTGTTGATTACCAGCCACCGTATTTTCCTCCTATTGTTGGTAAGTATTAATCTACCATCTGATTCAGAGTTAGTCTGTTTTAACTTCAGTGGCAGTCCATTACAAAGTCTAGGTGCTAGGAAGGTAAATGATCTGCAGCCACTCCTGGTTCTCCTGATCCTAGGTACTACGACGAAATGTTGAATATTAGAACGCAACATTCTTGCAGGAGTGTATGGGGTAAGCAGATTTTGGATCAGTTTATGACTTCTTTTATGTATCGCTTTATGAGCCATACACAATACTTTAAAATGTATCCTCTTGGATACAGGCAACCAATGAAGGCTTGCCAGGGCAGTGGTAACAGAGTGGCACTGGGGAATTTTAAGAAGAATTTGTGCTGTGTCATTTTGAATAACTTGAAGTCTTTTTATGACGGACTTTGGGCTACCCAATTACGAGTTCCTGTAGTCAAGTCTGGAGATAACTAAACCTTGTATTACCAGTCTACGAGAGGACTCTGGTTGCCATATAAGCGTTTGTCTTAAAGCTCTTAATATGTTGAAGCAGGTAGATTCCAGTTTTTAGGCTTGAGTTGCCATTGTCATTTTCCTGTCAATCCATATGCCAAGGCTTTTGACTTCATATTTTGGAGTGGGGTGATTACCAAGGGAATCAGGCCAGTTCATTTCCATCCATCTCAAGGGGTTATTCCCTACCACCAGCACCTCAGTTTTTTTCCCGTTGAGCTTAAGCCTACTTCCTGCCATCTACTCCACAACATGTTAAATGCAAGCATTAAGGGGGGTTGAGGTGTTTATAGTTTGGAGGGAGAGAGCAATAACAATCTGAGTGTCATCAGCATACGATATTCTGGTGAAAACATAATTATTTATGATTTCTGCCAATTGGGGTGACATACAGGTTGAACAGCGTAAGACTGAGTGAGGACCCCTGAGCGACCCCACAATTTAGTGAGTAGATGTTGGAGAAAGTCGTCCCTTTGCAGACTCGAAAGGTTCTGTTGGACTGGAACGAACTTAGCCACTTAAGTGCAGATCCGGGGATTCCAGTTTCTTTTAGCCTAGAGATTAATACCTTATGTGAAACGGTATCAAATGCCGCACTGAGATCTAACAGGATCAGCGCCACAGTTCTACCATGATCTAAGATGCCCCGCAACCCTTCTGTGGCCGCAATAAGAGCAGTTTTGGTGCTACTGACTGCACGAAAGCCAGTCTGTGACTGATGCAAAATATTATTGGTTTCAAAATATGAAGACAAACTTTTATTAACATGTTCTTCCAGGACTTTACCAATTCCCAGCAGGAGACATATTGGTCGATAGTTCTCACATTTTTCTGGATCAGCTGATTGTTTTTTTAGTAGAGGCCTTACAATTGAAGGTTTCCATTTACCTGCTTTCCTTGCCCAGACTTTGGTGTTTTTCTTAGGCTTAGTTTGGAATGATCACCAATAATATACCAGTTTAGGAAACTGCTTCTTAGAGAAGATTTCTTTGTTATGCTTTGCAAACTGGCTTGCAGAGACTAAATCAGCATGCAATTACGAAAATCAAAAGACCTTTCCTTTAAAATGTTTTCCAAACCACTGTGAAGAGGATGTTCATCATGACACTGCACTCATTCACAATCATCAAGAGACTTTGTCGTCATTGTATTGAGTTTATTGTGGCCAGACCAGCACAGCTATACTTGCAACTGCGTTCTCATAATTTCTGAGGCTCAAACCTTTCCAAATTCTGAAAAATCGGACTTTGAAAATCATACCATTAAACAATTACTTTAGTACAGGCTAAACCATGCAAATGATGCCGGTAAATACACAATATAAGATTGTATTAAATAAACCTTGAATATATCTCATGGATTTTACCTTATGTCTTCTCACTTAGAGTGGAGGCTCTGTTCACAGTATGGATCCTATAAAATGTGAAGAACTAATTGACAAGTTGCTGCGTGGAGTTTTCGGTCAAATGGTAAATGCATGTTTATGGTTTTAATGCTCATCTACAACTAAATGACTTTATAATATTAAATGACAGTGTACTATGACATGACTGATATATTTCTACAACAGGCGCATCAATCAGTATACGTGTTCATTGAAAGATATAAGGAAGGATTTTCTGCTTATAACCAGAAAACAAATCATTCTAATCTATTATGCAAGAAAATCAAAGTGTTACAGTTTCTCATTAGGGGTGGGTGTAACTTGCAGAGTTTTGCTCCGTGGAATTCCGCGGTGTTACATAAGAACTCTGCGAGATTCCTCGGAGTTCCGCGAGTGGGCAGAATTCTACACGTTGCGCTGCTTGTGCTGTTTTTTAGCACAGGGAGCTTGTTCCGTGCTGTAAAACCAGCACCAATGGTGCTATGCAGTGCACCAGAGGGTGCTGTTTCTTTCTGCCGCTCGAGTAGATTTTCTATTCAAGCAGCAGCTTTCTCAACGCGGACAATTGTGAACTGCTGTGACCGCATTAAGAAATAGCGCTGGGAGGTGTTCCAAGGCCCGAACATCATGCTATGGGATGCAAATTCACGCTCACACTCGCAAACATAATGTGGGAGAGACACGCGTGAGAAAAAACTCTGCCACGCAGCAGTTGGTGGAGTTTTGCCGGAACTCCGCGTTCCAACCAGAAGGCAGAGTGGGCAAAACTCTTAGAACTCTGCCAGCAATTCATTTAAATATATGAGAATAACTCCAGATTAAAGTGCAAAACTAATGCCTTGAATGCCCATCTGGAACATCTGATCTCCCTTGTGAACAAACTAGTAGCAGACACCCCTTCCCTAAAAGCAAAGGCACTTGAGATTGAAGAGATGTTGTGAAGCAACTACAGTTTTCGGAGGATGCGACAAGCAAGAATTCCCTCGATCATTCAGAATTTTGTAATGATCTCCATCCAGATTGATGGATATCCTCTTGGTGGAATGGGTGATGTCCTTTGTAGATATGGCTTGACAGTGCAGCTGCTTGCAAGACGTATTGTTACAAATTCTTTAAATTATACATTCGGTGGACTTTGGCTCCACCCAGAGTATTAAGCTCTCACCACATGTTTATGGCTGTTCGGCGTATCATTCTGCCTTCTATAGAGTGTTTTCATTCCAATGCAAGAGAGACTAGTTTACATCCTAAAAATACACTCAATACTTATATTTAAAAATGTATCTCATACATGCACTGCATACAGAAACAATCCTTTCTTGTACTTAAATTTTTTTTTTTTCTCCCATATTTCACTGAAATCCTGACTCCTCAATGTTTTGTTTTGCTTTCACACAGGTATGTCTCTATTCAAATAATTACAACACCCTTACAACCATTGCCACCATTACCACCACCACCATTACCACCACCACCACTACCACCATTACCATAAACATTAACACTGCCCTTGTCACCACCACTATTACTAACACCACCATTATCAATACCCCCACTATTACAATAATTATTACTGCCATCATTGCTAATGTTACCACAAACACCACTGTTATCATTGTTACATGATTACAACACTATTACAACCACTACCTCTATCCCAACATTAACATTTCTCCAGAATCACAATTACCATCTCACCATAACCATTTCTTCCACTACTCCATCACCTCCAAAACTATTACATCACCATCATTATGAGCATTATAATTATCATCACCGGCACCATTAGCACTATCACCACTGCAACCATCACAAATAATATCACAATTTCTGCCACCTTTACAACCAACACCACTATCACCACCAACACCATCATTACAACAACAACCATTATCACCACCACAACGAACATTCCCATCATCATTATCACCAAAGCCAGTAGGTCTGGTTTTAATGAGTTGGCAATTACAGATAAGAACAAATATGTGCATGCATTAGCTCATCAAAGTCAGGACTATTGACTGTGCCAATGTTTTTTTTTCTGGGATCCCTATAAGTTTTCCATCTTTCTGTCAATAACAGTGGTGGTCTTCTCAACAGTCCAGAGAGAACATTTTAGGTACCTATGATGCTTGTGGTGCAGAAAATCAAGGGGAGAAGCAGTATGAAACTCTTGGGTCAAACATTTTTGATGGGTACTGTCAGTTCATATGTTTGTGAGTATAAGCTTTGGTCCCAGAACTCTCAAATGAGACAATTCAAAAATGAGAGCAAGCACACATATCCTCACCTCACCATAATTGGCTGTGCAAATCTGAGAGGATTTTGCCCAAGATCACCCATCTTGATCGCAGAACACAAGTTCTAAAAATTGATGCAATCATTCACCAGTGACAGTACTACTCTGTCATTGATTGTAAGGTACAGTAAATATCCAGTCAAACCATGCGCATCTCATGCAGGACTGTAACAGAATACAGAGTTGAAAAATATTGTGGTACTAAAATGTTCTGATCAATTGATCGAATACCACAAATTTGCTAAGATAAGGAATTATAAGTGAATGTGGATTTATTATTCTTAACTCTACAGCCACATACCTTGAAAAAATATGTATATCGTCAACATACAATGTGGAGTCAAGTGTAGAAAACCTATACTTACCCAAATGTGCTTACTGGAAGGATGTTGTAATAGTCTATATTTTGGCTATGATATTTTGCTGCAAGATATTTTTAACACAATATTCTGGTTGAATACAGCATGAAGCATTGTGTGCTCCTGGAAGTCTTTATCAACAAGGCAGAGCATGTTTGTCTCAGACTTACTACCTATATTTTTTTCAATCATCAATATCAAGAAAGTAAATGATTGGGGGCATGTCTGGATGCTGATCATGGCAGCCGTGTCTTAGGACTGCTCCTCTGTGCTACCACTTATCCGACACGATCCTCCACAATACTACCCCAGGAGCATGGCCATCCTGTGCGCAGTGAACCCGGGAGGCACAAACTTTACTGGGGTGCACCCGTGGTGATCGGGGCACCCTAGGAGTGGCCGCGAGAAGAAGTCGATTGCGGCTATGGCCAGGCGTGGCTACGAGGCCCTCGGGATGGCAACAAGGAAGATGCCGGAAGGGGTCCACCTGACACATTGTGGCCCGGGGACAAGGAGCTGAGTGGTGAGCCCCCCAGGGACTGGGCAGCCTCCTCCCCACTCTGGGGAATCCTGAATCCTGAATTGCCGCATGGCACATTGGGGCCAAGCCAGACTTGCTGAGGGTGCCCTGACATCAGCAACTACTCCATCGCTGAGGTGGGAGCAATCAGGGAACCGGATCAGAAGCAGCAATAGTGGTGGGAGCCATGCGAGACTGGGAGGCCCCCAGTCACTTTCCCTGGATACACCCAGATGACAAGGCGGCGGCGGGCCCCAGGGGACAGAGAGCGTGGAGCGGCCAGGTGCGGGATCAGAGAGTGCCACCACAGCGCTCCTGTGGGTCATCAACCCCCCATTACCCTCTATGGTCTTATGGCTGCAACGGCCATCATGGCAGGAGGTAGGCCTGAGGCGAGAGACAATTGCTACTGACCATATTGAGGGTATACACAGCACCCGTGCAGTGGCTGATTTCTCATGCGGTTGGGCAGAGCAGTGGTCCCAGGGCCTGATGACCAGAGCATGTCCCTGTGTTTCCCTGGGGACCCACGGCGGGGAAGGGCCCCTGACTGAAAGTGTGCTGGGAAACTGAGCTAGAAATTGAATGAGGCAGTGATTTGCCAACCTGGTCCCTTGGAAATAAGCAACTTGGGACCAGTTGGAGGCCTTATAGGTGGTGGGCTTGCTGTTGGACACAAGAGATGTGCCAGACCTTCAACTGGTTTGTAGGGGGTGCACATATCCCCATCTGCCACATGTAGACATAGCAGTTGATCTCCTTGGATGGGGCGGTCGGCCCTGGTGCACCCATACCAGCGCAGTGACTCGAGGCACCAACTGCTCGTGCCACCCCATAAAGGTTGTAGTTTGGGTCTGAAGGGTTGGCTGGGGTGTGGAGTATTCCGGGAGAAGAAGGCAATACCCGGCAACACCAGAGTGGAATGGCCCCTGGCAAGGTGCCACCAGGCGCTAAACAAAGCACCCTAGATAAAAATGATCGGCCGGGGTGGCATGCTTCGGCGTCGGGAGCGGATGGACAAACACCATCAATTCTGCATAATGCCACACTTTTGGCAGCCAGTCATGGGACGCTCTTGGTGCCAAAATAGACATCACATGAAATCTGAAATGTGGTGGAATGGATAGCCGCGGCAAAGACCTGAGTCTAAGGACTCAAGGACTTAGTCGCTTCCCTACAGCAAACGTGTCCAAACTTACCTCTGTGTCCAAGGAACTGGCAGTGCTGGTGGAGGATGTGAAGGGCAGGGTGCGCCACAACAACCTCCGATTCATTGGCTTTCCCAAAGGGTGTGAAGTACCCTCAATGGAACGTTTCCTCAACAAAATGCTCTGCGAAATAATGCCACAGACGGCCCTCTCCTCATGCTTTGTGATTGCGCTGGCTCACCGGGCTCTGGTGCGGCGCCCTCTTCCATGTGCCGGCCTCGACCAGTAATAGCAAAACTCTTGAATTATGTGGACCGAGAGGCAGTCCTAAAACATGCCCGGATCCAAGGCAAGATCCTGTATCAATCTCACACAGTAATTATTTTTATCGACTAGACCTGACTAGTACAGCAACAGCGTCAATCCTTCCAGGCAGCCTAACAATGGTTACGGGAGCTGAATATCCAACATATGCCACTCTTGTCAGCTAAACTGAAAGTTATCTATCAGTCCAAGATGCTCTTTTTTGACTACCAAGAAGAGGTATTTCAGTGGACAGATGAAAGTATCCAGGTGAGACCCCACACTCCTGTGCGTATAGACCCCCATTTCTCTCAAAGGGAGAGAAAGTGTAAGCTCCCCAAGACTCTGGCAAAGTGCTAAAACAGGTCCAACTCATCATGGAGGAATTCTAATCGACCAACCGACAAACTGGATGTAGAGGAGAGGCCTGAACTTCCTCGGTGTCTGGAGCAGAATCCTCATAGAGACAGTGACACGGGGCCGCACCCATACTGGTGCCTCTGGTGGATATGAAGAGAATGCTTATGAAGGTGGCAGTGAGAATCAAAAAGTAGTACTTGTTTCTGGAACAGTTTCTTAATGTTGTGTTCGGAATTCATTGGGGCAGCCAGGGCGAGCCTCCCTGTTGGTGCCTGGAGATGGTCTGCCCGGCGCCAGATACTTCTACCTATCAAAGTATGGGAGTGGTGGAAATTTGTTGGTTGTTTCCAAAGTCAGAGATGTGGCATTTTTATGTACATCATATGTTCTCAAGTGTTATTTTCTGTTTTAGTTCTTGTCTTGTTAAGAGGGCAGTCCTCAAGCATGCCAGGCAGGCAGAGGCAGATATTCTACTGTTACAAGACACTCAACTCAATGGTAACAAAGTCCTGTGCCTGGTCCAGTATGGGTACACACAGGTTTACCACACAGGGTTTGGAAGGGGTTCTTGGGACACCGGCATATTGATTAAAAACATAGTCCAGTTCCAACACACCAAGACATGGTTGGATACATCGCTGTCACAGGCACGCTACATGGTGAAACTCTTACACTCCCGAGTATATACGCCCCCCCGGAAATCCTATATAAACCTAATGACGGAATTTTGAGAAGACCTCCCTGGTGGCCTTATGGTGCTGGGAGATGATTAGAATGGGGTGGTGTCCCTGTGTGTGGCTCGTTGACGCCCACGGGGGCAGGCCATGGAGACCAGGTCAACACATTTATCCTCCTTTATTATGGCCTTGGGTCTGATGGATGTCTGGCGGGCTCATCATACATCAGCCGAGGGCTATACATTCTTTTTGTCAGTTCATGGCTCCTACTCCTGCCTTGATTGCTTTCTGGTTCCATGCACGTATATGCACAAAGTATCAGATATTACCATACCACCTAGAGAACTGTCTGACCATTCAATAGTGGCTCTTGGGCTCCGAGCTGGCCCCCAACGCTGGGTCTTCCACTGACACCTATCACCATGGAATCTCCTGAGATCGGAATACCGTAAGCACGTACAACATACCATTGATGATTATTTCACGCAAAATGTGGGATCGGTTACATCACCAATGATGCTGTGGGAGGCATGGAAGCTCACATTGTGGGGGGCTGATATTAGCTATTGTACTGAGGAACAACGACATAAGACAACCAAGCTTGAGGCCCATATCAGAGACTTAGATGTCAAGGGTCACTGTAGCAATGGCAAAGTGGCTCATAGATAACTCAGTCTGGTGCAGCAACAAGATTAGCAGACTCCAATAGATGAGGCTAAGTTGGGCTGGCAGGTGTCCCAGAGTCGTATATATCAATGGGGGGACTAGTTGAGTCAAACACTTCATATATTGTGTCAGGGTGTTCCTTGTTCTGCCCCCTTCCGACGATCAAGGATGGGTCCGGGGCCTTTCTCACAGATCCAGAGTTGATTGCGAACAGCTTCACCATCTATTTTGAGGGTGTATAAACTAGGAAAGAGGAACTATCTAGGGCTTAGAGTGAGTAATTTGTGCAGGAGCTTCCCCTCAAGACCCTTTCCCCAACTGATCATGCATCCTTGGAATCCAAGCTCACTGTGGATGACCTCTCCACAGCTATAGTGGGGTTAAATGCAGGTAAGGCAAAAGGTTTTCCTGTGAGTTTTTTAAATCATAAATGCCAAAGCTCCGTGACCACGTATTAGGGGTGATCCAATCCATGACAGCCATCGCTGTTCTGCCCCCAGACTGGTGCCATGCCGAGATCATGGTTTTCCCGAATCCAGGCCAGCCAGAGGATGATCATTTGTCCTTTCGCCCAATCTCCTTTCTCAATCTAGAGGTCAAGATCTTAGCCAAGGTGCTGACAAATAGGTTGATACAACACATCCTGGACCTGGTACACATGGATCAGGGCAACCCGCCAGAATATTCGGCATGTATATAATGCGCTGGAACTGGCAGACAGGCTGGAAGAGCTGGTGGCAATTCTATTGGCTGACATCAATAAGGCATTTGACTCAGTGAGTTGGATATACTTATGTACCCTCCTCACACACCAGAACTTCAGCCCGAGATTCCTTTATTGCCTTGAACTGCTTTATGCAGACTTAATGGCGTTGGTGCGGATGGCGGGGCCCGGTCAGATACATCATTTCCCATACAGAGGGGGACGCAACAGAGCTGCCCCTGTCCCTCTGCCTTTTTGCCCTTGACTGAATGGGTGAGGATGGATGCGCAAGTGAGGGGCTTTGAATGGGAGGAGATTAGGATTGCACTCGGCATGAATGGTGTTCTCTTCTTTTTACTGCACCCAAATCCACGGGCCTAGAATATTGCAAATCATACATATATTTGAGGAGAAGCCAGGCCTACATATTAATACCTCCTAGTATACAGTTTTCCTGATAATCACCAGCCCCCGGGGCTCGGATGGGTGGCCAGAATGCGGGTTGCTACCTGTGGTTTCCAATACTTGGGTGTGTTCGTATCCCCAGAGGACACAGTAGCGTAGACAGCCAATGTGGAACCAGTGCTTGCCTGCATGCGGGAGGACATAAAGATATGGTCAGTGCTCCCATTATACCTGACCAGACAGTTAGCCATCTTTAAGATGGTGTCCCTGCCCAGACTCCTATACCAACTATAAAACTTCCTAAATGACATTCCGCAGCGGTGGTTCTGCAGGCTAAACTCCATACTCAATGCCTTCTCGAGCAGCAAATTATTTCAAAATATCTATTGCGGAGGCATAGCAGGGGCAGATGTCAAATCTTACTACCAAGCAGCTAATTTTTGTATCATAAATGACTGGTGGTGTGGTGCACGGGGGATCCGGCATATACCTTAGAGAGATGGGTGATGGGGAGTACTCCCCTTGAGGCATTCTTGTACAGCGGATGTGAATGGGAAGGTCTTCCCCAGTGACTAGAGTGGTGCTCCTCCCTCTGCTGCATAAAGTGGTGGGATAGGCTGACAGAGCAGACGCCACTGTGGTGGCTTGTATTCTTCCGCAGGTGGTCACATTGGAGGGATTCTGGTAATGGGACATCATTGGGATTGCAATCTAGGGGGATGTGAAGCAGGGCACAGTCCCCAAAACGTTCTAGTCCCTACAGACTGAGTATTAAAAACACCACAGTCAGTTACCTCCAGCTCTGCCATGCACTAAACCCATACATCGCCTCCCTGTCTTATCGCCCCAAATTCAACCCATTGGAGGGTAAACTCCTTAAGGGCGACCTTGGTGATCATACCTCATGAAAATTTACCAATCCCTGACACCAATTAATCCGACACCTTTGGTGCCCTCCGCTCAGCATGGGAGGCAGATATGGGGGGATGGAAAACAAAGACTGGACAAAAAGCCTGGGAACGCCGTGGGAGGCTGCTATAGCAGCCAGGCTGCGGCTGATCCAATTTAAGTATATACACAGGGTATACTACACATTACATAGGCTTTGGAAGATGGGGGTAATCACCTCCCCAGCTTGCCTTCGCTGTGGCATGGGAGAGGGCACTTTATTTCACACCGTAAGGAGTGATCCCGAGTTAAACAAATTCTGGCAGGGAGTGTTGGTATGCATGTGTAGGATCCTGTCATAGCAGGTCCAGAGGGACGCATGCCTTGCCCTCCTCCACCTCACGGGGGACCTCAGTGGAGATAGGTATAAACTGTCCTTGCTTTATCTGGGACTGACACTAGCAGAACAAGATATAGCTGGTGAATGGAAGGCAGCGACCTCCCCATCCTTGGCAGGATGGAAGAAGGGGATGGATCACTGTATGGGGATGGAGGTGGCAGTATGTAAAGTGAGAGGTTGTCCCCATAAACATCACAAGATATGGCAGGGATGGGCTGACTATAGCGGTATAGCCCTGGTGCCAGCACATCAGGTCGACTGCTCACCTGATGTCGAACACCTGAACATTCCGGGGAGGGGGGCAGGCCAAGTAGGAGTGGGAGGATTAGTCCATTATTTCAGCTCTATCTTTATCTAGAGGAGGCAATTAGGCGAGGGGGAGGAGAGGGTTATAATGGGCAGGTATTTTTGGATGTTTCAGTTTCTTTCTTCTATTCAGTCAATTAAATGTTTAATGTAGGCCATGTGGGTCAAGTTGCCTATCGCATTCTCAAAACAAATAAAACATGTTGAAAAAAAGGAAAGTAAACGGTTAGGCAAAACCAATAGAAACCCAGCAGGGGACCTAGTTGTCTAGACAATAACTATGGTGTTCATAGAAAAAAGGCCTCACTACAGGATTTACCTGTAAGGAAAGGTGCGTTGCATATCCTACCATTGTATCTGGTGGTAAAAAATAGCACGCTTGCCTCAGGGGTGTTGAATCTTACAAAAATGCAAGGTATTTAGTTAGCCCACAAAGCTTAAACAATCACCTCAGAACATGGTAAGACTTTGCATTGCTACACCTGTGCCACTTATGGTCAATGCTTGTCCTTAGTGGTTGCTTCCACCTGAACTTATGGGTTGTGAGAGATGTGTGAAGGATAGTGCTTTACTATGTATGTTTTTTTTATTGTGTTAGCATATAGTACAGGGGTAATAATGTTTTTTGCCCTCAAACAGGGTCTGAGTTTTTGACACTTTGGTACAATAATTACTTATATGACTTTGTTAATTTAATTGGTATTGTGGACATTCGTAAGACACACAGCACAGATCGCAAATGGTTCCAGATGCTGGCAAACATCTGCAGCAACTGCCAAGAAGACTGGTGATAGAAAGTCTCTGAATTTGAACTTATTATGATATTGTCTTTGGTCTGTAGCAACGTATCTGGGTTATATATAACAATCATCTTGCCAGGTGGTGGTGTGTACGTGTTTTGTGTGGGTGTGTTTGTGTGCGAGAAAGAGAGAGATAGAAAAATAACATATCGAGAAGTTATGGTTGTCATGGTTGGGCCCAATAGTGGTGGTTGTGTTTTTTTCCACTGGTGTCTCGAGGCACCTCCAAATATGGATCTGCCAACTGGGCTAAGAACACTCTTTCTGCCCTTGATTATCAGGGTAGTGGAGACAAGCAGTCAAATGATCCTCATGGAAGCAATGTGCAGGGCAAGAGCTTGGAACTCAAGTCAACCAAAAGACATAAAAATATATTGCCCAGGCATTTCTTATCTTTTAGGTAAGTATTTTAATCCTACAGCAAACTGAAACACTGCACACTCCAAAGATAGCTCAATTACAGGGTTACTACATACCTATGAGTTGCAATGAAATATTGATAACCTCTATGGTGCCCACTCCCCCTTTTATCTCTCTGTGGGAAGCTTCCCCTCTAGTGTAACTTTGGAACGGATGCAAATGCATATCACTGGCACAAATGTTAGCTTGTAGATCATCTTTTTATTAGCCGGTAGGCTAAAAACGTTTTTACTGGCAAAAGGTATAGCACTAGCAATTAAACATCCATTTACACATATTAGTCACAGCCTCTAAGTTTATGCAGAGGCACCCCCACATTATCTGCTCTGTAGCGATTTGAATCAGAACCCTGGGCTGATTTGCCCAGTGACTAAGCACCCTTGACCTTCAGTGCCATCAATAGGATATTGCAGACGGTGGCCTTCTACTACTGGGGATGAGCAGTGCACGTGGCTCGCTCATTGGCTGTTGCGGTCACTGTAGGCAGGACATTTGTCTTCAGCAGATATGGCTCTGTAGGGACATTCACCAGTTGTGGCTCTATGGCCATTGCAGGCAGGTGCTCATCTTCGGCAACTGCATCCTGTGGGCCAATGCAGGTGGATGCTCTTCTTCAGCAGTGTGGTCTATGGGCTGACATAGACACTCCTCAGGTGGGCACCCTTGCTGTCAGTGGCAGTGCTTCACCTTCAGGGATGGCATCAGAAATGGCAGGCAGCATAATGGCAATTTGGCAAATTTGGCAGCAGGAACTGCACTGGGAGAACAGGGGATTCCTCACATTTCTGGTCAGTACCAGATTCGTTCTCTGACCGTAGTCAACTACCTCTATATGCAAGGAACATACTGGGTTTCTCTTCCTAGTCAGTCTCTCCTCTTGCAGGGTCAGGTACTGTCCTTCACTCTCTAAGCAAGTAGGCAGGCTTCAAGGGGTTGGACAGACCGTCATTTTCTCCTGCAAGTTGCAGACTTGAGGTGATGCTCACTCATCTCCGAGGAACTGACTGTCATGCATACACCAGCCCTGGGTGCACAACGATCCTCTGAGTACCAGAAGAGCACTCCCCTCCTTGGCCAAATAGAACTTGACACTGGAACAAAGGGGGGTCATTGGAATCCCACTTTTGTAGACATTTTCCAGAAATGGTATATGGATCCACTGGGTAAACTTTCATGAAATATTTGGGTTGATTCCATTTCAAATAGCATTTTTGGGCTGCTCCTCAGAAAACAGACATTGTTCAAGGTGGTGGCTCTTACAGCTGGTAGCAATGTTGCTGTCTCAAAGTAGGAGTACCAAACACAAGGACACAATGGAATGTGAGATCTCTGCATGTGGGAGTCATCAGCCTTCTTGAACAGTAATGAGGGACAAGCCAAGGGGGCAGCCCCGCCTGAAAATTTCAGCACCTTGACCAACAGAAACTGCAGCTCCACCCCTACCATCTACCAAATGGCAGTGCTCAGGAAGAACTAATTAGCATCCGATTGTTGACAAGGTGTCAGCAGTGGGGTAGGGATATAATCCTCAAAGGATTGAGACAACAGAACAAATTGTCCACCCGAAAATAATATGTTAGGAACCCATGGAAAAATTGGAAGAAGTGATTAGATACCAAAAAGACTAGTTAGAATGGTGACAACAACAGCTTGAGATTATTTCAGACCCACCGCTCTGCAATCTTGCGTCAAAACAGAGACAACAATAAATTTTAGACACTCGAGAGCAAACACGTATTAACAAATGAAACAAGAAACAATGTGTTATCTACTAACCTCTCTCTCGAATGGAATATGACGCAGCTAGCCCCGGGTCTTACAGACCTAGAGCCAAAGATGCTGATTAGAGGAATCATGTACTGCAAATGAGGAATAGGCAAAACAGTGACAGCAGTTCTTTGAGAGCAGAAGTAAATGCAGGTAAGACCAAACTGAAAGTATGGAGAATAGGGCGCAAGGGAATCAAGAAATTAATATACAAGTGTGTCAGGGAAACAGGAAATTGATAATGGAAAAAATCATTAACAGCAGGGACACAAAATTGAGTGACAATTTAATCATAAACAGAATTAGTAGAGTAAGCCAAACAACTCGAATATGTTGCCAAGAACATTCCCAGTGTCTATGAAAGACTCATGTGGCATCCCTACCCCTTCAACCGGAGTGTGTTTCTTCTAAGCAAAAAGTACGTATCATTTAGTTCTCATACCTGTTTCCACATCTGCATCTTCAATATTTTCCATGCTTGGCATCTTCTGATCTTAAATGAATGTCGAAACCCTGTAGATCGAACATTATGTATTTGATCTTCGCTCCTATTCCATTCACAAGGCTCTCATGGCAGCTCTGTTTCCACCTTCCCTTACTTGAGTAGTTGAATCAACACCCACTAGCCGCAGGAATGCAAGTAGTGCACTTCCACTGTCTTAAAGTTACATCCATTCTCCAGCTGGTGCCAGGTTAAACTGGGGCCATCCAAAACCGATCCTATTGGGCCCAGTACTCAGACTCTCACCACACTCACCAGTCTGTAAGAAATTGGGTTATTAATTGAGGGAGGTAAGTACCCATCTCAAGTAATAATCACAATCCTTGTTAGGGTGAGCCGTAGATGCAAAACAATAAAAAAAAAAAAATGAATTAGAAAAATGAAGTAATTTTAAAAAAACAGAATGACACCAAACTGACAAAAAGCCAATAAAGTGAGCCGAAGATATGAAGTTCGAAGTAGAACTAGTGTCAAAAAGCACAAAATTCCAATGACAGTCAATTGTCGCAGTAGAAATGGACCTCGGCGCAAATTGATGCTGACCATGATGGACCGTGAGTTGAATAAACTAACTAGGTTTGTCCTGGTCAAAGATTTTATCTTCTTTCTTTAGTCCCTTAAGTCACAATCCATTACATTAGTACACTTCTAATTCCCCAGAATCTCAGGGGAGGTACGTAGAGACTAACAGGATGGCAGACAGAGGTTACAGCGGGTTCCAGTGCAGATCCATTTGCCCCTGGTCAGCTGAGCGGTTGCAGGAAAAGGCCTCTTATTGCTTGCTTCGTCCCTGTAGCTTTAACAGGCGGTCAGCCTTATAACCCTTGGAGTTCACTTCTTTGTCCTGGTGCAAGTGGGACTGCAGATACAGTTTTCTAGGCTTTTCTCACATTTCAGACAGCAGGCCTAGTCTTCTTCTGCTCTTACACAGGTTCAGAAGTGTTCTAAAGTGGGCGCATGAAGATGGCATATTTATGCCTGGCATAAGGTTGTGGATGGGAATGACCCCTAGGGACATCCTAACCAATGGGAAATATTCCCGGGGCTAAATCTACCCTAAACCTCCCCATTTCACACTACACTTGGGCTGTCAGGGCTAGCGGTGTGTAGGGAGTGAACTATGGTAATCCTAGCATCCTTCCACATCTAACACTAAAATTCAGTTTTAGGCAGCCCCTGTACACCCAACAAACTCAAAGACAGAACTCGGGTAGGATCAACGCTGAGTGAACACACACAAAGCATTTTGGAATTCTGTTTCCCTCCTTTGAAATATGCCCCAAATTTTATATGTAAACCCAGCAGACCTTTCAAACAGGCTATGACACTCCATTATGAAAAAGAGTCCCACTTTAATTTGGGGCCTGACTGACTGGCAGGACATGTGAAGGGCCCTGTTCAATTTTCAGCAACATGTGCCTGTGACATAGGGGCCTCTTTGAAGTATACACCTCAAGTGTCATATGAAAAACCCAAGCACACCTGTCAAGCAGCATGTGACTTTCAGGCAGGATTTGGCACTCTAATGTGTTTAAACCTGCACCAAGTGCTACACATTACGACCTAGTGCTCTGCTGACAAAACAGATTCTCCTGTGCCAAGTTCACACTAACTTTCACATTGAGTGTTGTGTGGCACAACAGTCAGCTCTTCTCTGGAAGTGGCAAACCATTAGTATTAGGTACCAATCATAAAACGAGTATGTGGGCACTTGACCTTATGTCCTGAGGAGGATTTTATACATAGGCCAAAATGAGTTGACACCTTTGTATAGGAGCATGAAAATATACTCTCAAGGATATAAAGGATAGCAAGACTGGAAGACAATGTGTTTCAACATTTGGACATTCATGCACCTTCAGGACTGATTACAGTGCTACCTATAGGCCAGACCACATGTTGAAATTGGGAAGTGGATGACTTTGCATATAAAAGTACTGAACAACAAGGATAAAGTTCACTTGGACTAATTTATATCATGGAACTTTGATTAATTAAGTTATTAGAAAGCAGTGTTGGTAACTTGTCATATTTAGACAAATGTGCTGATGTATGGGTAAGTGAGTATGTGTGCCACACAGTGGGAAGCCCTACTTTGGCCAAATCACATTGCTTGTCCAATAAGATGCTATTATTTTTGACTAAGTAACATTTTAATCTATCCCTATGGAGAACCCTCTTTGTCGTAGTGTCTGATGACCAGGTTCTGTTATGGTTATACATCACCCTCCACTTTTTTTTCCACTCTCCTACACAAAGCAGGCCTGGAGTCATGGTTGTTCTGTCACAGCATTCGGTGGCACAATGTGTGATGCACCCACTGGTGACATTTAACTTACAGGCCTTGGGGATACTTTAGGTACAATATACTAGGGACTTATAGGTATGTTAAATATGCCAATTAGGGTTATGCCAATCTCACTATGTTGAAAGGAGGCAATTTACCCCTGATTAGCAGGGATAAAGTGTACAGAGTTCTATAGCCAGCAAAAATAGGGTTCAGTAAAAAGGTCCGAAAATTCAAGGTGAGTGTGCAGAAAGGGCAAATGTTCAATAAAATCCCAGTACCACGCATGTGCTACACGCTAATTACACCTACAGCCACTCAACATTAACACAGAATGTCAGTGCAAGGCTTGGGGTTCACATACAAATGGAACTTTACATGAGAGGAGTCAATAGACCACGTTTTTTCACAGAGACAGACAGAAAAAAAGTCTGGTCATATTTAGGCTTGGGCGGAGTTCACAGAGTTCCGCTATGCGGAACTTCACGAAGTGACCAAAAATATTTGTTGCGCTACGCGGAGTTCGAGAAGAAGCAGAGTGCGTTAGGTCACGCCGTTCACACTGATTTTTATGCTGGGTGTTTGTCCCATGCTGTAAAATCAGAGCAAGAGGACGCTGCTTCTTACTGCCAGTCGAGTAGATTTTCTACTCAAGCGGCAACTTCCTCAATGCTAGCGGATGGTTTCTCAACGTGAGCAGTCACGAACATCCGCAACGGCCCGCGTTGAGAAATCTCGCTGGGAGGTGGTCTAGCGTTGGATTTTCCACACTCATGCTCGACAACCTAATGTTGACGAGTGCGAGCGAGGAAAAAACTCTGCTCCAAGGAGTGGAATTTTTCGGAACTCCATGTGCTCCGCGGAGCATGGAGTGCGGAAAACAGAGCAGAGCAGAGTTCACCACCCAGCCCTAGTCATATTAAAGATTCACAAGAACTTGGTACATTGCCACCACCATTTTATGTGTGCACAAATAACACAATGCATCTCGCATGCCACATGGGTTCCTCTTTAGTCATACAGAATGAGCCTTAAAGCTCCCTATGTAATACTGGATGTAATACCTGCTCTTGCAACAAGCGCATATTTTTGATATCGGGATTACCTCAGTTCATTGCACGTGGGCAACATGCTAACCTCTGTTTGTATGCTTGTATTACCAAAGTTGACTCTAGGATGTGGCAGATTGCATGTCTCCTTATTCTTCACAAATGCAGTTATAGACCGCATCTCTCCAAAGGGCTATCAGTTCCATTCAAAATAATGCTTGGGATGCCCAAGTGCATACCCTGTTAGTGTGGCAAGGGTTGTGCTAGACGGTTGTTTGCATACACACCCTGCACCAGGGCCTTTGAGATTAGGTGTTCCTGGTATGAGGTTGAGTGTAGTCTGAGACTGAACTTTCTCTTAGGAGGGACTACAGGGCCTAACCCAGGTACCAGACACACCCTCACAATGTGGTGGGTTCATGAACGTCTGCTATGCTTCACACTGTTCAGGCATTAACAAAGTCTGTAAGCGCCTACATGGGTGGAAAACAAACAAGCATTTACAATGCAATAGGTCTTGCAATTGCCAGATTTTGAGCTATTGGCATTGTAAATGGCAATGCCTTTTATAATATTAAAATGCATTGTCATTTACAATACCAATAGCTCAAAATCTGGCAATTGCAAGACCTGTTCTATTGCAGAGCGCGGTGTCCGTGAAGCATGCACCGCGTTCACCATTAAAGATAAAAAAAAGAAACAGGGTGCGGTGTGCCTGAAGCGGGTGCCGCGCTCACCATTAAAGTTTTTTTAAAAAAATGAAACAGAGTGCGGTGTCCCTGAAGCGGGTGCCGCGTTCAACATTAAAGTTAAAAAAAAATTTTTTTAACTGAGCACAATGTCCCTAAAGCAGGCGCCGTGCCCAGCATGCAAGTTTATTTAAACAAATGAAAGCTGAAAGAAAGCGCGGTTTCCGTAAAGCAGACGCCGCGTTCTTCTTAAAAGTAATAAAAAAAATTAAAAAGTGTCACTATTGTACTGTGAGTGCTATGGGGATAGGGGCAGCCACTTTTAAAGTTAGAGCAACATAGCGCTCCGTACAAAAAGCCATTGTCCTGTGTGGGCTCGCTGAAAATCAAAAAGCAGCCACCATTGTCCCCATTAGTCAGTAAACAAAATAGTGCTCACCGACTTATAATACAGACCGTGCAACAAGCCAAGTAAAAGGTCCAGTCTTTATGGGAGGTAACAAAAGCAGACAAGGCGGTACCAAGGAGGGACTAACAAGCCTATTTACAAATCAGAAGCCAGCATTTACGAAGGACAATGACCAAAGCCAATTAAAAATATGGGCAGAGAGAGGGAGGGCTTCAAAGCCATACTCACAGCCATGCCTCAAAGCAGCGCATGCACTGCCCAGGCTCGACCTAAAAAATAATTGGCAGAATCCGTAAATTGATCTCAGCACTAGTTATTACTCAGGCGACATTCCATTACTTTGTTCGTCTGTTCCATCTCAGACAGGAAGCAGCCATATTCAAATCAGTCTTGGTCCTGCTCCAATGGGATCAGTCCAGCTCGACAGCCAGGTTAGGTCCCCTCGGAACAGGAACACAAGCAACCCCACACGCCATATTTGGGCTTCAACAATAGTGAGCAGTTTACTTCCAATGACAAAGTAGGCATGGGAAACATGTCTTTGCATAACCATCACACTTAGGGTTTCGTACAGAGAAAAACAAATAATTGATGGGTAGAATGCTTGCATTTATTTCAATTAATGGAAGTTTCTCAGGTCACATTGCAGTTTATTGTTTTTTGCCTATTATGCCACCTCAGACAGGAACCTGCCAAATGAGGGGAGGAAAATGTATATTATCAGGGCACACAACCTGGGTGTGCCTATGGCAAACCCAAGCTGTGTGTATGCCTAAATCACAGAAAACATGCATCCTGTTTGATGATGATGGGCCTGGTCCTTCATTGATAGAATATCAGGCACAACAAATACAGAGAAAAAGGACTGTGTGAACAACAAGGAAGAGATGTTTCTAGGTGAGGGGTAGGAGTGGTCTGGGTTCCATTCAAGTGTTTTGTCACCAAGGACTAGCAAGCTCAGGGGTAGTCAACTAAGAGCAATACCCGCGTACTAATAGCGAGTGTTGAGCGGGAATCATGTCTTGGGTTGGTTGTCGTGTTCTGTTCCTTTCTCAGTGGAGAGCTGACTTGTCATTCTTGTTTAATATTTTAGGAAACATTGACCCATACCGCGTGAAGGATTCCAGTGAAAATTAAGGCAGCTTACTTGGACACCTCAGTTGAATGTCGACGTAAATAAAGCAAACTTCTCAAAGAAAAATGTAATTCTGTAAAAAAAATGTAATAAAGTGCAGCAGCATGTCCATTGGTTTCCGAATAAAGTTGGAACTCCTTGAGAAACTGCGTCTCTTATTATTCAGGATCGTAACAATTTAGTCAATGGATTTGGAACTCCTTTTATCCTCCCTGCCTTATTCTTTTCCCCTATTGCCTTATCTGCTTAAAGGTAAACATAGACTATGTTATGGTATTGCATCGGTGTCGTAGTGTTTAACCAGTGTGCGAGAGGGAGAGGGGTTCTTGTTCTTTACCGGCTGCTCGCTTGTATGTGGGCGGCAGCATCATCCTACTGATTACTTAGTTAATTTGGGAACAGCTAAGGCAGTGGTCTTCAAACATTTTAATGCCGCACCCCCCAGTATTAAAAAATCATTAGGGCCCCCAGAATTTCTCACAATTATTCTATTAAATCTGCAATGTTTAGATATGTCTAGACTTATTTAAACATTACAGTTATGTTAAACTTTTTACAAATGCAATCAAATATATGATTGACAAACATACTACCATATAACTATTTATCAAGGCCTTACTAACCGGTAAAAGTATCCAAAATGTGGTTATCCAAAAAGAGGGCTGGGAGGTTTGAAGAATATTTAGAGTCCCTTCTCTTTTGACACATACTCCCAGCTAGATATAAATGACAAAGAATGTTAGTAATGGCCCATTACAGAATGGCTTACTGCTGATCATTTTTTCATCTTAAAAGAGAGCACTGTGATCAGCATGATGCCTCTTTTAATCAGTCTGGCATCATTTAAAGCCCCCCCCCACCCCCCAGGGGGGCCCGCCCCTCAGTTCGAAGACCCCGGAGCTAAGGTTTAGTCTTAAATAGAACCCGCTCTTGAGTAACTCGCCTTTTTGAAATGAGATCTACAGAAGGTAGGCAGGCTTATAAGAAAAGCCCGACATTTATTAACATTTGGGGCCTCTGGAGTCAATGAAAAGGCAAATCCAATGCAGTGTCAGGCATAAAGTATGAAGGTTTGCAGAAAGAAGATTGGTCACATTTTATTAAATGCTCTGTTAGCTGTGCACCATCGCCATGTGAACTGGAATCTATTTCTTCCGGGTTGGCAGGGAAGGAAGGGGGTATGTGTGTGAGTATTCTGCTTTTAGAAGCCTGCACCCTCTGGAAACGTCTAAGTGGCTATTTGGGGGAAGCAAGGTACAGGTTGATGCAGGATTGTATCCATGTAGGAGAAAGGCAAAGTAGATGATTTTTTTTTTTAACATATTGAGGTGGCACAAACTAGGCCTGGGTGATTTTGTGTAATTATTGCACAGCAGAGACTGCCTCAAACCATTTTCCTTCTAGTGTCTCACGAGACTTTTTTTGCAAAGTATGTCCTCGTGTGAAAAAAGTGACATGATTATGACGATTTACATTTCATGGTAAAAGCATACATTTGCGTAATTTCACAAAACTGCAAAACATGCAGTTTCACGCACTACTAGATTTTACGGCACTGGTGATCTGAGTCTAGAATGCCACCGAGAATTATGATGCCTCTTGAGATAGCAGGGCCTTTAGCCACATTTCGTAAATATTTCCCTACCTTGGTCTGCCACCAATGATTGGTTCACGTTTAATGATGTATCACTTTTATTACAATCCAGTTCTGGATTCAACTAGCACATTTTGCAAATTAACGATTGCCTGGGATCACTTTAAATGTAGACTTCCAATTTTCTTAACTGTCATGTCTGTATCTATGTATTTATATGGTAACCAGGTAGTGCAAATCTTTTCGAAAGGCAATGGAATTCTGTAGTAGGTCAAAGGCAAGCGAAATCCCTACTTAAAAAAAGAGGAACATCTGCTTTAATTTTCACTACATATATCACAGTAGGAGGAAGCATTAAACCTAAGGAAGTTGTAACAATTACAATATTGTTCCGAACAGGAACACAATCTCAGAGAGACATCACAATTGCATAGAAATGCATACTGTCATTTCGGTGATTTATTATCTGGATCTAATTAGCTGCAGATACATTATTGATTGGATGGCAGAGGAAAAATAATGAAGTCACATCAACCAATGCGTGATAGTGCATTTAAATAATATTTATTCTAAACCATAACTTAGATTAGGATTTTTCCATGTCTTATTTGATACCATACACACTTTAAAGAATAACAGACTTATACACAAGCGCCGCCGGTTCAGGTAAGAGCACTGGGGCGTGGCTGGGGGGAGTCGACAGACAGCGAAATAGGGAAAATAAAATAAATAAAACCACTTACCTTGTGCTCCCCGCATCGCCGAGTCGCCCCTCCCCTGCCCAGCCTCACCACTCTTACCTGAACCGGCCACGCCTGCTCACCTAAATGCAACTGGTTCCTATCGTGCTGGTGTCGAAACGACAATGATCCATGTAGAAGGCAGTTGTTAAGTATATCCCAGTATATTCTATCCACCTTTCTACCCATGTTGTGAAGGTTGGTCTCAAGCGGAGATCCTGTGCCTGAATTTGTAAGATAATAATAGCAAGCACACAAAAAAATGATGGAAGGAATGCTTGCAAATAGTCTAACTACTTTCAATTGGTTGGGGGTAACATTCCAGAACATCATTGTTTTGCCTACCATGTCACCTCACACTGGACCCAGCGTAAGCCAATCAGCTTTGGTAACGCTCCAATAGGAACAGTGCAGTCCACACTTGCAAGCTGGATATTCAATGGATCGGAACATAAGCAACTCAAGACCAGACCAGTTTCATCCTAGTGAGCATTAATAGGTCAGAATGGAACAAGAGTTACTCACCAGCAAAAATAATCTCAGAATACTTTGGCCTTCATAGGCAAATAGGCTGTGAAAAATGATTGACCTGATAATAAATGTTGCCTCTCGATTTAGTAGTGTATCAGACTGATTCTGACCTATTATTCTCTTGCACCTTTTTTACCGACTCTACGCTTGAGAACTACCTTTATAGCTTGAACAAAATAACAAAAAACATGAACATGGAGTTTTCAGGATGTAAGACAGCACAACGAAAGCCTTTACAACAAATGGCTTTACAACGCTGATTTCATAAGGAAGATGCCATTACATTGAAAGATCTTTACATCGAATTATTTTACAATAGATATACCATTATCACGGATGCCTTTACAACGAAGGGGCTTATTAGCAAGGGCCTTATCGCTGCTTTAGCAGCGATTTTTTTATCGCCCTATCAGCAAGCTGTCGCTAACAGGCATTAGCGACAGCTTTCTGGCGATAGCGGCCCGTTTTTCCATCGCCTTGCATGCCAGCGATAAATATCGCTAATGACATGCAAGGTAGGCGTTCCCAACTAAAAGCGACTGAAAACAGTCGCTAACACAACTTCTCCCTATTAGCAACGCAGGCGAAGCGATAAAAAAATTTGCGCTAAGCGCGAATATCACTAGAATTTAACACCTGCTAAAAACATGACTTACCTGTTTGTAGAATAGGAGGTGGATTGTCAGCCTAAATCCACCATGGCGTTAATGTGTGAATATCGTTGGATTTCCAGCGATATTCACGCATTTCGCCGCTATCGCTGGATATTTTATTGCATTGGAGATAAGCCTTGCTAATAGCATGTTATCTCCGCGATAATATCCAGCGATAGGCGGCGTTAAGAAAATACGCGCCTAGCGCGGTTAGCGATAATTTTCGCCTGTTGTTGCTAATATGCCCCGAAATTCGCTGTAAAGGCATCCGTGGTGAAGGCAAAGGCATAAAAAGTTTCGTTGGAATGGACTTTGGGTGTAAAGGCTTTGGGGCATATTATCAAGAACGGCGTTAACATTATCGCCGCTTTAGCGGCAGAAAACTGCTGCTAAAGCGGCAATAATGGGCTTGATAATATGCCCTTGACATTTCCAGTAGAAGCCCATGTTCTGGTGTCAACATGGGCTTCTATAGGAATTCTCAAGGGCATATTATCAAGCCCATTATCGCCGCTTTAGCGGCAGTTTTCTGCCGCTAAAGCGGCGATAATGTTAACGCCGTTTCTTGATAATATGCCCCTTATTCGTTGTAAAGCCTTCGTTGTTATGGTATCCCGTTGAAAAGCCTTCCTAGTAAGGCTGTAGCATGGAAGTGGTCCGCAAAAATACCCATAATGCTCTGGACATCAGTGCTATATAGCTCAAAGAGAAAATATGATGTGAAGTGGATAGTACAGGCTTAAACCAACCAGTTCAGTTGGGATAATTGAATTGTCACTCATCTATTCTTCTATTTGACAGAGAACTACTCGGCCGAATTTCTTTGCTGAAGAATCAACTCAGGGTTTTAAGTCGGTATTAGCCTGGATAACCCTTCTTGAAAATTGATTTGATTACTGATCTGTGCCAGATTGGGGGTATAGTCCCTGTTTTCACTCTATTTCTAATAAATTGAAGCACATTTCTGCCCATGTTAATGGATCAGATTTTATGACCATATTTGATAGCCATACGTTTGAGGGGCTTGACTAGACTGACAGTGTAAATTATAGCTGGCAAATTATCAAGATTTAATATATTAAAAAGATCTATATCATAGGTATAACTTTATTAACAGTTTCAGGTGAACTTTCAGCCCCAGTGAGTTAAGATGCTTTCTCCAGACAATTTCAGTGCTGCACATATCAAGTTTAGATGCTGAATCTACTCCCCAATTGCCAACATATTCCAAAGGTCTTTATATTTTGCCTCAATGATTTCCTCCAGCAAAATCTAAGTGTTCACTTTGGCAGATTTCTTTATCTTTCTTAAAATAGCTCTATACTTCGAGGTTTGCCATCTATATTTAAAAAATGGATTTTCATTCCAATGACCCAAGTATCGATGCACTATATTTCTAAGTATAGTGCTATCCTCTCTCTACAGGAGAAAGGTACAGTAATGGTCCATGAAATAATTTGAATATTCTCCTTATAATTATATAACTCATCATCCTTTTTTCAGACTGACATGTTCAGAGAGATCTAGGTATGCTGCTGCGAAGGAGTAGGTCTGGACCTCAGGTGGAACCTTTCCTTTCCTTGCCTGGGTGTTGTCGGGTCAGCGTCCTTTGGACAGGTCACTGGTGATTGACTCAATTCAGACCTACTTCCTCGGAGAGTGAGCGGACTGTTGGATACTCAGACCCGCAAGTAATCTATGCCAGAAGTAACAGGCGTTTCTCTCTGCAGAGATCACTTTCGTCGCTCGAGTCCACCTCACTGTTCTCTGCAACTGGGGCCAGTGGGTCCCAAAACACATCCTCTAGCACCAGGGGAAGAACCGCTTGAAAAATGAAACATTTCTGGTAATAGTCTCTGAGCCTTTTTTGAGTGGTTAACATAGTCCCAGTTATGTAGATGATTCTCCAGGGGTCTATCTCCAATAAAAGACGAAACTAAACTCCTGGATGACTATCCATCACTAACACTTGGTTGACTACCTGCAGAGTACTTGGTTTGGCCCATCTCCTTTGCGACACATTTGCATTGCGAACCTTTGGTCCCTCAGTGCTTGACACACTTTTGCAAGGGCACGGTCTACCCCATAGGTGTGGGGACTCACATCTGCAATGTTGCACTTGAAACAGACTTGGCAGTAACTGACGCCCGAAGTGCCATGTGGCATCAGGCGATACTTGCTCATAAATGCATACACAGGGGGGCGTGGATAGCTGCTCGAGAGGATGGTGATGAGGGGTTGAAGCTCCCATGGCGCTTCCTGGCCTGATACCTGATTTTCTATCCAGGGCTGGGAGACGCGTGTGTGCAGCATTGGAAAAGTGCTGGAGGCCTGGACACTGCCTGGTATGGGCCAGAGGAGTGCCTTCCCACCAGCGCAGATTGATGTCCCCAACGGGAGCTGCCCTTGGCCTGCAGGAGAAGTGGGCACAGATGGCGCAATCTATGGACGGAGGCCGGAGGGAGCATCCTGTGGCTGGTTGCGGCAATGTGTGTGATTGGGCTGGCCTGCAGTTCCTTCATTCCAGAGGGTAATTGGCCTGAAATGTTGATGGTGGCCACAAGCAGACTTTGCCGTATAGTAGGAAGAAGCCGGAAGAATTGGTCTGTGCATGCGGGGGCTGTAATCCAGGGATACGATGTGAGGAGAGGCTTTGAGAGACAGAGCTCTCTGGCCAAGAGTTCACTGTTTTGGGGCAGGTTGGAGGTCTCAGGCGCCATCATTGATTCCTGATCCTCGTGCCTTCTGTACCACACCAGATGGGGCCAGATGTTTTGGACTGAGAGAGGTGCCTGCTTTTTTTTTCTATGTGATTTTTCATTTGGCAACCTGTGGATTTTCAAGCATTGCTCGTCTGGCACAGCGGGTTTTCTCCATGGGGGAAACTCTCAACACCCAAGGAATATCCGCAAATCTTTCTGTATTGCTGCGGAGTATACCTTCCGGCCGCCTGTGACACTTGGGGTGCTGGACTCTGGGAGCTGCTGACCAATATCGCTGGTGGGACCTCTCATCTCCCTGAGAGCACCAACAACCCCCCTTTTCTATACAGCTGACTTTTTTGTAGGCGGAAGCTGACAAGGGAAAGAGAGAAGACAGGGGTGCTGGCTGAAAATGAACAACAGATATCGAGCCAACTGGAACAAGCTCTGGTCTCATCGGAATCTGACTTGGCGAAGATCTTGAAGGAACTGGATGAAATTAAACTGTTGATAGAAGTGGTGAATGCCACTGTCTTAGTCACTTCTGCAGAGGTCCAATTCTTTCTAGGGGACATTAATGGCTTACAGATCAGAATGACCAATGCCAAACAGCGACTGAAGGACTTAGAATCCCAGTTGGAGAGTATGAAGGACTGGGGCCCTGAGCTGAGGGAAATACGCAGAAGGACTATTGAATTGGAGGATAGAAGCCACCAGAACAATCTGTGAATATCAGGACTTCCAGAGGGGATTGAACAAGGGGACATGGTGGGCTTTCTTGGGTGTCTTCTCCCTACCATTCTCAGTGTAACTTTCGAACCACCCCTGGAATTTCAAGGGGCTCATAGAATCAGATTGCGGCTGCCTCCCTCATCAGACCATCTGTGACAGACCCTCACCCTATGCCTCAGACATGGCAGATCCTTGAGGTAGCCAAGAGACATGGCCCATACTTTTACGAGAATAGTAAAATACTCATGACTCCAGATTGTTCCTATAAAACCAGTCAAACTCGGAAGCGCTTCCTGATGCTCAGAACTCACCTATGGAAGAAGGAGATGAAATTTGGGCTGTTGGAGCCGGCACTGATGTTGATTACCCATGACGGTAGAATCTGCAAGTATACTGATCCTGAAGACCTGGAGAAGTGGCTTGATGGTCTGGAAAGTCTGGACAATACTGAGATGAAGACAATGGATGAAGCAACACCCACTGCATGGGGGACAGTTGGAGGAGGTGGACTACCCAGGGACTCCTCAGAGGAGCGCAGATGAATGGAGGAGGTGACAAAGAATTGGACAAGGACCACAAAGCCCTGCGCCGATATTCCAGGAATGGAAGGGACAAATCATGCTCACCTCTTAAGCAATGATTCACTGATTCCCTTAGAATGACTAGCATTTTTCTTTAAGGAGAAGGGGTGACCCAGTCGGTGGTACATGCGGATTGTCCATCAGACGGTCCCTGACATGGGCGTTGTTGGCCCCTGATGATGCAGAGAGATTGACTTTCTCTTTGCCCTTTTGTCCTCCTTCTCTAATTTTCTTTGTTAGAAAGGGGGGAGAGAGTGGAGCATCATTGGTGGCTTGGAACATTGGAAGCAAGCTGTGTGGCCTGTTCCTGGCACTGTCTTGTGATGGAAGGTAATACTGCCTTGATATGGACACTGTTAGGGGGAGGGGTATGCCCACAAGGGCTGGATGGACTTTTGGGTTCTCCAACAGACATTTGATGGAAGACCCCTGGGCCTTGGTATGATTGGAGCATACTGTCAGGGATGAAGTTTCTATAAGGTGCGGGGGATTCCAACAACAATGACGTTTGTGTTTGTGGTCCTGAGTTCCAGGTCCCAGTTGTTTATTTACCCCGGTGGGAGGGGACTACTATTTTTGGGGGGGGTTGGCATGGGGTGCTGACTGACCTTCAGGTGAGGGATTTGCTACTGAGTGTTACCGTAGCGGTTTGTTGTGTACAGTATATTTACTGGTGTTGTAATGCCTGAGGGCCGGCCGGCCAGCCGCTAATGAGTTGCCATGCAAGAGTACCCTAAATTAAAGTTGGTTGGTTTGGGGGGGGGAGAATGTGTCCTGCTAGGTCTCTCTCCACCCTTGTTTTTTTCTGCAGGGTGAGCCGAGTGCTATTAGTCCTGGGACACTCATTTCTACTTCCACTGGGGGCTTGCGGAAGGTTCTACCTTCTGAGCCTGCTATTGGGTCTCACACTCGGTGCTCCCACTGTTACCCCCATTTGCAGCTTTACCCGGATGCGGTTCCTGTCACTCTCAGAAGCGACATCAGGGTGCCATGGGAATGACGGGCCGCTAGGAGACTGCTCACACTACTCTCTCTCAATGTTAAAGGTTTAACCCTTGTTATTGGTAATGTTGAGATTGCTTATTAAGCTCAACAAATCACCCAGAATAGGGTCTGTATGCACTACTGCAGTTCTACAGGTCCTGTGGCAGGAACATTAAAATTAATAAATTAATTTAGTAGAGATGTTGGAGGTGTGGTATGGATGAGGGGGGCATTGTCAATTTTTTATGGGAGTGCAGAGGAGTTGTAGGCTATTGGAGGCAGGTTAAATCCACTTTAGAGGCAGAATTGGGGGTTCCCTTATCGTCACCTTCTGGGTCTCCTCCGGTGCGGCCACTCTCACTTCCTTCAGCACCTCGGCCCCAGACCTCGGGTGAGGAGGAATGTGGAACAGATGGGGAGATTCTTCTGAATGCAGCACCTCTGTTACCAACTGTGAATTTACCACACTCTGACCTCTTTCAATGTCCCACACTATAACACCTCTGATGTTTGTAACCCATGGGCTTTGATCACATCTTTCACTAGGTGTTGTTTTTCTACAACCTAATGGCAACTAACCATCCAATATATCTGGAAGAGACTGACATGCGTGCTTCCCTTTCTTTGAATGTTTCTTTCCCTTCAAGTTTTATTTCTTAGGGTGACAGATGCTTCTTAAGTGGAAGTATGGGGTGAGTTTCAATACAACGTTGTTGTTGTTGCTTAATTTGCTATTGCAATTTTATTTTGACAATTGTTTTATCATTTCAGTTACACACAGACACACATTCAAATCAAACACCATGTGATGCACATTGACACCTGGCTTCCCATTGCATGCACTGTGCCAGAACTCTGATCCTCTGAGGATGTGGTTCCCCTTATCACCCTCTTGCTACATACATTATTCCTCATCCCTGCAATGGCATCTTTCCATATTTTGACATGGAACATTAATGGCCCTCTAGACTGGGTGATATGCACTGCGGTTCTGGCCATTGCCCATTGCCACTACCCCCAGTTCTCTTCCTCCAGGAGACTCATCTCTTGGGGACTAGATGCCCCTTCTTGGAGTGCAGGGGTTACAACAGGGTTTTTCATGCAGGGTTTTTGCACAGTTCCCAGGGGGTGACCATCCTGCTGAGACATTCCTTCCCCCTTATGATCTCCCAAGCAATCCACAGGATCGCTTTCTTGCACTTACGTAACGCTTGAGGGCCAGATCGTCGATCTAGTGAGTGTTTACGCTCCACCAGCGGCTCACGTTTCTTTCTTTTGTGATTTATCTAAAGCCCTCCTAAACCTTCCACAGGGCCTGATGGTTGTAGGTGGAGACTTCAATGCGGTCCCCATCCCTGAAGTTGATACTACAGGACCCCCTTTGACATCGAGGTGCTCAGGTACCCGTCGCCTTTCTGACTGGGCCAATGCCCTGGGTTTCTGTGACGTGTTGAGGGTCTGGCACCCGAGACACCACCAATACACACACACATCGGCTGCCCATCATTCCCACTGCCGTATAGACCTCGTTTTCCTACCAGCCCATGATTGTCATGCCGTTTCCCATGTCCAAATTCCCACACGCTACATTTCTGACCATGCTCCTATTCTACTTCACCTGGGCTCCCCCAGGGAGGGTCCTCGGCCCATGTAGCACCTTAATCCTTGTTATCTGCAAGACAAAGCCTACATCAAAACTCTGAGGGAAGAATTAAAGGCATAATTTCAGAATAAGGAGAGCTGGATTAACACCGTTGGTACTCTATGGGCCGCTAGCAAGGCCACATTGTTGGGCTTTGCCAAGGGGAGGATCCATATGCAGGAACCATCATCCAGTTGGAGGTGCATGCCGTCCACTTATAGAATAACCTAGAAGCAGATCCCGACTGTGATGGTTCCCAACAACTAACTCTCCTACACAAAGACATTCACCTCCAGTCCCTAGAGGCCACCAAGCATCTGTGGCATGCTACCACGGCCAGGATATGCGGAGGGGGACAAAAATGGGAAGCTGCTGTATTGGCTGGCCTCCCATCATTACGTAAATAGGATTGTTCCGGAGATCATTGATGAACACGGTGTCTCCTTTCACTCCCTCCCTGGCATTACACAAACATTTGCTCGTTACTACCACCATCTATATACTGCCCCTCTGGGAGAGATGCGTCCATCTCTACTCAGGTTCCTGTCTCTCCAGCCAAAGCCCGGATCTTGGACAAACACTTCTCAGAGGAGGAAGTGGGAACAGCTTTATTGACAGTGGCAACTGAGAAGACTCCTGGTCCCAATGAGTTCCTAGTGGAATGCTATCAGGCACTCCGAGATGTCTTGACTCCGCAGCTCCTGTCCCTCTGTAGGGAAGTGGGGGAGCAGGGTACCTTCCCCATGCAGATAGATACAGCCACTATCGTGGTGATTTCCAAAACACAAACACCATCTGCTTCATGTGCTGACTGCCACCCAATATCCCTGATCAAAGGGGAGTTTAAGATCTTTGCGACCCTACTAGCTGCCCGACTTAAGCAGGTATTACCCACACCGATACATCCTGACCAATGTGCCTTCTTGAAAACCTGTGGCACGCGACGCTGTCTCCACCAGCTTCATGTGGCTCTGGCCCTCTGTCATTTGTTATCTTTTGACTTGGTTTTTCTTTTCATAGATTTCAAAAAGGCATTTGATATGGTGGGCTGGGGCTACCCTCAACCGGTGCTGGAGTGGGCATGGTACGAGCGCTATACTAATGAAGTTCTCTTCCATGCATTCCCTATAGGCAGAGGGACTAGGCAGGGTTACCCCTATCCCTGCTCCTTTGCGTGCTCACGATAGAGCCTCTGGCACAACTCATCCGGGTTGATGCACAGACCCATGTGGAGGTGGGGCGAGGGTCATGAAGACCGTATACTGCTGTACGCAGATGATGTCCTGCTTTACTTATTGAACCCGGCACAATGGGGACCCTGATGTCTACATCTCCTGCACTGCTTTGGAGCAGCATCAGGTCCTAAAGTAAACCCTGCCAAGTCGATATTGGTACTCCTGGCCTCATCCTGAGGCTGCTTTGACTGGCAGAGCAACATACCCATCCGTCGTGTTAGCTTCAAGTACTTGGTCATCTGGATTGCACTACACCCAAACTTGACTGGTCTCTCAACTTTAAGCCCCTGCTACGGAAGGCCAAAGCTGATCTTGTCAAATGGCAATCTCTCCCGCTAAACGTTATGGGCCGAATCCTCCTGTATATGATGATGATCCTACCTCACTTTTTCTACACTTTTCAAAACTTCCCACTTCCCATACCAAGGAAATGCTTCCGGTCTCTGGACAGGGTTACTATATCCTTTCTCTGGCATGACCCCAGGGCTCATGCCCCTATGATGATGGGCTGGGAATGGCAAACCTCTACCTTTATCACATAGCTTCACACCTATTGGCCATCCACGATTGGTTTAACGGGGGTTGGTCAGACCCTGCCTACCACCTGGAGTTAACAATTATGGAATTCCCCCAACTCTTATCTATGCTCTATGGTTCTCCCATCCCCACTCTACACCCACAGTGACAAAACTGGTCCTGCAAGCCTGGAGGGCCTCTTTACGTCATATTCAGTGGGACACCAAACTCATGCATCAGACACCTCTTTGGCATGGTACTTGGTTGCAGGAGATGGTGACTTTGGAGGGGTTTGAACGATGGGACCCTATTGGAATTTCACACCTTAGGGACATTTGGCCAGGGATTCACATGCGTTCCATTCAAGAACTTCAAACCATGTACGCACTGTCTCACACACAGTTTTATAAATATCTCCAACTGAGACATGCACTTCAATCACACCTCCTCCAGACTGATACACTCCCTGTGTTCAATCCATGGGAAGCTAAGCTTTTGATGGGTGACGTAGGTAAAGGTGGAGTCTCTAAAATCTACCACACCTTGAAAGTCAATGCACCAGGCACCTTAGACCACCTGAGAGTCTGATGGGAGGCATGGCTGTTTCCTCTCGAGGACGATTGGTGGGATGCACTAATAGCACCGGGGGTGATCACCACCTCGTCTAAACTACGACAGGTTCAAACCTATTACTTATATGGGGCATATCTCTCCCGGATAGGCTCTAGTGAGCCAAACTGCTGCCCAAATCTACATGTCCCCGCTGTAGAGCAGCTCCTGCTGACTTCTATCATATGGTTTGGCTTTACTCTATAATTCAATCATTTTGGTCTGCAGTCGTGGAGGAATTGACGGAGGTGTTGGGCTGGGAACATTCCCTTTCTCCCCTAGTACTTCTTCTGGGTGTTCTCGAGGGCTCTGGAGGCACGAGGGCCAATCGCTCTTTACTGGGGACGGCCATTATGGTTGCTAAATGAGATATTGCTACATGCTAGAAATCCCCTTCTCCTCCCACTCTTCCACAATAGCGCTGAGGGGTGGACTGGTGCGCAATGCAGTAAAGACCAGTCTATGAGGCATGGGGCTGTCCCCATAAATACAACCATATATGGGGAAAGTGGCTGAGCCAATGAGTCCATGACAGTGTCTGAGGATGGAGATGCCGCTATACTGTAGTGTTGTATTATGCCAACGGAATGCCAGTGCTTTGCAATTATATCTGACAAATCAAATGTGTGTCATAATGTTCACATTGTATGTGCAAACTTCAATAAACTCTGTTTATCAAAAACAATTGTCTTTGAATTACTTTTGTAGCCTGTTCCTGTCATAAATTACAGATTAAATTTTATAAACTGTACTTTAACATTTTTTAGGATTCAGCTACAGCCATGTCAATGAAAATAGTTTATGGTGCCTAGTCACTGTAGGATCGAGCCTATTTTAATTTCACACATATTTGACTTTTCAATATCAAGCACCCTACCCAGGGGGCAACAAGGTGTACCTAGGAGTGTTTGATATTATTTAAAAGCAGGATTTTCAGCTTGCCAAAAATTGGTATTTTGACAGATGCAATAGCAGGTTTTTAGGCTGTAGTAGGCAGGCTAAATGTGGTAGGCCTAAAGCCATGTTTTCTAGGCCCACTCTGTGGATGGCACAATGGGCTGCAGTCCACCAGTGGCATTTAACTTCCAGGCTCTGTGTACATTTTCTGTATCACACACTAGGGGTAATAGTCAAGTTAAATACATAAATTAGGGATAAGACAATATAATCATGTTTAACGGGGACCACGGGCACTTTACACCTCTTTAGCAGGGGTAAGAGTGGACAGAGCAAAAACACAGGGTCCAGAAAAAGGCAAAAATCCTGGGGTGACTATGCAGAAAAGACAAAATGTCTGCAAGATCCTACATAGTTTTCAAAAAGCTGCCTTCAATCTGGCTTCAGTCTGTTCACTACTCATCCAATTTACAAGTACTCTCCATTTGCTACAACCCCTTCTTCTAAATGTATGTTTTCTGTAGAGCTCAATCCCTCCATGTTAGTTATTGCTGCCACTTGTTCAGCAGTGGTATTCACAAATATTTCCCACCAACAGACAAATGCTTCCAGCGGCTGCAACTAGTGAATTCTATCAATGGTCCACATGGGTAGATTTGACAAATGGCCTTTCTAGATGTTCCTCGTGCCAGCTCCCCCACTACAGTTCTCTTGTCCAGCTTGCCCACAGTCAGCTACTCTCAGCTGCCTGCTTACCTGCTGCCCTTGGTTTGTGCCTCCTCTGCTCATTTCTTGCGCTGTTTTGCCTTTACTGCTCATTTTTCTGCCATCAGTTTTGCCTTTTCTGCTCTTTTATCTGTCCTCTGTTTTGCTTTTCCTTCTTGTTTTTTGCTCTCTGTTTTTCTTTTCAACTTGTTTTTCTGCTCTCTCTTTTGCCTTTTTTGCTTGTTATTCTGCCCTCTGTTTTGCCTTTTCTGCTAATTTTCTGTCCTCTGTTTTGCCTTTCTGCTCATTCTTCTGCCCTCTGTTGCCTTTTTCTGCTTGTTTTTCTGCTCTCTGTTTTGCCTTCTTATGCTTGTTTGTTCCCTCTTCCCGCTGTTTACCTCCAACCGCCACCCATTGCCATGCCCTCCCTCCAGGACCTACTTAATGGGGGCTGTGCCGCAAACCCATTAAGCAGGTGCTAGTGCCAGTTCCTCCTGCTACACTTCTCCTGTTCAGCTCGCCCGCAGTCCGCTACCCTCTGCTGTTTGTGTACCTGCTGCCTGCTCTTTGTGCCTCTTCTGCTCGTTTCTTGCTCTGTTTTGCCTTTGCTACTCATTTTTCTGGCCTCCATTTTGTCTTTTCTGCTTGTTTTCTGCTCTCTGTTTTGCCCTCTTCTGCTCTGTTTTGCCTTTACTGCTCATTTCTCTGCTCTCTGTTTTGCCTTTTCTGCTCATTCTTCTGCCCTCTCTTTTGCCTTTTCTGCTTGTTCTTCTGCCCGCTGGGCTTTTCTGCTTGTTTTTCTGCTTTCTGTTTTGCCCCTTTCTACTCATTTTTCTGTCTTATGTTTTGCCTTTTCTGCTCCCTCTTTTTTCTGCCCTCTGTTTTGCCTTTTTCTGCTCATTTCTTCCCTCTTCCCATCCTTTCCTCAAGACCTGGCTTTTCGACAGAGACCCTCTCACCCCACAGGGGTGACAGTGCAGTGCTCTACAAATGCTGATTGATTGATTGATTATGCTAATCATTCTAACATAGTTTTTCATGATATTTCTAACAGGCGTATTCTGACATGCATTCATGCCAACACTTCCAATTATTTTAATAGCTGGACTTTATCAGGGTCTTTCACAAGCAAGCTGAAGCTTTCTTCTTAGGGGATTATTCCAATAGATTAAGTAGGTGGGTTCAAACTGTAGATTCAGCAAGTGAATATAATAAGTGGCTCCTACCAAGAATAACAAGCAAGTGAAGTACTGACTAGCACAGACCCCATTCTACTAAGATGGTAGTATGGAGGAGCCTGTGATGTTTGTCACATTTGGAGACTTTGTGGATTTGGATGAATTCTACAAAATATATTTTCTGCAATACTCAAAGTTTATCATAGATTCGTTTAGACATGGGTGAAAGTGGGGGGCAACAAGTTCATTCAAGCTGAGTCTGGTGTCTAAGGTGACTAATCCATCCACTGTAAGGGCCTGTATGTGACCTCATGGTCACAGGTTCAAATCCTGGTGGGTACACTCAGCCTTTCATCCTTCTGAGGTCAATAAAACGAGTACCTTTGAGTTGGGTAACAATAAACATCTGTTACTCAATGCCAATATACCCTTGGATGAATGTGTGCTTTATAAATACATGCTAGGTTATTCATTTCCTACACTTGTTAATTAAGCCTTGTTAATTAATATAAAAACTAACTTCTGAAAATGTAGGCAATATCTATTGAATATTCAACCTAGTAAGTCAAAATGGCAGAAGTTTGTCACATGTATCTAAAATATGAGCATTTGTGTTTGATAAACCTCAGTATGAGGACCATTTCCCAGTCTTCCTTGGGAATGTATTAATCCAGCTTGGGGCAAATATACTCTGCAAAGGATGAACTATGTTGATGCTTGTACTAAGAGTCTACCAACGTGGAATGCACCATACAGACAGAGGTCTCACTGTTTTCTGGGCAGACCATTAGTCTTATTTCACCAAGCTTCTGGAGCTCTCAAGTCACGTTCTCCAGAATATTCAACTGACGCACCGTACCGCTGGATTATAATTGTTCTCTGGTAGGATATCTGTAACTTAAAAAGGATGGGTTCAGAAATATTTCCGAGTTTTGATCTCATCTCACAGATGTGTTTTAGTATTTGAAAACTGCAATAATATTTTATTGGATTTTGCCAAGAATGTCTAGCGGCACATGGCTCTTTAAGGAACCTTTATAGTTAGGCAGATAATGCACTAGAGAACATTTGTTGATATTGTATATTCAATGTCAACCAGATTATGAAGAATACTAAGGCATAGAACTATACAAAATTAGAATTTCTAATTAGTGTAGAATGTGCTCAGCATGTTCAGGCGAGGTAAGGCCATTTAGAGTCAATCTTCATGCAACTGGCAACGATAGAGGGGGTGCACTGATGGCATCACCAGGAATCCGAACTAAGGGGGTGATTACGATGGCATCGAGGTGGTGATTGGGACCGCCCGCCTGTATGGCGGCGGTACCGCACGTGAAATTACGATGCGTCCGCCACCGTGGAGGTCGCATCTTGCATGTTTACCATTGCGGCGGGTGCTTCTGGCTGCAGCACCTGCTGCAATAGTAAAAATGCATGTAATGCCATTCCCTGCACTATGTGGCAGGCACCAAGCGGTGCCTACCACTCAGTGCAGGAAAATAGTGCACAACCACCTCGCCCCAACACATGGGGGGCCCGCAACGGTCCCCCAAAACCAATCCCCGCCAGCCTTTCCATGGCGGTTTCACATCCATTGAAAGGCTGGCTACAGCCAATATCGTAATTTGGCGGACGGTGCCTTCTAGGCACCGCCACCATTTTAGGCATGCTGACCGCTCCAACAGGCAATCGGTATGATTGCCTGTGGCGGAAGCGTGGCGGGGGGTCTGTGCGACCGCCGCGGTCGAAAAGCGATTCCCCCACCATCGTAATGTGGTGGGGGAAATTGCTATCCGATGGCGGTGGGCGTGCCACCGCACGGCTGGCGGTTGCGGGCCTTCCCCCATCGTAATGACCCCCTAAGAGATAACCTAGTAAAACATCCTTAGTAGTAAGTGGTAGGATTGCGAAGGATGCACAGTGCCCAGACAATATTGATTTTCATGGTAGTACATTCATTTACATCAAGTCCTATGCCAGTACACACTTAATAAATGGAGAGCCCAAACACAAAGTCACAAGCAAACATAGGAACCGCAGATGAGATGCCAATGAGAGTTCCTTTTTTCTTTATTATTTCAACTCAGCTCAAAATCGTATGGTCTCAAGTACATGTCGAAGGAATGTGGACTTTACATGTTGCACATGAGGGAGGATCCTGACTCCTGTAAATGAAAAGGAGGAAGCTCAGAAACTGCCTTGGAGGAATCACTGGATTTAAATATCACAGCTTCAGAGGACCACACGCTCCCTTTCTACTCATATTCTCTTTTCATAGACTACATGTAATTGCTGTGAAGTTTAGTATTTGTCTAGGCATTTTTGAGGCCCGCAGGGAGGGGGCGGAAGAGGCTTCTTGACCTGCCACCATCCATACACATTGGAGAGTGTGTGGGGAGGGTCCCCCTTATAACAGTTCAACAGCATTCAGACGGGAGGTCTTGGTTACTGTGACCTTGCCTTTGCCACACACCTCTCATAGGGACTGCTCGTGACCCTCTGATTGTAAGGAGTCAGAAGAGCCATAGCCCGGGGTGTGAGGCTGGTCCCAGTATTTGATTGCGAGGGGCCCTTGCATGATTCACAGAGGTAGCCCCTGCAGAGACCAGGCTCCTTAGACCACCGGTCCCCACACAATTGGATTGCCACCTTGCTGAGTACTGGTTTGTTGAGGCCTGTGAACTTTAGATCTGGCTTCGAGATCTGCCCCTGATACACGGACACGGGCGGCACATGGGGATCTGAGGCACTGGAGCAGCTCGACCATTAGGGCGTCTGGACACAGTGTGAGGAGGTAAAAAACCAGAAATGGCAGGCATGCCGCAGACAGTCGTCCCCCTGGAGCCTACAGACTCTAAACTCGACCGGATATTGACTGCCATAACCAACACCAGGAAGCATCTCTGGGGCCACGTGGATGCAGTGGCGGTAGAACGAAGGGGCATATGTACAAGGAGTTAACGCTGCCGTAGCATCAATTTTGTGATGTTACGGCAGCTATTTTTTTATCGCCTTATTTGCAAGTTGTCGCTAACCTCAGTTAACTGCAGTTTTCTGGCGAAAACGTGCATTTTTAAGATCGCCACTTCTGTTTGCAGGAGTTAACGAAAATGAGATGCATGGTAGGCGTTCCTGTGCAAAAACTGCCGCTAACGCCACTTCGCGATATTTACAAGGAATTCCTTGTATGGTGCAAAACCAAAAAACTGCCTCTAACTGCAGTCAGAGGCAGTTTTTTAAGACCAGAAAATAGCTGGTCTTAAAATTGGTGCAAACACTTGGGGCCTCATTTCAGAAGGTTTTGGTGCTGGACAGCGCTGCAAGGAATGTTGCTGCACTGCCCAGCGACAAAACTACAGGGCAGGAATGTGCACCATCAATAAGATAGGGGGCATTCCTGGGCATCATTCATGAAAAGTGTTGCATCGCTGCTACAAAAAAGCATTGCAACACTTTTCACTATGCCCTTCTTGCGACAGCATGGATACGCTGTATTCACTGTACAGCGCTCCATGTCGCAATTAATGACAGATACGTCTGGAATCCTGATGTATCTGTCAGCACTAAAGTCACACATTGCTGCAGTTGTGTCACAAGCATGGCGCAACTCCAGCTATGCATGGGGCCAGCCTATCCCTGTGGCACTGCTTCACTCTTACGCCTGCCACGAGGCAGGTATAAGGTACTGATGCAGTGACGTCCTAGAATAGTCACAGTGAAATCTGATGGATTTCACTGTGCCACTCCTATGAGGCTTTGTTGTGTGGGAACGCCCACCCTGCATACATCATACCTGATGCAGGTATAATGTGGCACAGGGCTTCACAAGGTCACACATATGCCTAGTTGCGTCACTTTGAAAATACGGTGCAACATGGTGCAAGAATCATGCTGCAAATATGTCAAGGAAATGATGCACTGGTGGGGTGAAACTGTCAGAAGGGGCTCATGAATAAGCCCCCCCTGTCTTTTCCCCTGAGTTGGCGTATAATGGCTACCATGCACCAACGCAGCCACCCTTGTGCCATGGTGCACGGCTGACTATGTTGCGGAGTTGATTGATGTTGTGGCTCCATCTCTTCTCAAGACGTCAGCAGGTGGGGCTGGACTAGTGGAGGGCGCGAGTGAACCAGTTGGCCTTCTTGAAGTGTTATTTGCATGGTCTTTTCTTGAGGGGTGCCAGGGTGCCGGCGCAGTTGGAGATCCATTGGTGGAGGTTGGGTGCTGCGGTGTTGGCATCTGTAAGCGTTGGCGAAGTGTTGGTGCTGAGGGAGATGATGGGAATTTCTTCGGTGGACTTGATCCAGCTGTGACGGGGGCAATGATGGCGATGGTGTATGGTGGGCATGGCGAAGGCATGATGTAAACAATGATGGTCATTACAGGAGAGTCCTGTGGTGAGGCTTTAGTTGAAGTTCCTCAACACAGAAAGGAGCCAAGGGGGAAAAAAATCAAGACGCCCCCCACTCAACACATTATCAACAACAAGGGCCTGACTCAATGGACACAAATCTTTAGCTTTAAGACACTGGAGGAGTCCAAAATATTTTTTAACTACACCAACCACGCAATGCGGTAAAATACCGCTAATTCAAGTGTCAAAATGTCCAATTTATAAACGCACTGTCACTACACTGCAGCCAAAAACGTTCCCACCCAAAATTTAGTTAAAAGAGGTTAGAAAAAGTGTGGGAGTGGAGAGAAAGCACCTCACGGTAGTAACACCAAGGGGGGCTTGCTAGTTGGTACTCGCTAGCACACCCACTTATCATCATAGGTTGCTTTCTCACCATGAAAAGAAAAGTGTTCCAACATACACTATCTTAAACGTGAAGGAAGAAAACAGTAACAGCAAGGTACAATAAGCACTGTGGGTGCTAATGTTACACACGTGCCCTACTGATCCCCGTAAGAAAAGAAAAGAAATTCCCAACATTAAAAATGAGTACCTACTCACTGGCCAAATATGACTTTATTCAGTGCTGTGAGCGTCCTCAATAAAAAATGGTTAAATTTAGACCATTATTACATCCAAAGCGCCAACATGTTTCGTTGCTACCACTTTGCGCAACTTCATCAGGGCTAAGGGGATGTGAATCGAATAACTGGGAAACCTGTGTATATACATGCGGGAGAGTATTGATAGCCATGGTAGTGGCAGACATAGCGATAGCTCTAGACACGCTGTACCCAAAATGTTTGTGGCTGAGGATGTGATGCATAACGAGCATTTTTACTATTTGTGCCTGTCTATAGGTGCCATAAGTGTATATGGTCACCCGGCGGATATGCGACCAATTGGCGCGTACCGTAAAACGAGGGGGTTGAAGGTACGAGGGACACTAGCAACAACTCGGTAATTAAAGGTTTTACATTATCATCATTAATTCAAGTATGTTGTGCGGTGTATATTGGGGGTTATTTACTCCTGGCACGTGTTTTGTCGTCTTTTTATTTGTTATATACCTGCAGACCAAGTGGTAATTCCAAGTGGAGTGAAGATTGGTTATCCCCTTAGCCCTGATGAAGTTGCGCAAAGTGGTAGCAACGAAACATGTTGGCGCTTTGGATGTAATAATGGTCTAAATTTAACCATTTTTTATTGAGGACGCTCACAGCACTGAATAAAGTCATATTTGGCCAGTGAGTAGGTACTCATTTTTAATGTTGGGAACTGCATTTCTTTTCTTTTCTCACGGGGATCAGTAGGGCACGTGTGTAACATTAGCACCCACAGTGCTTATTGTACCTTGCTGTTACTGTTTTCTTCCTTCACGTTTAAGATAGTGTATGTTGGAACACTTTTCTTTTCATGGTGAGAAAGCAACCTATGATGATAAGTGGGTGTGCTAGCGAGTACCAACTAGCAAGCCCCCCTTGGTGTTACTACCGTGAGGTGCTTTCTCTCCACTCCCACACTTTTTCTAACCTCTTTTAATTAAATTTTGGGTGGGAACGTTTTTGGCTGCAGTGTAGTGACAGTGCGTTTATAAATTGGACATTTTGACACTTGAATTAGCGGTATTTTACCGCATTGCGTGGGGGGTGTAGTTAAAAAATATTTTGGACTCCTCCAGTGTCTTAAAGCTAAAGATTTGTGTCCATTGAGTCAGGCCCTTGTTGTTGATAATTTAGTTGAAGTTCCCCCTGGTGGAGAAGACGGGCTCAAAAGTGTGTCAGGCTATGTGGCTTGCTGCAGTGAGTAGCTGCTTGAGTCCGATGTTGGCGAGGTTCCCCAGGAGGGGGTGGTGTTCTGGTCACTGGGGTTGTCCAGGTGGAACTTGAGGTCTCCGAGTAAGATGTAGTCGGTGGATGGGCGAGCCTGGGGTGCGATGAGGTCTACAATGGCATCGGTAAATGGGGGTTCATGGTCCGGGGGGCCTGTAGATGAGGGTGCCGCAGAGGGTGGTGTTGGGATTGGTCCGGATCTGGAAGTGGAGGTGTTCCATGGTCACCGTCGGGTCATTAGAGTGCGTGGTCAGTCAGAGTGTGCCTTTTCCAGACAATGGCAATGCCTCCTCCTGGCCGCTCGGGTGGTCCGTGCGAGGGAATTTGTAGCCGTCGTGGATGGTGATGGCAATGTCCAGTCCGGAGCAGAGGTTGGTCCAGTTTTCCGTGAAGAAGGCGATGTCTGAAGAGGTGGTGTAGAGAAGGTCCCAGATTTCTGTTGCATGTTTGTGGAGGGACTGCACGTTGAGGATGATGCAGTGGAGCCGGTCAGCTGCGCTGGTGTACTGATGTTGAGAAGGTGTGTTTGTAGTTTTGACAGGCATAGGGTGCAAGAGAATTCTACAGTGTTGCTAGATGGCAGGCAGTGTGGCGTCCAGTGTTGATAGCGAGGAGGGTGCTGGTTTCGTAGCGGTGGAGTGTCCAAGAGGAAGGGTCCTTGGAGCTGTGCGTGGTCCAGGGGCAGACAGACACAGACGGGCTTGCCTTTGGCGCACCAGTGGTACGCCCGCTGCGCATGGCCGCACAGCGGCTGCCATTATGTAGTGCTGCGTCGGTGACTAGACAGCTGGGAGGTGGGAAATGAGGGAAAGGACCCTTAACAGGGCGGGGACGTGGGGGGGGGAGCGTGGATTGTAAATATATATTTTTAAAATTTTTACCTCAAAGCCAGGTCCCCATTCTTCTGTGCTCCTGCTCTCCTGAGTCTGCTTACAGGAACAGAAAGCAGGCAGCCCGGCTCCCTCCCCTAAGCCAATCAAAATGCTGCAATGCGGTGTTGTGATTGTTCTTGAGCCCTGTGCCGAGGCGTTCAGTCAGGGTCTGGAGGAGTGGGCATGTTCTCCATGCAGGTTGTACTGCAGCCTTCATTGCGAACAGTGATGTGTGCATAACTGCTTTGGGCGGCCTGAGAGGGCCGACCAGTCATTGCACACTTGAGTGGGCATATCACTCCGCCCCTGACCTGCTCCGTGGGTAGTGCAGCCCCAAACAAAGGAAACATAGCATGAGTACATCAGTAAGTTATCATCATGTTATCTTTCCTCTTCTTGCACTGCTTGAAAGCAGTGGGGCAACACGCCTCTGCCACAGCTAATGAGCCACCACTGGGGGTGCGTCACCCACAGGTGCTAGGCCCAGGGCCGGACTGGGAACTAAAACCGGCCCTGACAAAGTGCTTGGCCGGCCCCCCTGGGGGGCTGGGGGTACGGCCGAGGTCTTTGCCACTGCCGGTTTTCGGCCGATTTTGTTACAGGGCCGATTTTGCAGCTATGCTGCAAAAACGGCCCTGTAACAAAAAAGGCCCCCAGGGGCCCAAAAACGTCCCGACCCGTGCGGCGCACCGGGGCATTGCCCGGTGCCCGCTACGGCCAGTCCGGCCCTGGCTAGGCCTGTGCCCGACTCGACCCCCGGGCCTCTTCCGCTACGCGTCCCACCTTCTCCTCACCTGGGCATTACCACCATTGTGCAATCCGCTGCACTCTCTCCAAATCTGTGACTCAGCCAGCAGGGGCCTCAGCCAGGCAGGATTTCCCAAGCTAGGGTACAGCAGTTGATGCCAAGTCTGCTGGGGAACCTAAGGATGCAGGTGATGCAACAGGGCCCCCTTTGGCGTGAAGTTGCAGCGCTCCCGCCACACAAGTTCGGCGCAGCTCAGGGGCCTCACCCTCCACAGCGTCTGGCCAGAGCAACATCCTCTGGCCTGTGATGCAGAGAGGCGTGGCCCACCATTGGTTATCTCCTCCATGCACCCCGGTGTAGTGGTGGTGTATGGTATGCAATGCAGACCTCCCAACATTGGTGCACAGGAGTGCCTCTACTGTTCACTGCTCCAAGGGGCACTGGGCGGACTTCTCACACAGGCCAGCAATGTGTCTCCATGCGACCTGGCAGACTTCACCACCAGGAAAGGGTGATCACCAATGCCTCAATGTCTACCACCAGGTACATCCACAGCACCCCAGCATCCCACTTCGGGGCCCAGGCGCAGGCCCAGTGAGGCCTTTGGGCCCCAGGGACTGTCCGCGCTTTCAGGGTTTTGGATACCATGGTGTTGCAAGGAGTGCGCAATGATAAGTGATGCATCACTGGTTTTGCCCAGCGATGCGCCTCTTTTCATGATTGTAGCCCTGGATTTCCTCTTCCCCTGGGACTCTGGCTGGTCATCCTGGCTGTTGGGGGGCTTGGGAGGTTGTTGATCTGTGCTGCACTTGGCCCTGGCTGCTCCAATCTGCATTCCATTGGTTTTGTTGCCTATTTTTCATTGGAGGTGGACTTATAGGCTATTTTTGCCTCTAGAGGCTGACTAACGTGAATTTTTTGCCCGCAAATTGGCCTTTCGTCAGTTTTCGCCGGCAAATGCCAGAATTTGTATTGCCTTCACGCTAGTGTTAACAGCAGTTTTCACCGCAGCTACCTGGAACTATCGCCATGTAGCGACGTATTGTAAATACATCGCTAACAGGGCGATAGTTTTTGGTGATAGGCCGCATTAAGAAAACTGCCGGTAACTAGCGTTAGCGTTAGTTAGCGGCAGTTCTTGTACATATCCCCCTAAGTCTACTGCGTGATGACAAGCGGAAACTTGCTGACTGAGCCACGTACACCAAAGGCTCTCTCCAAACTCTGCAACCAGCCTCGACAGACCTGGAAGGAACGGTCCGAGACCTGATGACCGGATTACAGGCTCTCGAAAATAGAGCAGGATGTGAAAGGACGATCCCTTTGAAGTAACTTGGTGCCAATATCGGCAACTGTAGGAAAGTAGGATCTGCTTTTATGGTTATCCCCACCCCTATATCAGGCCTTATCAATCCTGAAGGCAGGGTGTGTGGTTCTAAGTGTGAGGGTGCACCTGCATGAGCAGAACACCCCTACAGCCGACGGAGTCCATTCTCCCGGGTTGTAAGTGAAGCAGCCATATACTATATAGAGAGGCACCGCATAGTTACGCAATGACCATCTTGAAACTGGCTGCAATGAATCCTAACATGTTTGGTATCAAGCATGTTGGAATCCTACCCCCATACCATAAACGATGTGAGAGGTATGATTCCAAGCACTGGAAGAGCCCTCCGTTAGGCTCTCAGTGTTCCTGGTACCAGCCTTCTTGACCCGGACAGCACAAAATGTTTGCTGCTGACCAGAGACACAATTCTGCCCTCTTGCTGCTGAGCCAAGCTCGAGCAGGGGAAGGCAGAACAATAGGCATCCTGTCACAGGGAGGTGTGACCACCTCCCAGATAGGATTTAGTGTATTGGGGCAGGGTGGGTGCGCTTGCCAGTGCCACTCAGTCTGCATGAGGGGCACATTTGGTGTCCCCATGCATAGTCCAGTTCAAACCAGCTTTTGGGAGCTGTTGGCTCCCGCTCTGGCGCGAAACTGGACAAAGGGCATGGGAGTAACCTCACTCTGTCCAGAAATTCCCCTGGAAGGGTCCCCTGAATCGTCCCAACACTTTCCTGAGGGTACTTAAGGGCTTATGTGTGGGTGGGTCCCTAGATTCATCGTGGCACAAGATTCAGATCAGACACCACTTCTTCTTCTACCATCTGGGCACTCTGGACTTCGCTGGACTTCGTTTGGGCTCGACTTTGTCTCACTTCCAGTCTGCTGCATTGTCTGTGCCCGTGCATCATACAGGAACCTTCCAAGGCCTGTGGGCAACAAAGACACCTGAAGGAATCTCCATTGGAGTGAAGGAGTCTCTCCCCTGCATTCGCAGGCACTGCAACTAAGTAGACCGGTCTGCGGATCCTGAGCTCCTCCGGACTCTGTAAGGATCCTGCAACACAGGTGGCGATTTTCCACAGCTCCCGAGGCCTGACCTGCCCTCTCACCAAGTGTGAGGCCAGTATCCCTTGTGGGGGTTGTAATAACTAAACCCCTATGCTCCACGTCAACTTGCAGTTACAAAGTCTTGTTGGCTTCCTTCCAAGAAGATCTTTGGGCACCAAGTAGACCCAACTTCGAGCACCGCCAGTGACCAGAATCTTCAGCCACACTGCATCGTGTGCATTGTGGCCTGCATCTTTTGGTGAGCTGCTTGGGGTCCTCTTGCGACTCCGGTGCTTCTTGCCTGTAGATCCACTTGAGGGTCATCTTTGTTACTTTTGGGCTCTCCTGATAGCTCAGGGCCTTCCCTGACTCCCCTGCTTGTGGTGAGTCCCCTGGACCTTGCTGGTCCCGACATTGCACCTTCTTTGACTTCTGCGTTGGTTGCATTTGGCAAGGCTACTTGGTGCTCCCGCCGGACACAGACCCCTCAGCACTCAACATCTGACGTGGGACAGCTCATGCACAGCACCTGGTCTTCCTCAGCATTGCCTGGTCCTCACAGCTGCAGAGTCAAGTTCATTGTCATCCATCCTGCAACACCCAACATCGGAGGGCATTTGTCTTCCCAGTCTCTTGGTCACTCCTGAGTGACATAGACTCTGTCCCCTCTGCTTGCAGGTACCACTCATCTCAAATCCACCTTCGGATTCCACCAGACACGTTCTCCTTCTTCAGCAGCGACACTTTCCTGAAGTCTTCCATTGGGTTCAATGGCGGTTTCCGACAACACTTCACACCTATGCACCCGCCTTCCCTGGTGTAGGTAATGTGGGTACTAGTTTATCCACAGGTGGAGTGGCTCTCCAACCTTTGCTCTTCCAAGGGGTTTCTTCAGGGTCCACTGGGAAGGGTCCTTAATCTCTAAAAAATCCACCTGCGTCTTACCCGTAGAGTTGTACGGAGCACGGGGTCGTGTTCCCACACTGCACTTGCTCTCCATGGGGTCCCTATCTACTCACCTTGGGTGGTTCCTTGGGTCCCCAGCACTTCTACGTCCTCTCGACACTGTCTTGAACCGAGTCGTGGTTCTTATACCACTTTCTTAGTATATGGTTTGGTCACCTCCTGGGGTCCACTGTGTGTTCTGTGCTATTTACTGTGTTTCTTCGCAAAATATTGTGTGCATTGTGATTATCTCCAGGTAGGAGATATCTAAACGTGTTAGAGAGTATTATATAATAAATACATATTTTTATAAATACCTTGTGTGGTTCTTTTTCACTTAATCTATACTATAAGACTGCATTCTGGTAAAACAAGCTGCTTTATACTCCTTCTGGACTAAGCCTGAAGGCTGCTCTCCCCAGCTACCACTTAGAGAGCGTATAAACTTGTTTAAGACCTCTTAAATCACAATAAGGGTTGTATGGACTGGTGCAAGGTGCCCACTTATATTGGTGGACATCATATACCAGGCCAGGGTCTCTCAGCAACCCTACCCAGAAGCATAGTAAGGTACATAGTACACATTGCAATAAATAAACACGCCGCACAAATTTTGTTGGAAAACAGTCTGCTGCAGGTTTATTTCATACATGAAGCATGCCAACGTGGTGGGTTAACTTATAGGCGATACAAGGGCAGGCAGCGATGAGTAACCTTAGCTGCCCACCCGCCTGATGAGCCAAACGGCACCGTGGCCAACCTAATTGGTGCTTTTATTTATATGGGGATTATCCCGTGGACCACCAGTCCATGACTATACTCATGCATTTTTAGGGACGGAGCGTTGCAAGGCAAGCCCTCGGTTGCTCAGGCTTACAACCGCCTGAAGGACTAGTGGGGCGCCGACGTTTCCATCCAGGGTCCTGCCGTAAAGTCCCTGGGGTTTGGTTAAGAGCACCCTTGCTGTGCTCATTGAGTGGGTACCACTTAGGACCAATCAGCCTCTAGATCGCCCTGTAACTCCGCCAAAGCACTGGATGTGGCTGCCATCATATCCGGGGCCCCCCACCATGGCAGGCTCAATAATTTCCTGAAACCTCCAGATACCAATCCTGCTTGCCGGACCAAGTCCCTATTCACCTTTGGTGTACCCCATTCCCTATCGGAGTACCCTGCGGTGTTAGCACTAATGAGGCCACTAATGAGGCCATGCCCCATTTAACCAGGTCCTTCTTCAGAGCTGGGGGTCCGCTCCCTGCTGGTCCTTGCTGCCACTTTGTGACCAAACTGCACCGGTACATGCAGGGTGACCCAACCCTGCTGTCAGAGTGAGGGGGAGTGCTTCAACTCTGCTGGAGAGAGTACACAGAGTACAGACCAGACATTTCGCTCCCAGGGGCTCCACAAAGGTCAGTGGTGGCCACAGCCATGAACTTCTACGACAAGGAAGCTATCCTAAAGGCAGTTAGGGAAACGGGCATCTCACGTTTGATAACACACTTAGAGTCATCGTCCCAGATTTCACGATGGCATTACAGTGCCGACAGGCCTCGTTCCTGGGAGTAATGAAAATACTGCTGTTTATTTATTTAGCATTTATAAAGTGCCCTGAGTGTCTCTCGGGCTGCTGTTCTAGCTTACTCGCTCCTATTCCTAGCCAAATTGAAGGTGATAGCAAACCACATCAGCTATTTCTTTACTGAACCCGCGGACACCTGGGACTGGGTAGAACAGTGCCGATATGAATCCCCTGTGGAAGGAACGGCAAAAATGCGAAGAAGTTCGACTGCTCCAAGATGTGGTGGATGCAATTGCCACAATGGAAGCATTCAAACTACATATTCTTGCGCGCCATCCCTGGTGCAGGCCCAAGAGGAGCAACAATAGGCAATCACAACAGCTTCAAATATGTGGGCAGAGAGCAGAGAACTCTTGTAACACTGCATCTGCTGCAGACGATGTGCCGTCAGAGTCCAGTTCCTCCGAACACAGTACAGCCCCAACTGTACTCCCACTGGTCATGCCGCAGACTGCTGATAACATTGTCTAGTTATATGTGGGCAGGTGGCTCAGTGAAACACAACCAGATGATTAACCACTTACAGCTTTGATGTTGAAACTATGGACCATACCATTACTGTGCTCAGTGTAGCACTGTCACCAAATATTTAGCATTTTTAGACCAGGTCTCCACCCCCTTTTTATCGTCACCTCCCTTTTTCTTCTTTGCACTGACTCCCCACAGGACTCTGGTTGTGACATGGTGAAACACCTTGACCCCTTCTTTGATGAGGTACTATGTTCTTTGCTTTGGTAGGTAGACATTACTCTGCTGTCCTGGGTATGGGAGTTGGGAAAGTTGTTCATTGTTTTAGTTGCACTGTATGGCATGCAACGCTATGCCTTTACACATGGCCTGCTCCTACACTAGAACCCTACATTTCCATGGCCCCCTACACACCTCATACAGTGCTGACTGACCACAAACCATGGTATGGAAAACAAATCTAACCTGGAATGTCTGGGGGATGGGTACAGCGTGCAAACGGAATGCAGTACACCAATATGTTAAATGCAGAGGGGCCTGCATTGTATTCCTGCAGGATATGCATATTGCTAAAGGGAAGAACAACCGGCTTCAGAATAGCTGGTGTGGCCAATGTTATAGCACTATCTATTTGGGATATGCTAGGGGAACGCTCATATCGATTAGCCCCTTAGTACCTTTCAGGAGCACAAGGTTAGTAGTAGAACCAGAGGGATGTTATGTTTTTGTCGAGGGTCAGTTGCATGGCAGAGATGTACTACCTACTAGGTTGTATTTATGCTCCGAATGTAGCACAATAGCATTTCCTAGTGTGCCTCTCCACCCTGCTGGTGCGGTGGTCACATTTGCCCTCGATCATAGGTGGAGATTAGTTCAGGCATTTTTATGACCTGTTTAGAAAAAGAACAGATGATGAATGGAATGCTGAACAAATCAAACATTCACCCCCAATCACAGTTCTGGGTTAAATCAATCTTTTTTTGCTTGTCATGCCATTCCAGTTTGAACCCAGCCATACGCAAATAAGTCTTGACCCTGCTCCCAATGGGAGCAGTCCAGCCGGGCCTGCCAGGGCAGGACCTTCCTAGACTACAAACAAGCATCTTGGGACCAGTTTAAGGGGATCAGCCCTCATCAGTCAGTCTAGCTTCAATTCAATGGCATAGCAAGCACAGGACCCAAGTCATGGCATACCCTTCCCACTTCAGATGACAATTGCAAAAAGAAAATATGATGGACAGAATGCTAAACAAATCAAATATTTATCCCTGTCAAAGATCTGGGTGAAATCCATTGTTTTTTGCTTGCCATGCTACTCCAGTTTGAACCCAGCCATATGCAAATCATTCTTGACCCTGCTCCGAATATGCGATGTTCCCCCCTGCTCCCCATGGGAACAGTCCAACCTGAACTGCCAGGCCAGGTCCTACATGGATCAGAAACAAGCATCCGGGAACGGTTTCAGAGTATCACCCCTCCCCAGCCAGGCTAGCTTGAATCCAATGGCATAGCGAGCACGGGACCCATGTCTGGGCATACTCTTCCACTTGGGATAACAATTGCAAAAAGAACAGATGATGGACGGAATGCTGAAAAATTAAACATTCACCCCCAGTCACAGATCTTGGTTAAATCCATTGTTTTGTTAATATTGGAAAATATGATATCAATACATGCCACGTTATATACATGTAGAACTTGCACTTGAATAACTGTTCAAATAACCTCAAAAATCAAAGCATGATTTTTTGAGGTTATTTGAACAGTCAATGAATAAAGAACCTCAACATATACTTTTATCCGTACCCCAGGTACCCTAGGAATAAAGGAAACTCTTGGGTATACCTGTAGGTACTTTCAACCATCAACCCCCATCTGGAACCCTGCTTATCCAGTTTGATTTATTCTAAGAACTCCCATTCTATCTTTGGTTTAATCTGCCCTGGTGGTGCAATCCTACCGGTAAACAGTCAGAATATTGAGTAGGAAATGTCGACTTGCACTAATACTGAGTGCAAAATATCGTAATACAGAAATATCGACTGCCAGAATATCGTGGTCAAGAATATCGAGTTTAAGGTATGAAATATCGTTTACCAAAATATCGAAGTCATTAATATCATTTGCAAAAATATAGTTGTTAAAAATATCGTTGTTTTAGTTAGTGTTATGTATTTTAGTGTGTATTTTAAATGTATGTGCTATATTTTTTTGTCTAAGTATTGCATTTTATTTTTAATGTATGTGTTAAATTTTTAGAAGTTTGTTATTAAATAATTAATTGTTAATTAATTATGTTAATTGTGTAATTTTTTACGAAATTGGTGGTGGCATTTATAAGGGACTATTGTGGGAGGTAATTTATTTTTAATTAACTAATTATTTGTTAATTGATGCTAATTAATTGATTAAATTTAAATGTTGTCAATTGTGTAATAATTTTGATGTGTGAGTTGTGGGGTTTATAGTGGTAAATGGTGGGAAGTAATTGTTTTTTAAATGAATTAATGATTTGTTGTCAATTGATATTAATTTATTAATGCAAAATTAGTTATGTAAATTGTGTAAATATTTTTTAGGTGTGTGTTTTGGTGTTTATTGGGGTATAGGGTGGAAAGTAATTTAGTTTAAATTAATTAATCATTACTTGATCATTAATATTCATTTAATAAATGTTAAATATATTTGTTAATTGTTTAGTTTTTATTTTGTTTGGATATTTCTGTTCTATAGCTGTAATGTTTTGTTAGTACATTAATTTTCACCTTTCTAAATGTGTTTTTTAGTTATTAATATTTGTATAATTGTTAATTAATTGTCTTAATTATGGAGGTACACTGTTTTTAAATTTAGATGTCTGTTGTAAATTGTGTGGTGTTATCGGGTAGGAAACAAAAATATTATTTTTATGTAATTTATAATTTTTGGGATTAAAATGAATTTTTATTACAAGATAGTTATTTGTTTGCATTTTTTTAATTAAAAAAGAAATATTTGTATGTAAATTTTAAATGTTTGCTACATTATATTATGTTTCTATGTTTCGTAAATTTTTATATTTTTATATATGTTTTGTTTTTGTTTTTTTTTATTACATTTTGTATTGTAGTAGATATTTTGTTTGTTTTTAAATTTGAAGTTTTTTTTTGTGGGAATAGTAATAATTACCCCTCCGCTCTCCAACACTTTCCCTACTGTTTCACTCGCTGGAGTGGGAATAGTAATTTTTACCCCTCCGCTATCCAACACTTTCCCTACTGTTGCATTCGCTGGAGTGGGAATAGTCATTTTTATCCCTCCGCTATCCAACACTTTCTCCACTGTTGCACTTGCTGAAGTGGGAATAGTAAATTATTTCCCTCCGCTATCCAACATTTTCCCTACTGTTGCATTAATTGGAGTGGGAATAGTAAATTATTCCCCACCGCTATCCAACAGTTTCCCTACAGTTGCATTAATTGGAGTGGAATAGTAAATTATTCCTCTCCGCTATCCAACACTTTCCCTACTGTTGCACTCGCTGGAGTGGGAATAGTAATTTTTAACCCTCCGCTATCCAACACTTTCCCAACTGTTGCACTCGCTGGAGTGGGAATAGTAATTTTTATCCCTCCGCTATCCAACACTTTCCCTACTGTTGCACTCGCTGGAGTGGGAATAGTAATTTTTACCCCTACGCTATCCAACACTTTCCCTTCTGTTGCACTTGCTGGAGTGGGAATAGTAATTTTTATCTCTCCGCTATCCAACACTTTCCCTACTGTTGCACTTGCTGGAGGGAGAATAGTAATTGTCACCTCTACGCTATCCAACACTTTCTCTAGTGTAGCACTCATTGGAGTGGGAATAGTAAATTATTCCCCTCGCTATCCAACACTTTCCCTACTGTTGCAATTATTGGAGTGGGAATAGTAAATTATTCCCCTCCACTATCCAACACTTTCCGTACTGTTGTACTTGCTGGAGTGGGAATAGTAAATTATTCCCTCCGCAATGCAACACTTTCCCTACTGTTGCACTCATTGGAGTGGGAATAGTAAATTATTCCCCTCTGCTATCCAACACTTTCCCTACTGTTGCACTCGTTGGAGTGGGAATAGCAATTTTTTTCCCTACGCTATCCAACACTTTCCCTACTGTTGCACTCAATGTAGTGTAAAATTTACTTTTAAAAAAGAGTAAATATTTTAATATTTTAATTTATATCATTTTTTTATGTTACAGGTGCATGTATATATATATTTATTCATAATTTTTAATATATTTTAACATTTTATAATTAATTAAAATAATTATTTATTAATTATTATAAAGTAAATATATATATATCTTATAGTTCCGGTGGTCCGCGGCTCTCTGTGTGTGGCTGGGAGGACAGCGTGACATTTGGGAGAGCCAAAGTGGTGTTTTGCAATATATATATATATATATATATATATATATATATATATATATATATATTTCATTTTATATATGTATGTTTAATTTATTTTTACATTACATTTTTTACATATAATTGCTAAAATTTACAAATAATTCTAATTTTTTTTAAGTTAGATGTATTATTTAATTAATTTATTTTACATTATTTTTTATACATATAAAAAAAACGATATTTTGTACTTCGATATTTTTAACAACAATGTGGTTTTTTTCTCGATATTTTAGTACTTACCATTATAAAGATAGGAGGTCGATATTTTTGACATCAATATTTATGTCCCGATATTTTGGTAACACGATATTTTTGTAATCAATATTCTATCAGTGATCCTAACAGGTTGTGGATAGGCGCAGATGATGAAGCCTGTCATGATAAGTGAGTGAGGCATCTGCTTCAATATCTCTGGATACCTCTGAGGTTTGAGGCGGAAACTCCATTGAAACATTCCCATTTTTCTCGTGTGTGAGATTAATTTTGGGAGAATGCAACTGGTCTCATCATCTCTTGCTCTCTACATTTTGGCGAATGTGGGGAATTTGCCTACAACCATGTCGTCCCCGGATAGCCGGGCCTCTGCGCCCCCATAGCCATACACACCCTGACCCTGGTCATCCATGGAGAAGATCTATCCGAGTTGTACCAACATTCGCCACAGAAGAGAACAACTGTATTGCTTCAGGCTTGAGAAACAATAACTGCTGATTACTTTGGCTGGGCTCAGTACAAGGACATTCCGGAAAAATTCAGACTCTTTCTCTTTTCTGACATTCAAGTAAACACGGGAGAGTCCAGGCCCTTATTTACCTTGCAAACGAAGGTGAACGCCCTCTGCTTACAAATAACCTGGTGGGAGCAGATTAAAATGATCAATAATGCTGAGCTCAGCCTAAATGCTATCAAGAAAGAACAAAGAGCCATCCGCCTCACGGTGATGCAACGTTTGTATGCATTGGACTTGAATGTTTGATTTGTTCAGCATTCCGTCCATCATTTGTTCTTTATGCTTATGTTGCCCTAAGTGGGATGTGTATGCCCAGATGTATGTCTCGTGCTCACTGTGCCACTGGATTCATGCTAGCCTAGCTGATGAGGGGTGATACCCCGAAACCGGTCCCAAGATGCTTGTTTCCAGTCCAGGGAGGACCTGGCCTGGCAGTTCAGGCTGGACTTCTCCCATGGGGAGCCTGGTCAAGACTGAGTTGTACATGGTTGGATCAAACTGGGGTGGTGTGGTTAGCAAAGAAATGTAGGATTAAACCCAGATCTCTTACAGGGGGTGAATGTTTGATTTGTTCAGCATTTTGTCCATCATTTGTTCCTTTTGCATCTGTCACCCTAAGTGGGAAGGGTATGCCCAGACACGAGTCCTGTGCTCACTGTGCCACTGGATTCAAGCAAGCCTGGCTTATAAGCGGTGATATCCTGAAAATGGTCCCAGGATGCTTGTTTCCGGTCCAGGGAGGACCTGGCCAGGCAGTTCGGAATTGACTGTTCCCATGTGGAGCAGGGTCAAGACTGATTTGCATATGGCTGGGTCCTAACTGGGGTGGTGTGGTGAATGTTTGATTAGCTCTGCATTCTAGCCATCATTTGTTCTATTTGCTTATGACCTGTCTGGGGCAGATAGGTTTGTCAGAACTCTGGTCTTCTCCTGAGTTTGTTACTGTGGGCACAGTACAAGAGGTCAAGGCTGTGTACAAAAAATAACTCTTGGGGACGATGTTCACAGCCGTTTCCCAATGTGGCCTGGTGTCTTTTTAACTTGTGTCTGTATAGTTCACTTTGAGGCCTATTAGGCCAGTTGGAACTGATGCTGGCTAGACTTTTGTACCTTACATTTAGGACGGGCTTTTACCATTGAAATACTTTACTTGTAAATGAGATATTATGCATGGCAGGACAAAACAATGCTATATTTTTTCAGAGCGGGTTGAAAATTAGACACGTTTCCTGCTCCTCTGCATTTTGTGTGCTATCCAGAGGGCAAATGGCTTGAACTACTACTAAAACATATGAGCATTGGAATGTGGAGTCCTTGGTGGACTTGATAAAGACTGAAACGTGAAGATCTATAGTTCTTTCTGTCACATAGTTTGCTGGTGCCTGGAAAATCAGGTCGCGTTTTACCCTTGAACGACTACGATGTTTATATGTGTATATATGTATATAGTTTTTAAAGTATTGTTTTCAACTTTTCCAACTTTTATGGGCTTTTACCCGAAATAAACTTGATATTGACTTACTATTCACTTCGGTTTCTTGGCACATAAAGCGCTCTTGCATGAAAAAACAACAGCTCCAGATTTCCGAACTGCTTTATTAATTGGAGCGTTTCCCTTCCCAACATTTTCATGGCTATGCTGTTTAATCAGTCATCTGATTTGTTGCACGTGTTATACTGCTATTATTATACTACTTATTAAGTCAAACCCTGAAAGGGAGACAGAGTGATAACTATCTTAGACTACCATATTATTCTGCTGTTATTACTCTTCATTTTGTTTAGCTACGTTCTAAACTCTTTTCAGATAAAATTAATAAATAATAAAACATGGGGGTTTATTTACAAGAAACTGACGCATCACTGTGTTAAAGTAGCCATGCGCTATTTTCCTTGCGCCTGCGAGAGAAACCCTCGAGCCCCCATTGATGTGCTGTATTTGCAATACATCAGAAATTCTGATGTATCTGTCAGTGCAAAATCCATGCATTGCTGGAGTTGTGTCCTAAGCCTGACGCAACTCCAGCAATTCATGGGGAGGCCTATTCTTATTGCACTGCGTCACTCCTTATGCCTGCTCCAAGCAGGCGTAAGGTTTTGACGCAGTAGCGTCCTAGAAGTGGCACAGTGAAATGTTGTAGATTTCACTGCATCACTTCTACGAGGCTTTCTGGCATGGGAACGCCCACCCTGCATACATTATACCTGAAGCAGGTATAATGTGGCGCAGGAGTGGACAAGGTGACATATCTGCCTAGATGTGTCACTTTGTAAATAGGGTGCAACCTGGCGCATTGTTCACGCCGCCGCTGCGTCACAAAAAGCGATGCAACGGCGGTGCAAAAGCGTTGCAAGGGGCTTGTAAATAAACCCCATGATTCTTTGTAGATCAGTCCCCTGTGTACTCTAAATGGGTGTGAACTTTCACTCTAATGTAAATCCGCTTGCAGCCTCATCTGGAGTGAGGGCCGTCTCTTACATTCAGCTTTTTTGCTCAGCCATGTTATCACTGGTGATTTACCATGTACTGCTGGAATTGTTTGTTTGTGCCATGCATGCTTGTTGAGGTTGACCTTTTGTGGATATAAAGAGAGTTGTCTGAAATCAACTTTCCTGGTTGAAGCATGTCCTGAAAAATGAAGTAGTGAGACCTGTTTGGAATCTGTGTTTGTTTGTATGGATCTGATGGAGGAAACACCTCAAAGGTTCACAGTCTATATCCATTATTTTTCCTGACTCATGGTTGCTAGATGGTCCTGTACCATTTTATCAAGACTTTTATTATAGAAGATTTATCTGGACTTAAATAGATATGTACGCCCCAGACTTTTTCCAGTGAGACACATGGTGGCTGAGGCTGAGAGACCACAAACCTGGAGTCAAATCCAGGTACTAAAGGCAAAGGGATGATAGTGCATTCACTCTGTTGAACTCCATGAAAAGAGAAGTCTTAGACCTGTCTTTACTCTATTGGTATTTGTTTGGATTCTGAGTGTTTGTTTTATGTGACACTCTTTCTCTAGTGCATCGAGGTGTATTTGCTACATCTGAACGTAGGCCTCCGAATGGGAATGCACAGAGTGCCACATTCTGCAGGTGGCCGGATCCGTTTCCAATTTACTCCAAAAAAGCCCTATAAGTGATGCATTTTATTTTCCGAAGAGTCAATAGATGACGAAGAATCTTCGATGACCATTCTTTGTAAACTTGTTTGCTTGAGTTTTGTTAGCTCATCATGCCATTCGTAGCAGATGGAGATGGTGACACTTGGGTATGGGCAGGTGAAATTTGTTATCTGGGCTTCACTGTTGCAGAAGCGAACGGGAATGGTTGGTCACACTGATTTATATTTGATAGCAGTTCCTATGTTGTGTGACTGCTCTGGGATGCTCAAGGGCATACTCTCCACAAATTATTTGGTACGTAATTAGTGTTTTTGACATATAAACTTATAAATATACCACTTACTACATCATTTCAGTTAAAAAGCATAGTGTTGTGTTAGTCAATGGAGGGACAGCACAACATCTGCCACTGTATATTTTTGTTGGGTGAGTCTTACTCCATGTTATGTTTGGCAGTTCTTGTATGTTAGGCTGTTTGTCTGTGACTGTGGTGCAGTTGTCACAGCCTGGAGCATCTTCCTTGCAGTCTGTGCTAATAGATGTGTGTTGCGCTGGTGCTGTAGTTGTGTTTTATTTTCCGCAGTCTTGCGGTGTGGTTATGTGTGCAACTGATCTTTGCCCATTTCTAATTGAGGCTGGTGTTACCAGCTCTTGTTCCCTACTGCCCCTTTGCTTATACACAGGCGTGCCCATATGCAAAGAAAAAAAAACTTTCCCTCTCTCCAGTGCACTACTCTGTACCACCCTTTACCTCTCTCAATATATCCTCTATCTCCACTCTGACTCATCCCAAATCTCATTCTACTAGTATCATCTACAAAATAACCCTTTCTAGACTCTTTACTCCTCTATCCCTTCAGGCTCACCCCAAACCTCATTTTAAAACCCTTTCTAAATTCTTCCCTCATTTACCTCTCCTTTGACTCCTCCCAAACGTCTTTTACTACTATGATCTCCCTAATCCCTTTCTAGAGACTCTTCCCTCCTCCATCTCTCCTTTTTACTCATCCCAAACCTCATCCTACTAGTATGATCTTCCAAAATCACTTTTTAGACTCTTCCCTCTTCTATCCCTCCATTATCCTATTCAATCCAACTAACAGACTCACATGTCCACCACTTCAATTAACTCTTATTTCCCTATACTAATCCACCACTAATCCTTTGGGGTTCTGGAGTAGCGTACTACTCGGCAAAAGTGCTTTGACTCCTCGTCAGATGTAGTAAGCGCTATTTAAATACAATTACAATACAATAAACAGTTGTTCAGCATTCAATCCAGACCCATCACGCAACTATATTGTCTGCCCATAAATCCTGCCCTATTGTCCTACGTTCCTGTTGTCTTGAATCTAATTACCTGGACACAGTAAAATCTGTGGTATAAAGAAGTCACTTCACGCATCAGTAGGGTTCACTATCCTCACTTCATAGAAGACTCCCCCAATCTTCTTAGACTTTAAGTCAACATGCACAGCAACGCGTACAGACTCAAGTAGCAAGCTACAACTGCCTCATACAATCAACACAAACAGAGAAGTTTGCAGTCTTCTACCATGACATTGGCAGCAGAAATGTAAACATGAAAACACAATATAAGGTTTAGCCTTTAGCATGCCTTATCTAGGCAAGCTAGAGTTGGGTCTTTTATCGTCTAGCCACGGGAACAATTACAAAATGGATAAACTGCAAATAATTTTGGGGATAATGTTTCTATTTTGAAGTATTAATTATTTAAATTGTGTAGCCTAAGAGTGATTAATATGGTTCTTCATCAATCGGATTCCAAACATTAAGAGGTGGAGTTCAGTCAGCCAAGTGGAAACACTGACACTGTGAAATTGATGAGCAACAATGATGAGTCAAGATTCAAGATGCTTTTGCTACTTTATTTGAAGGTGATACAAGGGATAGAATAATTAAGAGACTTCTAGTCAATATCAAGTGGTGTGTTGGCACAGAAAAGGAGGAGGATCCCTTGTGTAGAGAGGAAGAGGTGAGGGGCTGGCACGCATTCTTTGCCCCGCCAGTGAAACCATTAGCTGATATGCGGACCATAGATGGTGCTCCCTAGAACGAGAAGAAGAAATAATGAACACCTTCTTTGTACAGCTAGAGAAATTCTGAAAATAACAAATACAATTGTAAAACTACCACTACTCCAGCTGCTGCTAAAGTTACTACTCTTATCAATAAACTAACTGAATTGTCTACTCCTGCTTAAATATTAAACTAAAATGACAAACTTAAGATAACATTCAGCTAAAGCCCTGACCTAGAGTTCCTTAAAGCAGTGAGTAGTCACCATTGTAGATAGATCAGCGTGCTTCAATGCCCCACCCTCTTGCTTCATGGACCAACAGGATGTGATCAGTTGAGGTCATACATGCTTATTTGACAAAAATACATCTTCGCTTAATAAAACTCCACTCGCTCCTGCTAACTTTGGCATATCAGCTCCAGTTATAGTTAGTGGAACTTAGTAAACTAAGAAATATGTGCAGCAGCCCAAAGAAATTGCTAAGAAGCTGCTGCCAGGGTCGCCAAATGCTGATGTTGCCAGATATCAAGGCTGTGCAGTATTGTTTCCACTTTGTGCTTCTTTGTTCTACCAACTTACACTTCCTGTCTCTATATCTTACTTTTGTAGTTTATTTTGCATCCCTTGTTTTTGCCCTGTGTTACCAGTACACTCTTTCGCCTTCTTTCTCCCCTTCTGCCTTTACCTCTCTAACTTTGAGTCAAAGTCTGATTATTAAAAAAAGTCCTGTTCCCCACAAGTAAGTACAGTTTGCCTCTCCTCTTCTTTGGGCAATAGACCTGGAGACAGAATGATTGTTCGACCCACAGAATGCTGATGCTTTCTTCCACTGAAAAGTCGGATTATCAAATTCTCAATGTTTTTCTTTGGCAGACCTGAAGTTTTCATTTTTCCCACTTCTAGCTTTTTCATCACTGCCAATGGCTTTAGCAAGACCTATCCAATTTCAGAGGTGTATCCAGGGTCAGCCTTTAGCCTTGCCTGCTGTAGGACTACCATAGAAAAATGACAAAGTCGGAAGGTAAAAACTTGGACTGGGATGACACGCTTGGTGTATCTGACTTTACTCCATCGTGGCTGGCCTGAAATTGCTCTGAGTTCCGGTTCAACAGTGAACAGTGATTTCTGATTGGTGCTTTAAATTTATTTGCCATTTTTTGCCTTGAAACTTTAAAAATGTATGTCTCTAGTCCCCCCATTAGATTTGAATTGGTTTGGTGTCATTTTTCTCATTACAATGTTCTTAATTTTTTTTAATTGTTTGTGCAATTTCTATTGTGTTGTCTTATAACTTTCTAATTATTTTGGTACTGCTAAATACTTTACACACTTTCCCTAAGTTAAGCATATCTGCTCTGTGCCATAGCTACCAGAGTTGAGCCCAGGTTTACATTTTTGAAACTGTATGTTTAACCTGATAGGATTTTAGGCCTATTACTTGAGAAGGACTAATTTCCCCCATAAATGAGGACTGGTAGGTACAGACCAGAAAATTATGGATAGTTCTCTCCATCAGAAAAAGTGGACCTGTCTTTAGATGGCCTTATGTTTTATAGATAAATAAATAATCCGCGAAGGAACTTTAATGCAGAGTGATGTGGTCACTCTGTTTCAGGTAGATATGAGGAACTTCTTTCTTCATTTAGTGTAGGCGGTGTTTAAAATGACTTGAAAGACTAGATACAGGCTGTTCTTGTAGTCTGCGCTTGATGGCACAAGGGACAGGACAGCATGTATTTTAGAAAAAGGCTGTTTTGCCTCAATGTCTTCATATAAAACAGCATTGATAGCTGCAGCTCTCTGTGGAGTCAGAGAGATGTCAAAGCTAAATAGAGCACTCAAATTGACAGAAAGAACCCAGTGAAAAATGTTCCGAACAATGTTGAAGCTGAATTACCTGAACATTATTGGTTCAAATATAGAAGTGAATGCCAAAAGAACAGATCAATTAGGTCAATGGAAGAATGTAAATATTAATTATTTCCACAGGAGCCCCACGTTTGTGGACTAGCCTTTAATTAGATGTTAGTCTTCATGGGTCCCTGAAGATGTATGTGTTTTTTCAAACTGGGATTTTCTGTGTTATTTTTTTTCTGGCTGGAGTATGTCTGATTCTGAATTGCTGCCCAATTAAAAATGCAGCGGAGAGGGACTGGTATGCATCAGTTTCAGAGTGGTCAGGGAAAGAGTACGCAATAGATGGAAAACACCACAGACAGGAGAATTGTAATGCAAATTGGGTTTATAGAATCATATTTGAAAGCACTCTTAATTTTCTTTGTAGTGGAGCTTTGTGAAGGCCTGGGTGCTCTGAAAAGTTAACAAGGACTCTCTAGCTTGAGAAGTTGTTGCCCTTCCTAAAGTATAGAACACAGTTTACAAATGGTGTTATCACTTTTCCCACCGCTTTTCTTGACTGGTTTTGGTGATCTATCTTCACTACTGAGGTATGATGGAGTTAGTCCTACTTAAGCTTACTACTTTCACTCAGGTTTGTTTCAAACAGGTAGCCATGGCTTGATTCCTCCTGCAGATTTCACGTTCAGCAGACAGATGGCCAGATTTAGATATTGGTGGCAATCAAATAGAATTGCTTCTATTGAAAAATCCACCTTTCCAGTTACTGCAGCCTCTACTATTCCTCTGGTTAAAGCAATACCACAGGTGGTTTCTCTAATTCGTTCTTCTACTAGCGGGCTCCACTTCAGGCACATTATGTCCTCTCCCACATTGACAATTTGTTATCCATGTAATGATTCTGCGCATAAATGTTTTCTTGAGTTTTTATGAAGTTAGGGCAGAAAAGAAGGAGACACTGCAATGAATCTACTCGACTTTCGTCACTCCTAGAACTATTGATTTGCTCCAGTCTAAGGATTGCAGCAAATTCGATTTCTCTTTCACTGTTTCATCAAAAGTAGTTAGCTGAACTTGTTGAACTCTACTCCCCTCAAGAGCTGCTCTAGGATTTCAAGCTACTCTTTCAATGTATATGGTAAATTTCAGTGATATGTCCATTTCCAAAGTCCAACAATGTGATCCCTGTGTTGAGCATCACTGATTCAAAGTCACACCATTGTCTATGGCCATATTTCATGCCTTTGCATTGATTTTTGCTTTCAATGCTGCAGTATTTGATCTTTAATATTTCAGAGAGAGAGCAGCCGATCATAGCATCTCTTGCCCACGAGGACAGATGAATGATAAGTAATAGGGAATGTTGATACCACACCATGAGGTGTGCCCACCTTTGAAAAAAACTAATTTGCACTATGAAAAAAGAGGTAGTCCATGAGATAGCACAGCTTGGACCGTGTTTACTGCATAATTATGGTTTTGCTACATTTGCAACATAATTTACACTTAATTTCCAAAATTTGCAGATTTCAGTGCAAGTTTTAAATTGTGATAAAACAACACGTGTCCTAAACACACACTAAGTCCTTGTCCAGCTTTCATACTGATGCCTGTTAAATTCATGGCTCACCATTCATAGGAAATGGGTGATCGTTTAATTGAATGTATTTGTATCTCTTTGTCAGTCAACTTATGTCAGTATATAGCAGATGTCATTGATGTCATCACCTACGGCCTTTGGGTCATATGATAAACTTAGTCAGATGCTTTCTGAGAAGGAAAGGGGCATATATTTTGAAAGCACACAATTTCAGAAAAGTGCAACCGTGTAATCTATTAATTTCAATATAAATGTTCAGTGAAAGTGCATCCGTTTTGCACTAGGATGTTTTGATTTCTGATTATAATTAACTCCTATGTTAATGTTTGGTGCTCTCTTACTAGGAAAATGGGGAAATTTCAGTGCTTGGAATCTCATGTTTCTTGCAAAATTATCTTGTTTTTCTACAGAAATAAAAAATCTAACTCCCGAACTTCAAGTCGGTACCACCAAAAGGCAATAGTGTATAGTTATCACATGTTAAAAGCAATTTTTTTTGTACTGAATGCAGCTTTATTAAGAAAACACTAACTGGTGAATTGACTCCAGATGGTAATCAAGTAGTGAAATGTTCCCCCACAAATTGACCCCAAAATAGAGGAATTCATGTAGCGGCTTCTATTCAACATTACAAACTTCTTCCAAAGATAGGGAAATTTCTCCTTTCCACCCAAATGTAATTGAGGCCAAAAATAGGGGTATTAGAACAGAGAGGACTTGTTCACAATTAAAGTCACCCAGCATCTAGAGAAACTGCTAAATTATTTATTGACTATTTTCATGTAATGGAGAATTTGCTTGGGCAATTACCTACCTTTTCTTAACAGTAAAGTGGGGGTAATTCAGCTAGCAGTTTTTCCACTTTCAGGGACATTTCTAGTTCATTTATCACACCAATTACAAATCGAATGATTTTCCTTTGTCACACCCTTCCAAATCAGACCCTACTGTTGCTTGTATGGACACTGACACACAGTAAAGGTACTGGCATACAATAAAGTGCTTTAACACAGTAATGAAACTGGAAGACAGTAAGGGCTCTAACACACAGTTGGTTCTGGCACAGAATTGGTTTCCCTCAGCAACTACGTTGATACACACTGAAGGCACTGCTACACAGTAAAAGTGTTGGAAAGTGATGGAGGTACTGAGACATGAAAATAGGGACAAAAAAGGATAATGCACACGCTTAATGCAATGGCATGCTATAAGGTTGTTAGCACACAACAAGGGCACCCACTAAGGGTGGGAATAGACTGCACAGGGGTATTTAAAGAAGTGTGGTATTGGGACCTTTGTCAATAAAGTGAGGAAGACTCATGCACCTTACTGTTCATTCCTCCAATTTTTAACAGTCGAGGAAGGCAGCCATGTAAACCGTAAACCAGCCATGTAACTAGCCAAATATAACACCCCGTAAAATGGCCGCAAGCCCTTTGCAAAATTTAGGTTGGCCAGTTGATTGCCTTTGGCATAAGCCATCTTGGAGGAAAAATGATAATAGCCGTGATGCCAAATTCTAAATACAGTACACGTGGTTGCGGTAAGACCACCCCAGCTAAGTTACTAAAATATCGAGATGTCAAAATCATAACGAGGCCTGATATTGTCTGGCACACAGTAGGGCAGACAGTAGAGCCACAGACATAATGTAAGGATGCTAATGCTTCGTGAGGGTGTTAACATACATTAAAGTGCCCAGGCAGGCTGCAATGCTTTGAAACGCTGTAAGGGTGCTGGCACATAGACCTTTTCGGGTACGCATTCATGGGCGCAGCTATAATGGAATGAGGAGCATTTAATGTTGCATTAGTAGTTTGGAAAACAATGAGTTATTCTAATGGATATAGCACATGAGAGCTATTTAGTTTGCCACCGCACACCAACATGTTGCCCTAGTGTAGCGCTTGCTCTTGTTATATTTGAAGGAAAGCAAACTCTTAAGAAGGGAAACAGTAGTCCATATTTGAATGGCCCCTACTTTCTGGTGGTGCTACCAGACTTGGAGCCTGTTTATTAGTGGGTCGGTTAATTGCAACCAATGAGTAAACCCCTGTTTACCTATAGGTCGGAATTACGAGTTTGAAGGTATTTAACGCATCCGATAATTATCGGATGTGTTTAATAACTCAAACTTCATTAAATGTTAGCGGGCCAAGCCTGCTGAAAGTTATCAGAGAAAAACATGCAATATTTACTATATCATGTGGATTTTGGTGTGTTAAACCCCAAAATTCATATGTTATTCCCCACAGAGTCGTAATGGGTGTTATTTATCGCACCTGAGGAATAACGTACCCCGTGGTATCGTTATTTATCAGGTGCAATAAATAAATCCTAAACTCGGAATCAGGCACCTAGTAAATACCAATAGCCATGGTGCAGCATTTAGTAGATGTGGGAAAGACTCTCTGTTCAGACTTTCTCACTTAGGAAACTATGATTTTGTGTTATTACAGCATGCGCAACCTCACAACCCCAAAGTGCAAATTTCGAAAATTTTAGTTTTTTTCCTGCACACATTTTGCAAGGTTTACCTGGAAATTTTGTACAGGGAAATATGGATGTTTGTGGCAATTTTACAAGTTACATTCCTGATCGGGTCACAAACCTCTTTTTGCGCCCCATGGGAATCAGGTCTATTTGGAATGAGGGACATTTTGTTTCAGAAGAGATGCATGGGTATGCGAGTTGCCAGAAACTTGTCAGATGCATGTATATGAACATAAATGTGTTTAAACACTATTAACTGATAACATGTTGGAATCATAAGCAAACCTGAACAATATTAAATAGGAAAAGTGTTCTTACCAGCAATTGGTGCTGTGTTATTTAACCTAAGAGGCCTTTTTTAAGTCCATTCTTGCCAGCTTTTTGTTGTCCACCATTAAGGCCTTTAGCTCCAAACCCTAAATTGCCAACTCCTCTGCTCTTTTTATTTAATCCTCCGCCACCAAGGAGTCCTCCAACAGATGGAACCAGGCCTTCTGGTGATATATTTGCTGCAGATAATACATTTGTAATTCCTCCTACTTCGGTACCTGGCAACAATCCACCTACTCCAGCTATATCAAGTGATCCCGTTAGACCTTGTGTAATTTCAAGACCACCTGTTGGTGTTTCAAGGAGATTACTGAGTCCTTCAGTATCAAGTTGGCCTGTTATTCCTCCCAGAATCTCAAGGGAACCAAGAACTTGTGTCCCTCCTCCGATAAGTTCATCACCTCCTAGGATAGTAAGAGTCTCACTAACTTGTGCCATTCCGACTACATCACCCATTGGTCCAAGAGCGTCTTGATTTCTTATTAGATTACTCGCAATTTCAAGAGGCATAGCAAGAGCTTCTGTAGCAATAGGTAAGTCTTCCAGTACGACGCTCGCCACTTCAATAACTTCTCCAGCAATAACAGTCACTGCTTCAATAGGTAAGACTTCCAGTACGCCGCTCGCCGCTCCAAGAGCTTCTCCAGCAATATCAGTCACCAGTTCAAGAGGTAAGACGTCCAGTACGCCGCTCGCCGCTCCAAGAGCTTCTCCAGCAATATCAGTCACCACTTCAAGAGGTAAGGATTCCAGTACGTCGGTCGCTGCTCCAGCAGCTCCTCCAACAACATCAGTCACCATGTCAAGAGGTAAGGAATCCAGTACACCGGTCGCCGCTCCAAGAGCTCCTCCAACAACATCAGTCACCATGTCAAGAGGTACGGCCGCCATTACACCATCCACAATTCCTGTTGCAGACTCAAGCAGCCCACCCAGGGGCCCATCAGCCTGGAGGGGGAAGTGAAAGAGAGAAAAAAGAGAGAGAAATAGAGGGAAAGGGAGAGATGGTTACATTGTAGGCGAAAACTGATAGAAATGCAGCCTTTTCTGAAAAATCAACTGTACTGGGGCCTATTGTATGTACAGTTCCGCGCTATTAAACTGAAAAATATAAGGCAAAGACAGTGGCAGTTGAATTCGTACGCATTGTCCACTGACTGTGCGACAATTATTCTTGCGGCCTCTAAGCTACATTCTGCTGTTTGTAAATATGTCCGTCTACCTTCATTAGGTTTCGCTTTACTCAGACCTTCACTCAAACTTTCACTCAGATTTTCACTCAAAGCAGTCTGTCATGACTTAATGAATCTTTGTGAAAACGAATATATTTTTAATAGATTTGCTTTTACCAGAAGTCCTGACACGATGCCGGTAAATGGTCTAAGGAGATCAAGCTGAAAAGAAAAAGACACCCATTAAATATGGAGATGTACAGGGAGGGATACTGGCTCACCAAACCCCCCACCCATGCACAGGAATCACGGAAACGCGTAATATTCCTCTAGCATCATTGTTTGTTCCATGCACAATGCTCATGACATTAGCAGGTCTCTCTTACCACCATTTTTATGAATCCCCTCAGCATACCGATGATGAAATTCTCGCATTCTTCAGAACTAAGTTCATCAATAGATGCTTCGCCCTACAGCAGAAAAGGAAACGGTAAATCACTTTCGTTCCCCAATAAGCTTCTATGTTATACATTTTGATTTGCAGTGCCTTTATCACTGCGATTGCGGATACAAATGTTCATATTTTGATGTATGATCATTTTATTGACATTTATCGTATTGCTGGGATGGGCTGAAATCTACAGACAGCCAATTAGTGGATTGGTGGAGGTTTCACACGAAGGATTAGATTTACTAACACTTTGCGCTGGTGCAAATTCACCAAAAGTGACATAAACCAACGCAAGTGTTGACTTGAGTTTTACTGCTTTGCGCGTTGCATTGGAAAGTTTCCTAAAAGTAATGCAAAGTAGCATTATATGCTACTTTACATCATGGGGACAGCCCGTGGGTGGACCATGGTCATTCCAAGGCTACCATCAATGGGTTTTTGATGCAAAGCCCATCTACTAACTTCTGTAGACCAGACACCAAATCAATATGTCTCCTTCTAGGTGCAAATAGGAGACGTTTTACTGTCTCCAAAAATTTCTAACTTTGCATGTGTGCTGTACTATACAACACACTAACAAAGGTGTGATTAGTTTCAAATTAAATCCAATCATTGCATTTTATACTGACAGATTAGCCTTCCAGTACAAAACCTATGCTAGACTTACACAGACTCCTTTGTCCCATGGTGCACAGGTGCATGCGAGGCAAAAGGCAGTCTGAAAGGCAGCAGTGCATGGGAAGAGAGAAGGAGCACTTTAGCCTAGTAAACATTGTGCTGTCGTCCTCTCTCCCTCTCAATCAACGCAGTGCAACAACTTAGATTGCTGCCCTGCAGTGTGTGACTGATTAGTAAATCAGCCCCAGAGCATTCAACTGCTCAATATGATCTGTACATGAGGACACTAATTTAAGCAAAAATATCTAGGGAGGTACCTGAACATTTGAGCAGGCACAGGAGAGCGCTGTCCACCTCTTTCTGAATGCAAACGGGCTGTCTAGTCCACAAACACTAACTCAGAAAGTCTCAGTAACTTGGAGCTTGCATGAGCTACAGAAAACACAGCTCGGATACATGGAGAGACAATGACTGCTGCATGTTTACAAGCTGTGCGGACAGCACCTCGTGCCCTAACTTTGAGGGTCTGAGAAAGTAGTAAATGTCTGCCCACGCGTTTACTATCTCCAAAGGGAGCTGATTTATGACTTTCTGAAAATCACAGAATTTTCCTGAAATAAACTTGGAAAGCTGATTTCTATGCAAAATCCTGAGAAATCAACCAATGGAGGGCCACAACTGCTGAAGACACTGTGCTTTCTCCAACAAGATATGCGGACCTGCATTTGCCCAGTAATCCTGTACTGACTTGAGACCGTGCACCCCGAAAACTCAGGCTGCACCCACTGAACCACTAGAAGACCAGCATGTTAGTACTGCAACCCTCCACATGTGGTTGGAATAGAGAAACTGCAATGTATTGACTCAAGCACAAAGGACTTGAGACACCTTCTGCCCACCTCAGTACTGAGGGTAGGCACAAGCAAAATGATGGCACATTTGAACCTATGGGAAATGCACCCTGCGCCTGTGCCTAAATCATGCCTCTACAACAGGCTACTTGGGATTCTCACTGTTAGGGTCACCAGAGAGCACTGGAAAAGGGGGGTATAGCATCCATGAGTGGAATCATAATCAAAACCAGTGGGCGCTTGTGCTGATCCACAAATGAAACACCCCAGTAATGCAACACAAAGAAGTGCAAATCATTTTTTATGGTGTGAAAAGAGCACCTTGCCAGTGCAAAATACCTTCTGCACTGGAAAGCAAATACCAATAGTTTGCTGGCGGTCACTTTTCATCACTTTACTTCACTTTGCAATGGTGCAAAGTGTTACTAAATTTAGGCAATTGTATTAGTTTGTTTATTGCTTGCCTGCCCTCATACTATCTCCCTGAGAAATTCGTTACTGGTCACTCTCGCTACCCTGAGAGTCAAGTGCAGAAGAGTTTTCTTTGCAGTTTGCAGAACCATGGCATGAGGGTCCCAGGGACACCATTGCTAAATGACCTCAGCGGATGGGAGTCAGTGGCCCTTGTCTCCCCTGTGGCCTCCTGAAAGGTGTCTGATACTAGCCAATCACAGGAGTTGGCAAACAGCGACATGCCATCTACGCTCAGCTCAGTCTCACAATCTGGTGATTCCCAGGTTCAAGAAAAGCTCCTGGGGCGGCAGAAGCCTTCTGGTCAGTACGACCAGACTCTGGAACTCTCTTCCCCAGAGGTTAAAAGACGAAACACACTTGTTGGCTTTCAGGAAAGTGTAAAAACATGGCTGTTTAATCTCTGACTCTGAATTAAGATCTTATGGCTTATTTTACCTGATGAGCTAGCGCCTTGACACCTTCGGGTAATTGTATCGCACTATATAAATCTCTTTTTCATTTCATTAATTAATATCAATAGACAGGTTGTTCCGCAACCTCCTGCAAATGCACATCTTGTGACGTGAACCTATGATACATGGGTCACACCGCCAAATTACAGACAGGTTGCAAAAACTTGGTTCACAATTTGCACCTATTATTTGAGACCTGTCTGTTAATATGTGAGACTACTGTTCCAAGCCTGACTCCCCTCAACACAAATAAGGTGCTCTTGAGTATTTATGGACATCAAACTCTGACATGTGAAGCTAGTAAATCAGTTAACGAAAGAACCTTCTAGAGCAAACAATTCTTTCTTTAAATATTCCATTGTCTAGCTTTCCTTCAAAGAGGTAAAGGTACATTCACAGTAGGGCTTTGCAGTCTCGACCTTGCCAATTGACCATACTTTGTATCTCCTTAATCTTCACATCCAGAATCACATTTTAGCAATTCAGATGCAGGCGCGGCCGGCACAGGAAAGAGTGGTGTGGCGGGGTAGGGGGGTGAAGTCGACAGATGACAGGATAGGTAACATTTAATAAAAAAATAAAAAAAACCTCTTACCTCCCTATCGCTCCACCACTCTTACCTATGCCTGCCACGCAGGTCAGATTGGCGATCTATGCACCGGTTGATGTTGTCTAGACATATCATTTTTAAACAAATGTGAATTCACGTCGAGACCCCATAATACTAGCCCAGTGTCGGTCCAGAAGGCCGAGGTCTGAGACTAAATTCCTGCAAAAGTAAAATTAACTGACAACTAACTTCGTGGGAGACAAATAAAGGACTAGTTTCGATTTAGTCATTAAAAAATAATTGAAAATATATTTTTTTCAAACACATAGAAAACAGGAGTAAATACCAAAGTGTTGTTAAAAGTACGCTTTAGGTGCATGTTTCCGACCAAACATAGCCCTAGACAGGACCAGAAGCGCCTTTCCGAACAATGAGGGTTGTGAGTGACATTACAATATCTTCACTGGGGAGGTAAACTGGGAGGGATTTGTGAAGCAGTGGAATCCCATGGGCTTTGCAAATATGGGAGAGGATCCACAAAAACAAATGACTCCATAAACATATACAAGGTTCACCAAATGATGCAAGAACTTTGTAAAGTGGCCTGTGTCAGTGTAAAATATTTATCAACAGACTCAATAAAATGTTATGCATTAGCTTTTAGTATTTGAGGGTCAGCTAGCTGCTTTTTACTCCATACCTTCAACTTCGTCCCTAGCCCACAAAATTGCCACCCTGCTCAGTAATAAAGCAGAACAAGATGAAATCCATTTTGTCAGTAGAAATTTTAGAAGTTCACATTACCGAAATAATGTCTTGCATCTCTTCAATGGTGAGATCAGATACACCCTGTAAAAGAGTTAAAATAATTTCTGAATTAGATTTCATGCCACCATTATGACCAGAGTTGTTCTGGTCTGTAGAGAAAATGTGAACATTCTCCATAGACTGCTACTTCTAAAAATGCAAGAGAACTGAGGCACATATATTGTGCCATATCCAAAATGCCCTTACAGAGGAATCAGCCATTTGGGAAGCATGCCAATATTCTTACAGATCAGACACCTTTAAATATAACACACAGAGCCATGCTAGCACATTTACTAAATAACATACTTTGGCACTTTGATGCTCTGGAGTGATAGAGTGGGCCATCATAGTCATCATCAAGTTTTACCAAAAGGCTGATATATTTGAAACATCGCGACTTAGTCTATACCATTGCTACGCTTCTGTAAGAGACAGCAACCAACCAAGGAATAATTGGGTTTTAATTTTAATTTTTTGGGAACTTAACTCATCCATCTTGTTTCCCCAACATAGGTTTAGACAGTTACAATCTAGGTTTCTTCTTATTCCATAAAAAATAGCAAAAAGAGAGTCAATAATTTGAAATAGGGATTCTCACATGTATCATAGAGATACTAAGAAGGACATTCAGGCCTACATAAATTTAATTTAATTTTAAACAACCCCGTCATGAAATAAATAAATGATTCTTGTTTTCAGATGTATGTAACATTTAATTTTAGCTGTATCCCTACACCTAAACATTTTCGTTGGATTCCAAAGAAACCAAAAGAGTCCATTATTAGTTTTGTACAATATTTATTTAAAAGAAGGATTTTGGATTTCTGAAAGTTAACATTATAGCCTGAGATATCAGTGAATAAAGCAGCTTTCCAGAAAAAGCCAGAATTTATTTATTGTTTCTTGTGCTGGAGGTATTTTCTTATCTATCTCTTTGTGTGGTATTTTCCAGGCCTATATATTTGCCACACCCATGTCACCTCTAAAAGCCAGCACTGCTTTCAGCATCTTTCATCACATTAATTTGGATATGAATCTGGGTAGTTATTTGTTTTTCCACCTTCTTCTCATTCAATCCATCTAAATTCTATTTGTGATGATGCCAGCACGTGTCAATGGAAGTTATATAACACTTGGATATCTAATATTAAATCATTTTTCAAGCTACAAAAACAAATGGACACGCTGGTATTGTCAAGTCTTGATCACTGTTCCCTTCTTATCTAAGGTTTTTCAGGGTATGCTCAATCACAACTCCAGTTGACCTTTCCTGTGGCTATATTTTCTCTTGGGTTTAGTCCTACCTTCTGCAAACATTTCTACTCTCCTCATTTCCATCCATAGAGTCCCTTTTGACTTCCATTTTAAATGTAATTTGCTAGTAGGCTATTTAAGAGTGGTAATGTTATTGCCTCTCTTTGTATAGATGTATTATTTTTTATAATCCCTTCCTCTGAGTACTGCCTCTTGGGTCCTTCTTTTTAGTCCTTATACTCCTCGCGCCCAAATCTGTGTTCCTTTGTTTTTTACAAATGCCCCATAATGTTAGAAATTTCAATGTCTTTGTCCAATCTATGCTACTTACTTTTTTTCATTTAAATCGGTCATCTTGTGAATGCTTTAATTTATTCAGATTGTAAAATGTATTTACTTTACTACTTTGTTTCTTTTTGCTTCTTACATTTATATACATAATTTACAATTATGCTACTAATAGAACATATTTATTCTTTTGTCAAACGCTTTGGAAAATGTGCTTTATAAATTCTGTTAAATCATGTGCAAAGGGCATGTAATCAGAATGTATGGTAACGTCAACATTCCGCTGGTATGCTTTCTAAATAAGCCACAGGTCTGTGTATTATGAAAGGGTAGGTTCTGATATGTTTTTATTGAAAAAACCACCAACTTCAATAATTTCAGGACATTTGCTAGAAAATGTCCAAAATATGTACTGTGGACGTGATTCACAAACTGCATCTAGTAGTACATAAAGTAGTGCTACAGTAGTACTACTTACTTGCTAAGAAATGTAATTTACAAAACTATGGGTGACAATCTCGACCTTCAACTCTCCTATCTTTTCTATGGGTTGATGCTCAAATGTTTAGGTTCACTGCTTAGTAGCAAATGTGAGGAAGTGGCTGGAAAATGGGGAATACCTTCTTCTAGAAGGAAGGGTTTTAGTGAGGATTAAGAAGGAGTTTAGGAAGGGCAAACAGGGTTTTAGGGAGGGAACAACTCCCACCCACAAAAGAGTCAGCCCACTCCTTTTCAGAAAGTGCACTTCTAAAGTTACTATGGCACAACAGTATCCAGCTCAGACCTTGAGTAAGTCCAGCACCACACATGGTCACTCTCAGGTAGTACAAAACCCTGCCATAGAAAATACTGGAGGCAGGGACTTTAAACAGAACCCAATAGGAAATAATATTTAAATACATACATTTAAGAATAAATAATTCATGTTAAAAAACATCTAAATGAAAAATAAATATAATTTCAGATACAATATTTCATTAACTTTTTATATTTAAAAAAAATAACTTTCATTTTGAAAAAATGTTAAAAAGAATATAAATTAATTCTATGCATATTTTTTTTTATTTAAATACCCAATAAATAAACATAAACCTTTTTTTAGGAGGGTGTTTTTTTAAATATAACTTTAAAAATGTTTTTAATGTTATTTAATATATTTCAAAGTGGTAAATATGTAACTTAAAATTAAATTACTAGAGATGTAGCATTTTTATTTTGACCTACATTTATTATAAATAAATAAAAATGATTTTGCAATAATATTTAACATGAAATATTTTTACTCTTTTTTTAAAACTTAAAAACTACCCTATACTTTAACATAGAGAGTGCTCCTCCCTTGTGGCAGAGAACTCTGCATACCTGTGCAATGTTACAAGTAGTAACTTTACACTTGTAAATGTGGTTCACAATCTTTTTCAGAGGTTGGAGACATGCAAGTCTTCACTTTGTAGTACATTTACAGATGGGAATGGTGATTAGCCAAAAGTATATAAGTATATACTAGTAAGTTTAAGAGTAAATTTATATGTGTAGATTTACTCGTGTAAATTGACCTTTGTGAATAAGTCTTCTTAGAGTGCTGAAAAAACTGAATTTTCATGCAGGATGAAATGTTTTTGTGGGAATAATATCACTAACAACAATATTTGCCAACATATACATTTTTTTCAGAGTTCGTAAGCTTTGAAATTTGAACTTTGCACAAATATGTATTTGGAATTTTTATTGTGTACACTTCTAAAATAAATTTTAAAATGTATAGAACTAATTCCTTATTTTTTCTGCTGAGTTGCCTGATCTTTTGCATGCATATTTTTCTTTTCAAAGGTGAAAGCAACCAAGAGTGGCTTACAGTACACTTCGGGAGGACTGTGTGCATTATACAAAAACCCAACCTGAAACTTAAAGCCTGGTCTTTGATCCTATGACTAGGTTTCTATTAATGCAAATCTCTCTGAATAGCTAGTTGGGTTGTAGAAATCAGTCACAAGTTAGGCATAGCCCTAGAGATCTACGAAAGGCAGCATCTTGACATCCCTACTCAGTACTAGTTCAATTATAAATTGTGCAACTGGTATCAAAGTTCAGGGAGGTGCTCAGCCTCATATTGGAAATTTCCTTACCATTTCACAAAGGATTTCTTCCATGGAGCAGCCAAGCTTATCAGCCATTTCACCCTAAAAGAGATATCATGAAAAATTATGTTTTAAAGTTGCTGTTGGTCTTTGTCAAAATTGCACTGAAGTCTCATCTGCTAGTTAGTGATTATGAATTTGATAATGCATTGCATATCCATTTCACATCCAAGCTCCATCAAGATCATAAAGTCCATCAACGTTTGGTTCATCAAACACAGGCCATCTAGGTCTGTTGTGAAAGATGTGTCTGCATGTGCTAATGGACGACTGAGATGATAAGTGAGCATGCAAAGTACTATCATCTCAATTATTCTGGTGAGGACCTTCGCCCAACCCCCTGCAGACAGCCACTGCCATGGCATGCATGACCGTTGGCTGTGCACGGCTTGGGTTAGCCACAGTGCCAACCACTCATACATGGTCAACCTACCACAGACATTCATGACCCCTTTTTTTCCCTAAATGTTTTTCAGATCCTTTGGAACTCTCTCAGGAGCTAGTGCAGACCCCGCACTCCCTTGAGACTCGGTAACTCAGACCATTGTTTTAAGAATTTGGCTCTAGCTGGGTCCACCTCGGACCCTTTCACAAGGTCCAGGGCATCAGGATACCCTTACCCTGCCCCATAGACATTATTTGTTTTATAATTTTCAATACACTAGGACCCAGTCCTCATGTCCTGAAATAATGGTTGTTTCTCCTCTTGTTGCAGCCAGCTAATTGAGAGCGAGACGGCCAATGGGAAAAGTGAATCCTTCGGCCAATCAGATTGCTCTATTATTTGCATGCTTGCAGGACTCTCTCAAGATTCCAGCGAACCCATCTGTTCAGATAAAGACATATTTAATCGTTAATTTTGAAAACGACTGAACGAATTTACACTGAATTACAAAAAGCACACTTTCTCGATAAAGATTTAGCTTTCTGCCAAATTTCATGTCATTCCTTTTATATGTTTTGGGGAAAAGTGCTGTTCAATAATCTCTATGGCAATTGCCTGTAGAAATTGCATTTGTGGGGCCCCTCTGTTCTTAGCCCCTGCTTGACCGATCATCCCAGAACTTTTAAGGAAGGAGCTTAAATTGATCAACTTCTTTTTGGAAAGTTTAGTGAAGATTTGTCAAACAATTCCCAAATTATTAGTAAACCAGAAAACAATCTTCCTATGGTAACTATGTCCTAACTATAACTATGGCGTGATGACTGCCACTGTATAGTGCACACACAAATATGCTTTGTACATATATCTAGAATAAAAGTCACTTCTTACCACAATATGGAAGATGTCACTTAAAGTGCACTTCATTTTAAAATCTCGATCTGGTCCTTCTTCACACTCCTGGAAGAAAAAGACAAAAGAGTGCAAAAAAATAATTTAATACCAAAGTGAAGTTGCCTTTAAAAATATTAAGTGTATTCACACTTTGGAGTGGACCGATGGGGTTGAGCCCTTGATATTCAGCTGAATTTTCTTATATATCTCTAAACATAAAAACATGCTTACTTTTAAGTGCTTCAATTTTGACATGTCAGTTCAAGGGGCTTATACAAAGTGATAAACAATTATTTATGCTGCATGTTTATGATTTTGTTACAGATGAATTATGAATTTAAAAAAAGGCATTTTGTTATCTGCGTATGTTACTATTTCCACTTAATCACATTGTCAAACGGGCATGTGCCTGAAGAACTTGTGCTCTGTGCTGTGTAATGTTCAAGTGGTAGTGGCACCTTTAGAGGTAAATACTTTTTTGTGAGTGTACATGCCTGTTGCGCCCCCAGGCCACATTGTGTAATATGGCCCCCGATGTTTAATGGAGAGAGAAGATGGTGAAGGTATGCAGTGGTAGTATTGGAAGGAAGGAGACAGGTGGAGGGCATGCTGGTGGCTGTTCCCCAGTGTTATTTGGGACAGGGGTGAGGGAGAAGCGCTACTTCATTGAGTGTTTTTCTGATTTATGCAGCAAAGGTCGATGGCCCTTTCAAATGCAGGAAGGAGACCAATGATATTCTTTCGGGGAGTGTTTCAGTGCAGCAAGAAATGAAAGGGAATGTTTCGAATCTGATCACTAAACATGGGGGTCAGTCAGGGCTTTAAGTGTGACGGGTCCTGCCAGTACTCAGCACCGGCAGTTCTAAAAAGCAGGTGCTGAGATGGGTTCCTATCAGGCTCTCCATTTTTGCCCTCAACCTCAGGATGAAAAAAAATCACAACTCTGCAGCAGTACCACCTTTCACTGCCTTCAAAGAGACTCGTTATATTTCTTTCACAGTCTCATCATTTCAGAACTGTTGCATTTTCAATATACTCAATAATGAAGTCATAGTTGTTGCTTATTTATCTTATGTAATTAACAACCATTGACAAAGCCAATAGTCCTGGTTTGTCACTTGTTGTATTATATACCTGGATGCGATCACAGAAGCAGAAAAATACCAGTCGGAGGGCACACAATGCTAAGCGCAGATTTTCAGCTTACGAATTTCTAAGCCACATTCTTAATTACATTGCCCACCCCCCTTTGAGGGAGGTCCCAGTTTTTTCATCCCACTTAAAGCCCTGGGGTCAGTTGTTGGCAATTAGGTGCTGCTGAGGTGATATGACATGTAGGGCATTTAATGTATATTGTCACTCTAAGAACAAGTAATAATTTTACTATGTACTGTTTTCATGCCTTCCAAATTTACCTAAATGCATAGCTAACACTGGGAACTTTCTCTCATGAAAATGTATAAGCAATTAGCATCTCACATGCATTCCTGGTTACCCTTCTTCCCATGGTGCTTTCTGCCTGTGGAGCTGAGACAACCTGCTTCACAAAGCTATTCTCAATTCTAAATTACCATTTACATGAGCTAATGGTTTGATTTAAAAGTGCAAGGATTTCACAAAATACATTTGTAAATCTATTTTCTCTGCATAAAATATTATGTATAGATAAGTCATACTTCAGGTTTCGGGAGTGGTCGATCTAGGGTCGGGATGTTCTGGAATAGTTGTTAATGCCCATAGAGTTTGTGGGTAACTATTCACCAGCTATTCCCACCTCAGGAACTTTGCTCCTATCAAGGCCGGGAATAAATCCCTATGCAGGGTGGCAAATGGAAGCACATAGAGCAAAATTGTAGTGAGTGAAGGGGAAAGGTCTTCACAAGGAATTACATTTTCCGAGTGAAGTAAAAAGGTGCAATTGAAACAATTTGACTGCATTGCATAAGTTGCAATTGGAGACTATCACCAGTTACTCCCACAGAAAGAAATTGTTCAGGAATACTAAGGGATGCATGCATCTGTCACTTGTTCCCTGATGCATCTTGTACACCATTGGAAATACCTTATAGTGGTAAGCATGCACCAATGAAAGGATGTAAACCTGAGGGTGCAGATGTACATATATATTTGAAAACCAGCTCATTAGGTGTGTACATTATGTAGTTCTGGATATTTTCAGGTAGTCTAGACAGGCCTCTAAGATTCATTCCATTCATTAGCACGCAATATGCTTCCCCCCTCTCCTTCCAATACTACACCCATGGGCTATTCACTGTACCTACATAGAAGGAGCATGAAGAATTTCCACATTGATCCAGAGCTTACAGTCTAACACATTGTCTGTTGTACATTACCGTAGCCTCCTGATATCTGCACATCAAGTGATCTGCCATACGTGTGTAGAAATAAACGTCTTCTTCCTGAAAGGGAGGAGGAGAAGCAGACCAGTGCTCATTAAAGGAGGAAAGACCTTAAAGTGTAGTTTTAATACTGCAGTATTACAAGTCCCACTTCACCTGCCACAGCACACACACCAACCCACCGACCAGCCCCACCCCAAACACACCACAGACACCACCTGAACAAAAACTCCACTTTTAAAGCGCCTTCTCAACACACGCTCACTATGCATGCATTCCACCAAATTATGGGACCTCATTGCCACCCTCACACCTGACATCGTCTTCTTCACTGAGACCAGGCTCAACCCAACCCACATCCGCCCCAGACATTGTCACAGCGATCCCAGGCAGATGTAAAATCATTCACCAGGACCACACCAACAAGCCAGGAGGAGGAACAGCCATCATTCACATAGAGACCGTACAATGCACCACCACCACCGACAACACCACCACCCCCATGGAACATCTCAACTTCAAGCTCCACACGGACTGGACTATGACAATGCCCTCTATGTAGGAATCGCCGCACACCTTCTACAGCAACTTCAGGCCATACCGAACAACAGAGCCAGACTCATCCTCTGCCTTCCCCGACGAACCCACATCACACCCCACCTCAGGCAACTCCACTGGTTCCCCATACAGAAGAGATGTCAATTCAAGCTGCTGACCCACACGTACAAGGCCCTACATAACCAAGGACCTGCCTACATTAACCACTGTCTTAACATCAACTGGCAAGAAGACTAGGCCCCGCCTCCCGTTTACTTGCCCATACTCCCCACTTCTACTGAAGCAGAAGTGGAGGACGCTCCTTCTCCCACATCGCAGCAAAGACCTGGAACAGCCTCCCCAAGCAACTCCGGACCATCACCTCACTTCCGAATGGCCCTCAAGTCCTGGCTGTTCGAATAAGGCTCTGGGACCTGCAAGTGCCTGGATACCCTATCAGGTGATTAGCCGCACTTTATAAATCCTGATTGATTGATTGATAGGCTATAACGCACTCATGATATGGTTAGCAGGACATCCACCATGTTTGCAATAGAGTATCTTGTGCATCAAACGCTAAAAATGCCATTTGTCTTGATGAGGCAACTCTATCGTCTTGCTACATTTCAGCTTTTCTTACCTTATTTAGAAAGCAGCCTTGTAGAGGATTCTCAGATAAATTTCAAGTAATTTGTATAAAACGTTTTAAGCCCAAGAATTAGGAGGCTGCTGTTATGTTTGGTTTCACGGACACATGGACAGTGTCAATGAGTAAATCACAGATCGAAGGCAAAAAGAGAATAGCAAAAGAGCTAAACATTTACTAATATTAGATTGGATAAATACATATTTACCATAAGTTAAAAACTTGAAGTTCAAATAATGTGAAAATCTTGTTTTTGAGAGAGAAATTGTCAGTCAGTACATGCATGCTCCTGCAGCTGTTCTCAGACTCTCTCTTGGATAATGTGCATTATCTTGTGTTTGAGTATTTATTTTTTTATGCTACACACTTTGACTCATTCATGCCTGGTCTCTGCCAGATGGCTGTATACTGGGAAATGACTATAACCCCAGCACTTTTTACTCCACCTTGCCCTATGTGTGGGCAATCAGAGACATTATCTCTGGGTTCTTTTTCAGTGGGTGTTGGGCCTTTCTGGTGAATGATAGCGATCCTTAGATGTTTGGGAAAGTATGGCTATGTATGGTTCTTTGGCACCACGTATTGATAGGATGCCATAGTCCCACACAACCACCGAGATGGCAAAACCTCAACTCTTAAGACATTGGCTTAAGTTCATGTGACTGTAAAATGCTTACACAATATGGCAGAATGTGTGGTGAGACATGAAAAGAGGCCAGTGGTTCCAGAGGAAGTTACAGCACAAATTGCTATGCAAAGTTTGGAGCAGCAAGAGATGTCTCGCATATTCATCGATAGCTTGAGGTTATGGAAAACAGGGAGTACTGTTGTTTTCTTGGGATTCAGGTTATTCCAGAAGGATTTAAAGGAATGAATATAAGGGATTATGTGGTGTGCTTAACCCAGTAGGCTATTTCAGAACATGTAGAGTGGGGGTTTTACAAGTATATTAAGATATCAAACTGGTTCCTATTTAAGGCTCTTAGGTCCAGTGAAACTCTAGCTTAGCCAAACATCATTTTGATCGGTGCAAGTTGTTGTTTGCCAAGAGAGCTAATTTATGCCTGTTCTTGTGGGGCAAAGGTAATGACAACTGATATGGTCACCTTTTGTCCAGTCTAATTTCTTTTGTGCTTTCATTGAATGCTGGTAGTGGCTCAGATCAAGATGTGCAATTTTATTTGCAAGAATCTTTTTTATTTTATTTTTGAGTTAGACATTAAATTATGTCATGGTAATTCTGTTACATAATTATGTATATCACCAGAAAGAATAACTGTTCCAGAGTTACAAATTGCCCTCTGCATCAATAGGAGTTCCCATTTAGGTCTATAGGGATTCACACATATGGGTTCCATCTATAATTGACATTCCTTACCCACTGAAAAGGCAATCCCATGTCTTAGGGTGATATTGAGTACACTGACTGGGTCAGGTACATTTCAAATGGGCCTCAAATATCCCTGGTCTAGCCACTTCCAAGCGCAGGTCTGGATACGTGCCTACATTCAGGTTGCACCATATCACACTCTTTAGCAACCTTTTTGCTGTCAGAGGGGCATTTTAGTCAATGTAATGATACAGGCAGTATCATTGGTGTTTAGTACATCCTTTGTAAACATTTAAAGTGTTGCATTTAATGCTGGTGTTCATGGTTACTGTCCCTGGAGCAACAGTATGCCCATTTGGTTTCTCACCATTGAACCTCCAGGTCTGTCTCCTAATAACATGTGGCAAGTGCCCTTTCCTCTGCTGACCAGTCTCCATCTTGTAGAGTTTGACCATCCATCCATTGCTATATTCAAGTCTCACGACTTTTGTTAACACCAGAAATTTGGGTGGTCCATCATTCTGAAATACATGACTATATCAAGTGGGCCGGTAGTCCCTACATATTTGAAATTCTCTAGGGAGATACATTTATTCTTCTGATACATGTGTCCTATGCAGGTCAGGCCATGTTTTACTTTTAACCACTAGTTCAGAAATTCGGGGAATGTGGGGATATCCAGAATCATGGCCCCAAATATAAAATAGCTGCATGAGACCAGAAGGCATTCGTAAGGTGTACCAGGCCATATTGGTGGAGTCTACAGTGTATATTTGATATTTGGGGTATGGTATACACTTGAACAATGCTGTGTATAGAATCCTTTATTGTGCAGATCTGTCTTGGCAATAATGTGTGCCATAAGAGGTCACAGGAGGAAGTAGTAAAATGCAAAATAGGCCTAGGTGGCAAGATAGCATTCAGGATCAGGTACACCGAGTCTCTCTTTCTCATATGGCAGAGCCAGAGCCCATGTCTACATTTAGCCATGACGCTTTAGCAAGTACCAGATGTGAGAGGCTGAGGGGTGCCAAAGTCTGGGGATGGGGCTGGGCGTTTCACCAGTACCAGACATAGATAATCTCTCTGATGGATGGTGTAGGCATCTTCATTAGCTTGCACCAGACAGCATCACAAACTGTCTTAGATTCGTGTTGGATGGCAATTTTTATTATAGCAAGATTCACTCTTGGCATAATAAAAACTGGCCAGAAAACTAGGAGGGTGTAACCGTGGAGCCCATAAGGAGGCTTTGCCACTGTCTTCGTCTAGGCTTGTGTTGTGTCTATCAAGAGAATAGTTCAAGTTGTTCAGTCACACCACAAAAGGTGTCAGTTTTTCCAAATAGTCACTGCTTGGCCTCTTTTCATCTCTAAATTTAGCGCTCTTGAATCCTCTTGATGCCTGGAGTCCAGACAGGGAAGCCCAACACAGTTTTAAAGTCTCTATCTGATCTACACACAAATGTCTACATGTACCAATGTTTTTAGTATGTTATTAGTGATCATGAGGCACATACTAAGCTGGTCAAGGCAGACTCCCCAATTTCAGACAACTCAGCCTCATTTTTTTTTTACAAGGAGCCTGGGGATTTTGTTTCCTTTATGGTTGTTTTCTGCTATTTTGTTTTGAGAGCCAAATAAGGATGATATCCATAGGGCTGAGACCTGGAGGAGTCATTGTGGGACAATAAAGGGGGAATTGGAAAGAAGATGGTGAAAAATTGGGAATACACTAGTGAGAGTTTGGCAGGGGTTTCGATGGATTCAAGTTTTGCAATTTGAAATCTATGGCTTCAATGGATAGATCTGGTATTCTAAATTAGTGAACAAAAGGGTTAAATATAGCACAGGAGCATAACATTAGTAATTAAATATTATACAACAATTTATTAGAAGTTGTATGCATATTGTGAAGAAGGTTCAAGAATTTTGTCAGCAACAAGGTTACGTTACTGTAAATTTCAACTCAGGGTGCGACTATACTAGTCAGAAGCAGCACATGAAAAATTGGGCAAGTTTAGTGGATGACCAGAGAGGCTGATTGATAGTGAGGGTAGTACAAGGGCCAATACAGATGATGGTTTGCTCAGAATATGGGAAAATTATGAATGGTCCTGGGATGCTTCAGAATCAGATACTCAAGTTGGTGGGCTGGTTAGCGGCAGGGCCACATATTACCTGTGGAATTTCAACTTATTTATGAACCCCTCCTTCTTGGTGTTAACTGAAGGTTCAGTGTTAGAATGGTTATTTTCAAATCATGACAGAGGATATAAAAGGGTATATCTGGTTACTGGATATTTGGTCACTCTGGTATGGTGTACAAGTGGAGCATACTTATTTCTCTGTGTCACATCAATACCCCATCAATATGACATTTTCCACTTTTTATAATTTTTATTGCATGCACATTTGGAATTTTATCTGATGGTTAAGTCCAATCACAACCAAGTAAATTATTTGCAATTTGTCGCCAAAAATATCAGCTGAGCTACTGGATGTTTGTTCACTCCAATTTTTTAGGAAAAAACTATTTACATGAGCAGGAAAGTTAAAGGACTACAGCAACGTTTAGCCTCCTAGGATATTGTATGGGATGCATTCACAGCAGTAATAGTAGCTGCATGCTAGGCATAGAAGGGCAAAAGAGGAGGTATGGAGCCTGAAAGAACATGGATTACATTACTAGAGCTCCAAATCCTGCACACTAAAGCAGTGAAAATTCTGGACTGCTGAGTGGGAGAGGTTACAAACAGATGGGTGTGGTTCGGCCTACACCCTAAAATTCCATTTGAAAAATGTGGCCTTATAATAAATGGTATATGGTTATAGCTAACCTTGGGAAGAGTACTGGTTGTTCAATAATTGAACACAATTTGCGGAGTGGTATCACAGCTGTAAGAACTGGGCTGGTGAACTGGATTCAGGGAGCAGAGGATAGTATTATAGTTTTCAGGGAGCATTATAAACATATATACAGTCAAGATGAGGGTGGAGCGCAGTCCTGGCAAGGACTGGATCTTTGGTATTTGCCAGGGCTCAGGTCAAAGGCCTGAGAGGATCCATTACCACACAACTAGTTTGTTTTTATTGGCTGTGTTGACTCTTGTTTGGCTGGACTGGCCTTTTTGGAAAATGAGATGGCATTCTATATATCCAAAATTTTCTCAATAGACTTGATTGATAATGAAGTTAATATGTTGCATTCAGTCTTTGCATAACGCCCCAATACCAAGGGTGGTTATTGTGTGACACACCTCTTTCCATGTTACCCACTAGGGATGTTCTCTTCCACATTGCATACTACGTCTTCCTTCTCCCACAGCCATTTTTCATCTGGAAAGTTCTGTTCCTTGTACATTGGAGAAGACCTGAAGGCTGCTAGAGACTGCCAAATCAGGATATCCACTGGATTAGTGCCCTCCCAATATTATGGCAAGTCTCTCTAACGCAATTGCTCTTGCAATTATGTCCCTTTTTAATCTCTCTATGGACTCAGCCTCAGTCCCTATGGTTTGTAAAAGTGCTTATGTTTCCCCCATCCTAAAAAAAGTCTTAACCTTACCCTAATAATCTCTCTAATTACCATCTTATCTCGCTGCTACATCCTCAGCAAACGTTTGGAGAGCATCATAAATAATCAGCTGTCAACATTCCTGGAAGAACACAGGCTCCTTGATCGATCTCAGCAGGTTTCAGAACACGTCACAGTACTGTGACTGCGCTAGTTTCCTTGGCTGATACCATCAGATCTTCCTTGGATAAGAGGACCCCAATGATGCTTGTGCTCTTGGACCTAACTGCTGCCTTCAATTCAGTCGGCCATGATAATTTAATTTGCAGGCTGCATGACATTGGGCTCCACCGCAAAGCTCTCCGATGGTTCATTGATTTCTTGAAAGACCACACTCAAAACATATCTCTGAAGTCCTACAAATCAGGTACCATGCCAGTTAGAAAAAGGGTACAGCAGGGGTCCATGCTAAGCCTCACATTATTTAACATCCACGTTGCCCCTCTGGCACAAATCGTTAAGGCATGTGGTTTTGAGACAATATCTTGTGCCGATGACACACAGTTGGTCTCCTTTGGTCCTGATTTGGAAGGTGTGAAAGGCTGCTTCTCTGACTGTATTAGGAGGATAACTTCCTGAATGTACAATCACTGCCTGCAATTAAATGAAGAATAGACTGAAATACTTCCATTCGGGAAAGTCTAACATCTGTGGAAGTTGGATTGGTGGCCATCCAAACTGGGACTTGCCCAGTCCCCAAAACAAGTAGTTAAAAACCTTGGTGTCATGCTGGACACTTCTCTATCCATGAAACAACATGCCTTAAACTTATGTGGAACCTGTTGTGCCACCATGTAACTATTGAAAAAAGCATTTCCTTGGCTCCCCTCGAACGCTAGGAAAACCCTAGTTCAAGCCTTCTTCACTAGTCGTCTTGAATATAGAAATGCCCTACTTGTTGGCACCAAGGAGAGCTTACTGTCTAAACTGCAGGTGGTGCAGAATACTGCAGTGAGACTTGCGTGCAATCTTCCATTTGGTTCTCCCTCTGCTCCAATACTACACTCTCTGCATTGGCTACCTATTAGGAAAAGACTCGTCTTTATGATGTGCTGCCTCACTCAAAGCTCCCTGAATGGCAATGCCCCAACCTACCTACAAAATAGACTCAGATACTATCTCCCACCCAGATTGCTGAGATCCACCAACAAAGCCCTACTTCAAATTCTACTGATCTGTACCTCTAGATTTGGTGGGAGGTCTTTCTCCTACCAGACCCCATTTTACTGAAAAAAACTTCCCCCACCAATCCGTTTATGCACAGTGCTTGGAAAGTTTAAAAACCTCCTAAGAATGAGCCTGTTTTAGTTAGTCTTTGTTAACCTTACACTTCAGCTGAAACACCGAGATATTCCTGCTGGGATAGTTTTTTGCGCTATACTAACATAATATAACATAACATAGAATTGCCCCTGTAGTACTTAATGGAATTGGGGGTCAAGGTTTCTATCTTTTGTGATAGGCAGTCTCACAAAGGAAAAATTTTACCATTTAGTTGGTAGTTACATCTTCAGATTATGTTGGTATTAGTTTGTAAGTTAATCTATGACGAGCTCCTGAAGTGTTGCTTCAGACTAATCAAGAAATAGTGACTAATGGTCTTTCACCCCCCACCCTGCCCATCCAATAGGAAAAAACAGAAGGTGTATGGAGTCCTGTGTGATCCCATGCATGGCATCTGTCTTCTCATGCATGGAATTGTGAAGGGCCCCTGCAGTGCAGTAAAACATTCATTTTTCTCCCAGGGGACTGGCAGTGTGGTAATAGGACCATTGTCATAGTTCGGGGAATCTAAGTGTTGTAAGTTGTTCACTTCTTCTTTTTGATTCTTCCCCTATGGCTGAGCCCCAAAATTATAGGGATCGGTTACTAACAGCTATTTTTCCCCATAACATATAATTTAGCACATTGGAATGCTGTGAGCAACAATTAAGAAATGCCAGAAGAATTGTAATGGCTGGTTTAGGCAATTTACTCAAGTTGCCTAACATTTTTCCTTGTATTTCTCTATGCTTAATTTTTAATTTCTGTCTTGGGAAGTTATATTAGCTTTAGCGACTTTCGGGCTTGGATAATTCATTTGTTATATTCATTGTCCATCATTACTTCCCTTGGTCTATGACTCAAGCCAATAATCTGGGAAAAGAGCATTTAATGGCCAGCTTAGCCAGCGGCGCAATGCTTTAATAATGCAGTTCAATATCTTGCGTGCATTGGCTGGGTAATCAGTTATTTGTGTCTTTTGGTGTATTCCCCTAGATGCATGCCATTTTTATTCACTGTGATATGTTTAATAGTGTAATCTATAGGGTCTGTGTCTTGAGTATTCAGTGAATTGTGTTGTGTACAGGACTATCGCTGTGCCATTTGATTTGTTGCTCAGTGTGCTCTAATTCATACTAAAATCTTCTAGGTTTGTAGTTTGATTTTTCACTGCATTCTGTACTGAGGTGAACTTTCTGAAGTGTGGTTCTTGATTTTCAAAATATGTTTATCCCTGAGATGTGCGGTTCACTAATAATAGAGATTTGGATAGTCCAAGAATATTTTAAATAGCTTCCTCGCCTCTGACACCGGGTAATCATGCCTACTACTCAGAATTAGTTAGCTGAAGGTTGTAAAGACCTGTCGGTTACTAAGAGTACTGACTACCTAAGCCATCGTCCCACATTGTGCCCCTACTCACCGACATCATGGTTTCCATCTGAGGAAGATAGAAAGATGAAGACGTTGCTGCAAAAAAGAAGGAACAAAAGATGAGCATGGTGTTCCGAAATGTTCATTTTAAGCAACTGCCACACAAGTGCTTAAATTGTAAAATAATTTGTGCCAGGTCCCTTGCCAGCGCTGCCAATGACTTTAGGAATAGAAGGACTAACCATCACACCGATAAAAGTGTGACAATTCATACTATTCCAGGCCCTTCAAACTATAAAATTGGCTTGGGCGACACCCGAAACCACACGCTCAAAGTAAGCACAGCTGCAATAGCACATATAAACCAAAATATTTTGAGCTTCGAATGTTAAATGCATAAGATATTGTACAAAGGAAAGAATGGAGAATACAAATAAATAGATAAAAAAGTGGAGGTGTGAATTCAAATGTATGTCTATGGAAAATACAATAATGTAGAGGTAGAAAATAAAATATTACCAATAGGTTTCTCAATTGCATACAGACATACATAGTAATGTTTACCCTGACTTCTAACGGTTATCCCTCCTTAACCCTTACTTTATTTTTTTTACTTTTACACCATGTTGCCTCTTCCACTTTACGAGGGAGGGAAAACCAAGTGTACTCTGTATCACTTCAATTGCCACCCATAAGAAGGTAACAGACATTTGCGGACAGGTAATTTTAGAATTTGACCTTGCTCGGTACCTAGTACTATAGTTGTGCAATTGAGCCACTTAAATATATGAAAATAACTCCTGTTAATATAGAGCCAATAAAACAATAAAATAAACTCATCACAATGCATACAAGTACTAAGATCATAGGAGGTAATACACTCCCAAAATGATGCATCTCTCACTGTGGCAGGTGATGTCAACTTAACTGTGGTATCATCAGGACGGAACTGGAATACTAAAAGAATCCCTGGCAATCCCTGGCAAAAATCCTCAAACCAACCACGCTTCCTTCCTCTCTTTCCTGTATCTCCCCAGTTCATCCAGGCATCCTCTATCTCTCCCCCCTCTGTTTTCTCTCTCTGACAGCTTTCACCTTCCCTACCTTCCTCCTATCTCCACTCTCTCTCTAGAAGCCCCAGGGGCCTTCTGCATTTGACATCGGATAGTCGGAGAAAGAGACAGAGGCACCAGCAGCGGCCCTGGGCTTTCGAAGCCGACCCAATGCCTCCAGCCCACCGGGGAAATGCCCAGTAGAGAAAGAGGCCAGTCCGACCCTGGGTATCATATTTGGTTAACTTACACAGGCAGTAGCTGAGAGCCACGAGCATGAAGGCGATGGAGACCTTCATGGTTGCAGGAGTGTCGGGCTCGGAGTCTTCTGCAGAACAGATGAACTACTCGATGATTTTGTGGCTCCTTCCACCTACAACACTTCTATTTATACCGAAAATGGACGTGCACAAGCCTCAGGCTCCTCCCATCTACCCGAGAAGGGAAGTATTGACTGAGCCAATTGCCTTCATTGACGACGTGGCGAAGTGAAACCTTGCTGTTTGCAAAGGAATTATAAGCTTACTCCCATCAGTAGGAGGTGAGGATATCCTGGAAATGCGTTAATTCCATCCAAGGTAAACGTGTGGCTCTTTTTGTTCTATGCTTCCATCCTAGGGGTATCGTTTCTCAACGGTTATCTCTCGATTTTTAACAGAATACACAAGCAAGGTGCTATGTCCGGCCATCACTTCAGCATGTCTGAATTGAAGCTTTTGATGCAGTTCTTGTGAAAAATTTCAGTCAAAATAGGGGATACAAATACTGTTAATTTTCTTGGCACTGCTTTTACCCCATATTTAGTCTTACTGGTAGTATGGCTATTTTCGTGATCTTGATCACATTTGTTCTGATTAGTAATATTGTGGACGCATCCCCCTGTTGTGTCCTTGCGCATCTTTTTAACTTCTCTGGCTCTGCCGTCCCAATTTTCTCTGTGTAATCAACTGTATTTTCATGTGCATCTTGTATTGATTTTGCCTGTATCGCATGTATTTCTGAATGTATGCTCCTTTTTCATTTCTAACCAATAAAAAATAATTGAACTAAAAAAAATATAGGACCAGGTATTTAAAGAGGGGTGGCACTGCACAATTTCCTTAACAGCAGTAGTAATGTAATTTCCTGCGTAAGTGCATTTTCCACAACATATTCTATGACAGAAGAATTGCTATTTTCATGCTACAGGCGGTGCTTAAATTGAACCTGTGGTTGCCGGTGGGGGTTACCGGAGCTTATTTTTAGGGGACCAGTACTTTAGTTTTCCTGACTGGACATTTCATTAGAGCAAGAGATAGAAAAACAAAACGGAAAGTTAGAGGAAGAGAAGGACGGGAGCCCGTCACAAAAGGAGAAAAGTGAAATAAAGGGGCAGGGAGTGTCTGGTAGTGGATTAAGGGGGCATCCGGCTGTTTTGCTTGGTATTCCGTGCCCCGACCTTTAATTGCACTGGCTCGGGCTTTTGAGCAGAGCTTCAGGCACCAGTGTTTATTCTTTTACAAATTAAACTCTTGCTATACAGTGCAAATGACAAGTGATCTAGCAAAAATTCTTCTAGTGGAAAATACAGTAAACATTATATTAGCATCATATTTCACAGAGTAACACTTTACCATTCTTCTCTAAATCTGGTTCCCCCGTCAGACCATAGCTCTGCAGAGATGGCGGTACTTGTATTTATGAAAAAGGCAATGTTTTTTCTCAAGTATTTTAATGCAGCACTGATGGGCATATTTTATGTAAATTTAATAAATGAGTGTCATAAGAAAATCTTAACTTGCCATTATTCTTTTATAACATGTCCTTTGCACCATATTAACCCCCTTCACCCACATCTGCTCAATTGTCAACAAACGTCAATTTGATTTTTATTCAGAGAAAATATTTCTAGCACCAATGTCTCAGCAAACAACCCCATCATTACCTAAATAACTCACGTTCCAGCAACTAATGTTTTGAAATCTCACCAGTATCAATAACCCCTTCAGAGCAATCCATTTAATAGATGACATCATGCTAGGTAAAAGATTGAAAACACATCTGTAAAGTAAAAACATCCAATATGTCTGATTTAAAAACGTCACAGTATGGTTTACACAGAATTCGGAATAGGTTTTCAGGCTTTGGGTAAGAGTGTTTTGTTAATTGTGAACAAGATGATGGTTAGGAATAGAATTTAAAAAACGTATAAATTCAATGAAAAAAACAAAGGTTATAGTGACGTTATAGTAAGGCTCAGATTTCACTCGTACGAAACCATGGAAATTCAGCAGTTATAGTTACCTGAACTAACTATAACGTACTCCCCGAAATGCACTGCTTATGAGCTCACATATTAGATCACTCATGACCATGGTCAGTGACATCACTGATGGGATCACTGATGACATCTTAAATGACATCACTCATGACATCACTGGTGACATCATCTAGTGATTGTAAGTATTTTCTAAGAGTTTATGATTGTTAAACACATACTAACCTACTGCAAAAGTTAAATTAGTGTATTAGGTGCTCTGCTACTGAGTGATACTGCTTCTAACATATACTATGTGAGTGGCTGTGAGACTGTGTGTATGAGTAGCTGGATGGGTGCATAAGTGGGTGTGTGAGCAGCTGTGTGGGTGAGTGAGTTGCTGTGTCAGTGTCTGTATTGGTGAGTGAGTGGGTGTGCCACTGGCTGCATAGGTGAGTGAGTGGTGGTGTGAGTGGCTCTATGGGTGGGTAAGTTGGTGTGCAGTGTCTGTATGGGTGAGTGATTGGGTGTCTGAATGGCTGTATGAATGAGTGTCTGGGTGTGTAAGTGGCAGCATAGGTGAGTGAGTGGCTGTTTGAGTGGGTGTTTGGTTAAGTAAGTTGGTGTGTGAGTGGCTGTATTGGAGAGTGAGTGTCTGTGTGAATGGCTGTATGGGTGAGTCTGTGGATGTGTTAGTGCTTGTGCGGATGTGTGAATTGGAATGTAAGTTGTTGTGTGGGCGTGTGAGTGCTTGTATGGGTGAGTGAGTGGCTGTATTGAGGGGCTCTATGAGTGAGTGTGTGGATGTGAGTGGCTGTGTAGGTAAATACGTGGGTGTGTGAGTAGCTGTATGGGGGAGGGTGTGGCTATGTGACTGGCTGTATGGGTGAGTTAATGGTTGTATTGTTATATTCCATATAGGTACCCTATATAGGCATAGGTATCATTGCAACCTTTCACCCATATTCTTCCCTACATTACACACATAACGGTTCTTAGGGACTGACCTTTTACCTAGATACGACACTGCATTCAGAACGTGGGGTTTCCCTAGTTCGAATCTCATACATTATGCATGAGGCATGGAAGCACAGCAGGACTAACAGCAGGACTAACATCTCCTGTAAAATATCTCTGTATAAAGTTCAGGCCCGATGTCATCCTTTAGGCCGACACAGTAACACAGCAAGGTAGGACCCCTGGGGAGATCTATGGGTATATATACATCACATCCTGCTTAGAAGGACAGAGAAGACCAAGACTTCCCAGCTGACACACTGACCAGAAACGCTGAGGTTCCTGCATGCAGACACTCCAGCTCGCAGTGGTCTAACATCCCTCGCGGGGTGTCCAACTCGAGACCAGGACGGGGTCCCATATTCTCTCATTCTCTCTTTTTTTTTTTTTTTAAATCTTTTTTTATTAAGCATATCCAGAAGTATATATACAATTACATAAGATTCATAGAAGAAGGAGACAAAAAAAAAAACACAAAAAGAAAAGAATAATGCCTGTAAATATTACATTGGGAAAATCAAATAGAACAGCAAACATTTCGATACAGCTTAACAAAAATTATGCAAATTATGAAGCAAAAGAGCCACGGCCACATTGACCAGACATACGCAATGGAATACAGCTGGATTTAAGCCCCCTACTCGCTCCTTGCGTCTCTACTCCATTCGGCCATATGAGCCCAAATCCTCCTCCCTCGAACTCCGGCCTGTCTGCCCCTACAGGCATAAATGGCCAGCTCTTGTTTGTAAATTCCGAGGAGCCTCGCAAGCCACAAATGAAAACTGGGTGGCTCAGCATCTTTCCACCTGGCAGCTAATAGTATCCTAAATACCGCTGCCCCCAAAAACAAACCATATTCTTATTTGATATTAAGACCCAAGGCACTATCATATCCAAGGACCAGCAAAGTGGGGGTTAATTCTAATCTAAGACCAAATAGTGCCTCACAAAAACCCAGCAGCCCTTCTTTCAATGGAGCCAATTTATCACAATCATATAGCATATGAATCAAGGTGGCAGGTCCTGACCCACATCTAGGACATTTATCGTCAGCCCTTTTCCCCCAAAGGTAAAGTTTAGCAGGAGTGAAGTAAAGATTAAATATAGTTTTATAGAGCTGAGCTTTTAAGTTTGAAGATAATAAGATTTTGGCAGTTAAGGAGAGACTCATATAGATATCCACATCGGGGTTTCCCAATTTTATCGCCCAGGATGCTCCAGTTTTTTCCAGGTCGTCGGGGGTTTTGTCAAGAAGTATTTTATAAAAATCTCTGATTCTGCTTGATTCCCTGGTTACAGCTTCCAAAAGTGGAATCTTATCTAACTTAATCCTAGGACTCCATAAAGTGAGAATATTCCTAATCTGGACAAATTTAAAGTAATGGTTATTTAAAACGCCAAACACCCGTTGTAGCCTAGAGAATTGAAAATCTTGTTCCCCCCCACAAAAATCCCCTATTGTTCCTACCCCATATTTTTCCCATTTTTTCCCCATATCATCGTTGGCCAGGTATGGCAATAGTGGCGAGCGCCACAGGGGGGTATATCTAGAAATTTTAGGAATTGCCATAAATTTAGAAACCTGCTTCCAGATTCTCCATGAGCTATATATCACTTTAAACTCGTACCTTTTATAATAACTGGGTTCCAGTTGTCTCAGTAACAGCCCAGAGGCTTCCTTCCCTATCGATAGTTCATAAATTGTAGGTATTTTTGAGCCCTGTGCTGGTTCCCTAGTATTATTCACCGATAAAAGGGTGGTCATCTGATGTAAAAGTGCTGCCCAGTAATATAAGGTGATATTAGGGACTGCAAGTCCTCCCCTGTCTTGGGGCAATGCTAAATACCGCAATGCTCTTCTGACCTTCCCATATTGCCATATAAAATTGGAGAATGCTGATTCCAGTGCCCTCAATACATTGTCTTCTAAAGCCAGCGGAATTGCCCGAAACAAATACAATATTTTAGGTAGCATGGTCATTTTTAGGTAGTTCCCCTCCCAATAATAGACAAGTGTAGCCCGTTGACCCTCCTTAATTCATCCCCTATATTTTTTATCAAGGGATCAAAATTAATCCTACAAATCTCATCCACCTTGACACTTATTCGAACCCCGAGGTACACTGCGGAGGTTACTCTCTTGGGGTCGTTAAAAACTATATTATCAGTGCATAGTACTATAGTTTTCCCAGCATTCAACGCATACCCCGATAGAAGACCATAGCCCTCAGCAATCCTACTAATCTCTACAATTGCCTCGGCAGGGTTAGAGGTTAACACCGCGATATCATCGGCGTAAGCCAATACTTTTGTCTCAAACCCACCAGTAATTATTGGTTTAATTTTCCGGGTCTGTAGCAACTTAGATACTAGGGGGTCAATATATAAAGCAAATAAAATGGGGGAGCAGGGACAGCCCTGTCTAGTCCCCCTTGATATGTTAATACTACCGGATTCCCTCCCCATTAGTTGAAGTCGGGCTTTTGGCTGACAGTACATTGCCTTAATAGCCTTTATGAACCGAGGGCCGAAGCCTTTCAGTTCCAGTATCTGCCATAAAAACTCCCAAGACACCCGATCAAAGGCTTTTTTCGGCATCTAGGAGGATCATAGCCATCTGGTCCCCCCCCGGTTATAATATCAAAAGAGAAATAACCCTACGGGTATGATCCGTTGTTCCCTTACCAGGGATAAACCTGTGTTGCCATGGGGAAACCAGATGCTCTATGACCCCTCCTAGCCGATTAGCCAAAATTTTAGAATAAATTTTGGTGTCGGAGTTGATCAGAGAGATCGGCCGATAGGAAGATGGATTATCCACTGGCTTCCCTTTCTTGGGAAAAATTATAATAGCGGTCTCTTTCCAAGACTCGGGGGAAGTCCCATTATACTGTACACCCCTAAACAGATCTAAGAGCATAGGTATTATAACTGGTCCCAGAATTTTGTAAATCTCAAGAGGTATCCGGTCCGGGCCTGCCGCCTTCCCTGTAGCCATTCCTGAGAGTGCGAGTTGAACCTTTTCGAGTGTAATTTCTGCCTCTAACTCCTCTCTAGTAAGCCTATCCAGCCCCTCTCCAATATTAATATCGGCAAGCATCTCTGCCATGCCATGAGAAACCTCTTCTCTGCTTTTATTAATGTCATCTTGGTACAGGGCCTGGTAGTACTTTTGGAAACCTCTGATTATGTCCTCTGGTTGAATATAGACTTGCCCCCCTATCCTAATCACAGATATAGCACTAGAGGATATCTTCTGCCTAGTACAGAGCGCTAACCTCCTTCCAACTTGTTCCCCAGTTTCATAGACACTGTTTCGATGAGATTGATACTCCTCAGCAGATTTCTGCGTTAGCCAGTTAGTTAGCTCTGCTTTCAGTGCGATTATTTGATACTGAATTTGATCTCCCTCCTGTCCCTGTGCTATCAGCGAAATATGCTCTTCTTCAGCCCTAGCTAGATCCCACATCAATTGTTGGTTCTTTTTTTCTTGCTGCTTCCTTGCCCCAATAACAAAAGAGATGGTTTCACCACGGAAAGCGGCCTTAAAAGAATCCCACACAACCCCCCTGCTAGCACTAAACCTATTTGTATCAAAAAATTCTTGTGCCCACTTTCTCATATATTCAACATACTCACTATTTACAAGAAGTTTCCTATCAAAGGTCCATTTACTCCGTAATCTCTTAAAACCAGCAATATCAAGTTCTAGCATCAGAGGGTTATGGTCAGAAATTATTTTAGGGAGTTTTAAAATCCCGGCTTGCCCTACAAGATTCTTTGTACAAAAAAAATAGTCAATCCTAACATATATTTTGTGCGGACAGGAAAAATACGTGTAGCCGGGGTTGGCCGGATTCTTTGTAGCCCATATGTCGACCAGGCCATGGCTAATTTTTAAAGAATTAAATGCCCTGTACACCCGAGGCTTCCGACCCGAATACCCCCCTGGCCCTTGGTTCCCAGGTCTACCGTCCAAAGAAATGTTAAAGTCCCCGCAGAGAATCAAAGGGGTCGGCCAAGTGGCCAGTTCAACTTCCAAAGCCTCGAATATCTGAGGATCATCCTGATTAGATCCATAAATAGCACATATAGTGCCGCCCATGGCTAGTTCAATGATCACCCATCTACCCAGGGCATCCACTAATTTACGTTTGGCCATACCCAAAGAAGTCCTTGCTAAGATAGCCACACCACGTATATTAGATGTATGAGTGGTACATGCCAACAGGTTATACCCTGTAATTCTCATTACTTCTCTTTTCCCCCAGGGAATATGTGTCTCCTGTAAGCATATTACGTCAGCGTGGTTAAGTCTGATAAGTTCGGCAAATCTTACCCTCTTTGCCCGGTCATTCAGCCCCGCAATGTTCCATGAACAGATAGTTATCTTCCCCATCTTACATTGGGCTCAAATTTACGAATTCCTCCATGGGACCTTCTCAAGCTTTTTCCCCCAATGAGATCTCGCTTCTCATTCAGCCATCTATTTATCTCTTTTGATTGTTTCCTTATTTTATTACTGTTTCTAGACATGCTTTTTTTCCACTTGCTTTTAACCCACCACCTTTTCCTCCCCCTTCCCCACCCTTCCCCCCCACTTTGCAGCCCACCCACCTCCCCAACATCCCCACCTCCCCGCGTGAGGCATGCAGACTCAAGCATGAGTCTGATTGCGATGGATGTGCTACACAAACAGAGCATGAGAGCCCTAATTGTGGGACCTACATTAGATGCTGCATCCTAGAGCCGACGTTCCCATATTCAAAGAATGAATCCTGAGCGAGGCAAGATGGCGGTCGCTTGAGACCGTAGGTGCACACGGAGCACTGAGAGCCAGAAGAATTTAGAAATGCTGCACTAGTGTAATCGGGGATATGAAGGAAGTGTTTCTCAGCCTGGACTCACAGTACCCCCCACGGACCGGCAGAGATTACCTACGACTGCTGGGAATGGTAATTGGGTTCTCTGTTCTACGGCACATTGCAAGGACAATTGCGGGAAGTGCCAAAGCTCATCAAGAAGGCTCTTACCTGTTGGAGGCTCCTGGTGCGGGGGCTGACTCTGTGGAGTCCTTCGGGACTGTTGGAGCTGCGGAGATGGGTCCCAAGAGTGCGGCCGGGGCTGCCAAGGCTAGGGCGGTCAGACAGATGCCAGGCGGGACGACGGTGTCGGGAGATGCGGCCGCGGCCACGGACGTTCTGGCCCCGACCTTGGGGGGATCTCCGGCTCTAACTCCGCGGCGAGGACGCCCGGGGTGTAGTGGTTGACCCAGATCCAGAAAAAGAGGAAGAGGCGGGACAACGCAGAGGGGACGTCCGGCTGGCTCTACAGTGATCGACCTGCTGAGAGCTCCTCCCGGGAGATCAGTTCCGGGTCGCGAGGAGAAGCTCCGGGACAAGGCTCCACCCGACACCGTGGCAAGCATAGAACATGTCGGAGACTCACCCATGCTGGAACTAGGAGACTTAGCTCAGGGAGAGCACACCGAGCTGAGCGAGGTGGAGAATGGACACAATAACGGGTCGGCTAACATGGAAGGTAGGCCTGGGGGTTTCTTACCTCAGCAGCTGATTCCGAATCCCACGGGGGGCCCTCAAAACCCACTTATGACTATTTCAACAGTGCAAGCAGCTGGGGGGGTCCAGACGGACCCAGCTAAGATAGGAAATGCAGCAGCGGGCAGTAGGGTCTCTGGGGCACAAGTAGATAATCATGGTATTACGAGTATCCAACTCCAGGCGCAACCAGTCAATGTTGATTCCGATTATCAAGTTTGCCCACATGAAACTAACCCCAGTGGGGCCCTCGACAGTGGTAGTCAAATAGAGCTTGACAAGGAACCTAGTGACTTTTTCTTCTCTCTATCAGATGGGGACGAGTGGTCTGAGGATTCATCTGTTGGTAGCACGGATCTAAGTTATAGTGATGTGGAGGAGGCAGGTGGCTCTAAATGCAAAACTGTGCAGAAGAAAAAGGAAAAAAAAAAAGGCAGGGCGGAAAGGATTTGGCTTGGGACTATACCCCTACGAACCAACTGTCTAATCCTATGCCTATCTCCCAATCCATTTCTGATCCATCCGAGACAACCTCTCCAACCTTAGATGCTATCTTTCAGGCCATCTCTATGCACCGCGAGGAAACTCGCCAAGATAGCTGCAAGACCCACCATGCCATGCGCAAGATGCAAGGGGTTGTCCGAAAATTGACAAAAACTTGCAGTGTATTTGGGGAACGTTTAACTGACCTTGAGTCCAGGATAGTCACTACAGAATCTGACCTAGCCTCAAATCATGCGCTGGTGGGTTCCCATGAAGCACAGCTGGTGGATGTTAGATGGAAGCTGGAGGAGTTCGAGAACCGCCAGCGAAGGAATAACTTGCGGGTCCTTGGGGTGCCCGAGGGGGTTGAGGGGGCCGACATACGTTCATTTGTGGTGAATCTGCTACGAGACTCCTTGCCGGAATTAACTGAATGGAATTGGGCACTTGAGATTCAGCGGGCCCATCGGGTCCCCTTTGTTCAGAGACAGCCTGTAAGGGTGGGGGGCTTCCCCCGAGCCATCCTGGTATATTTTGGCAACTTTCTGCTGCGCCAAGCCATCTCTGAAAAAGCAAGGCCCGATGCAAAAAGATCTAGAAACGAGATTTCTTATTTTGTTCGCCCAGACTTCTGCCACTCCACCTTTGAAAGGCGGTGGCGACTACGGCAGCTTATTAAACCATTCCAGGACAAAAAGGCGCAAGCCTTTTTAAACAATCCAGCTCGTCTCAAGGTGATCTTTGAGGGGCAAACAAAGTTCTTTATGTCAGAAATAAAAGCTAAGGAATACCTGGATGGGCTCTCCAGCTAGGTTCAGGCTTGCTATTATGAATGTTAGGAACTACATAGTTTGGGGCGCTACAGGATGGCACGTAGGGGGAAGTAAATAAAAAATTAAAAAAACCAACACATTTAATTCTCTATTTTTTTTAAAGTATTCTGGCGGAGGTACTATGAATATTCTCTCATTCTCAGGTAATGGGTTTGACTAGATCCTAGAGGAATTCTTGGCATAACACCTACACAGATGCTAAGTACATTTATGTACATCTAGTTAGGGAGGCATTGTAGGAGTACGCACTTTTTTACATGTGTTTTATATACTCGTATGTATTCATGATTATTGTAAGATGGTAGAGCTATATCATCCATTTACTTTCTTAGTGCTTCTAATCATATATCTCTGCTACTGTCTAATGGTTGTGGCAGCTCATCTATTCTACACTAGAATAACAACTGTTCAATAAATTCTTATTGAAAACGTCCAGCCTGTTTATTCTGTGTATGTCTCTGAGACAAACTAAGTGATCACGAGTGACTGAGCGAAAGGTAGTATATTGTTTCCACGATTCTGAGGGATCAGGGTTGTCATGTTGTGAGGTTGCCAGAATCTATTCTCTCCTTGGTGAGAGGAGATTATAGTGGCACTGTGAGCTAGCTGATACAGACAGGCTAACATAACCGGTGGGGGTGCACGGAATCTCCCATCAGTCTCACAGTTTATGTTATCCAAACGTGCAGATTCTGTATAGGTTATATGGGAACTACATGACAGTATGAGTGGTTGCAAGGGTGAGTGAATAGTTGTGTGAGTGGTTGTACAAGTGAGTGAGTATGTGTGAGTGCCTCTATTGAAGAGTGAGTGGGTGTGTGATTACTGGTATGTATTTGTGAATGGGTATGTGAGTGGTTGTGTGGGTATGTGAGTAGGCATACAATAAGTTGTATGGGTGTGAGTGGGTGTGTGAGAGGTTCTGTGGATGATGTCATCAGTGATGTCATTTGAGATGGCATGAGTGATGTCACTGACCATGTCATGAGTGATGTGAGGTCATAAGCAGTGCACTGCAGGGGTGTAAGATATAGTTAGCTCAAGTAACTATAACTGCTGGATTTCTATGGTTTTATACGAGTGAAATCTGAGCCTAACTATAACGTTTCTGTAACCTTTATTTTTTCAGTGAATTTCAAAGTTAAAACAAAAATTCTATTCCCTAACCATAACGTCCCTGTAACCTTTGTTTTCTTAAGTGAATTTATAAGGTTTTTCAAATTATATTTCCTAACTATAATGTCCCTGTAACCTTTGTTTTTTTCAATGAATTTCCATAGTTTTTTAACTAGGAGTCGTATTTGCAGAGTGGTGGAGAAAAGGAGTGGGCCCTCCGACTAGCTCCCAGGAATCCTGCTGTGTTGGCCTTACTGGAGGTAATAGGGGGGCTTCCTAGACCGAAATGACCCTCAGCATCCATGGGTACTTCACCCCCAACCAGAAGTGCACCAGGAGGTGCATTTGCAGAGTGGTGGAGAAAGAGGGTGGGGCCTCGGACCAGCACTCAGCAATCACCCTGTGTGGAACTTACAGGAGGTGACAGGAGGGGTTCTTGGCCCCCAATGACCCTCAGCATCCAAGAGTACTTCATCCCCCAACCAGTCGTGCAGCAGGAAGTGCGTTTGCAGAGTGGTGGAAAAAGGGGGCATGGCCTCCAACCACCTCTCAGAAGTCCTGCTGTTTGGGACTTACTGGAGGTAACAGGAGTACTTGTTGTCCCCCAAGGGACCTCAGCAGCCAAGGGGCCTTCCTCCCCTAAGCAGTAGTGTGCCAGGAGGTGCGTTTGCACAGTGGTAGAGAAAGGGGGCATGGCTTTCAACCACCTCGCAGCAATTCCTCTGTTTGGGACTTACTGAAGGTAACAGGAGGACTTGTTGGCCCCCTAGGGCCCTCAGCAGCTAAGGTGACTTCATCCTCCAACCAGTAGTGCACGAGGAGGCACGTTAATAGAGTGGTTGAGAAAGGGTGCATGGCCTCCAACCACCTCTCAGCAATCCCGCTGTTTTGGACTTACTGGAGATAACAGGAGGGCTTGTTGGCCTCCATGGGCCCTCAGCATATAAGGGCATTCATCCCCCAAACATTAGTGCACCGGGAGGTGCATTTGCAGAGTGGTGGGGAAAGGGGGCGGGACCTCAATCACCTCTCAGCAGTCCCACTGTGTGGGACTTACTGGAGGTAACAGGTGGGGTAGTTGGCCCCCACGGACCCTCAGGAGGCAAGGGGATTTCATACCCCAACCAGTAGTGCACCAGAAGGTGCATTTGCAGAGTGTTGGTAAAAGGGGGCAGGGCTTTTGGCAGCTTGCTGGACCGTCTCCTTTTTTTCCTATTTGTTGGTTTTATTAGGTAGAGGGGGGCCCACGGGCCCCCCTCTCAGGGCTGATTTCAGCCTGGGGACCCCATCACCTGGGGCCCAGCCTTTTAAAAATAATTCTCAAAGGGGAGGGGGGCAGTGCAGCAGATTTTGGCCAAGGGGTCCCCATCCCATGAGGCCTGGCACCTTCGGTTGGAACTGCGGGGGGAGCCTGAATGCCCCCACGGTCCTTCTCAGCTTCCCGCCTCCTGAGAGAGGCGGCATTGCTTTGACACACAGGGAGCTGCATGTCTGCGTGTAGGGAAACATAGGACACCTAAGATCTCAGCAAGCAGAAACACAGTTTCCGCTTGCAGACAGCAGAGTGGTTGCTCTGACTTGGCGGGAGCTGTGATGTCATTGTTTATTTTTTGTAGTGTTAATTTCAGGTGCATTAGCCTTAACAAAAACTGCTAACTTATTAAGTGCTCTTTGAAGGCCAACTCTCTTTAGCCTAAGTAGGACTATGTCATCTGCATAAGAGAGATGTGTTATGCATTGGGAACCCAGGCGTGGAAGGATGGGAGTTTACCAGATCTAATCTTGGGGTAAGATTGGCCATAAGCAGGCTAAATATGTGTGGTGCTAAGAAACAGTCTTGTTTAAGGCCTACCTCTGTCTGGATTTTCCTGGATAGTCTGGTGCCATCCGCTATTTTGTCTCTGATCAACGTGTCCGTATACAACTGCATTAAGGCTCAAAGGATTCTTCCTGGAAGGCCCCACAGGCAAAATCAATACAAGATGCACATGAAAATACAGTTGATAGCTTACTCCACAGCAAGCCCCAGTCAACACGGTCAAAAGCTGCTTTAAAGTCAATAAAGCATAGTTTTTGATTTTTTCAACAGCGCTTACACTTATATGCTATAAGAATAAGGGCTAGAATGTTTGTAGTTGTGCCGAACCCTCTGTGAAATCCTGTCTGATTGAGTGTAATCAGCTTGTTGTTATTTGACCATTCAACCAATTCATCCAGGATTAGTGATGTATAATATTTGAATTCAGGGTCAATTAGCGCTATTAGCCTGTATTTAGCCGGGTCCAACCGCTCACCACCCTTATATACCGGGTTTATTATTGAACCTTTCCAGCTCCTGGAGAGTGTGCCCAATCTTCCCTCCTCATTGTACATCGCTGACAATGGGCTTGCTCAGTAGTTTGGATCACATTTAAAGATGGTCTGAGGAATGTCATTTGGCCCGGGACCCATCCTTTCGTCCTGACATTATTACTTTTGAAACCTTCTCCACTGAATTGCATTGAGTGGCCTGCCCTACTGGTCAATCCGGAGTTATGTACAGATTACTTGTGTCTGTTGTTCTAAGACTTGAATCAGCTGTTGTTTTATAATCTAGTTCTTTATTGCTATTGCTCAACACTATATTAACTGTGGGTGAGCTTTTAGTAAATGTATAGCTTAAGTGGATAGCCCAGCATGCTTCAGTTTCACTTGAGTTGTTTATCACTAATGGAGCTCTTGTAATCCCATTTATTGTTTCCCAAAAAGTTCTAGTGCTTGTTTGCTTTGCATTGAATGGGAGCTTTGTCCAAAATGCATCTGTTTGCACTATCCGATTCTCCCAAATGTGCTTTTTAAGTTGCTTTCTTAGATTTTTTATTTTATCACATGTATGTTTTAAAACATTGGTGCACCTAGTGTTTCAGATTTCCTTTCTTAGTTCCTTTCTTAAGATACAGGCCTTGTTTGTGAGGCCAAAGGCTGCTTGTATGTAGATCTCCAGGCGTAATTGATTTTAAGAGCAAGTATGAACAGATTAATTGTAAAAGTCATCCAGTTCTCTGCATGACTAGCAGTTGTAGTGATACTGTTCTCAATTATCTTTTTGGCCAACGTTGCTTATTCAGGGAGAGTGCTAGCCGACCATTGTATATGTTTTAGATCAGTTGTTGTTAACTGCCCCATTTCAGCAGGAGTGGATGCATGCCTTGGGGGGATTAAACTCAATTCCAATTGTTGATATGAGTGATCACTCCTGGTGGTATAATTAATAATGTATTTCTTCAGGTGCTCCATTAGAGATAATGCAATAATTGTGTAGTCTATTGTTGACTGCGAGTTTGCATTATGGTAAGTGTATCTCGGTGGCCTATCATCCTAGGATCTACAATTTATAACACTCAGGCCTAGGTGTTCTAAGGCCATGACTAACTTTTGTCCATTAAAACCAGTTCAGTTTGAAACTGAGTGTGAGTGTGATAATACTGACCAAGTCGCATTTTGTGCTGCTAGATACTCGTCTTCTTTGGGGTATGAATTAAGTTGGAGTTAAAGTCTGCTGTTCCAATTATTTCCCATGTTGGCTTCTTATGCCTTATTTCTGTTATCATGGAAAGTGAATTATTAAATAATGCAGCCTTTTTTCGTGTGTTCTGATGCATATAAACATGTATCAGTATTACTGTTGTTTTTGGATAGCTAAGCCACTCATCCAGTTTGATTATTTGTAGTTCTGTTGTGGAGCTGGGCAGCTATTCTGACATGATGTTCAATGCCATAGATACCTATACTGCAAGACCACCTTTTGGCCTCCCATATTGATGTGTTCTCATGGCCTTTACATGGTGAAGAGTATAGCCTGCCACTCGCTTCGGGTTGAATAGCCAGGTCTTTTGGAGCCCAATGATCTCACTTGTCCCAGTTTGTTGGGGGGGCATTACCCTGCATTTCCCAGTTTGCCCAAGCAATATTCCAGGATAAAAACTTTAATGAGGCATCATCAGGATTACTAGTTCTTTGTTTGGGGAGTCATTCACTTCTGGGGGCATTTAGTGTTGAATCATTAATGACATGTTCTATGACATCATTGATAATATCACTGCAACACTTGCAATAAAATCATTGATAGGAAAACTGTGCACGGTAGGGTTGTGAGTTATAGATACCCTAGAGCATGAGTTATAACATCAGACATATATCTTAATCAAAAGAAAATCTCTATACTCAGTGTCCTTTTATTTGTAAGATGTATTGCAGGCACAACTATGTGCCTACAATAAATCTTAATAGAAGTTCACCGAGTGCAGAGATTTTCTTTCAATGAATGGACACTGGGGAACCTGGTAGAGTACCGCCCACCAGGAAGGAGGAAATGTGTATACTTTCAGGAGAGCTGTCACCACAACAGCGCTGATGAAGGTATTGCAGCTTTTTTGTGTGGGCACCATGTTCAATGCACCCACACAGCAAAGCTTTTAGCTTTTTCAATTTTTTTTTTTTAAATTAGGAGTTTATTTGTGAAAAATAAAAAAGACCCTCACAAATTGTTATATTTTATTTGGTTTTCCCTGCTGGTCCCAAACAGGAAAAAATATGTCAGAAGAATGCGTTCCTTAAATAGGACAGATCATTGTCATTGAAGTCACTGGTCAAAGGTTTCTGTCACCAGAGACAGAACTACTTTAAAATCATAAATAGAAATAGGATGGTGCCTCCCAACTCTAAATAGAGTAGAAGGAACTTTGAGTTTAGCAGAATAGTCACTTTTATGACAAAGTACACTGCATGCCAAACGTAGGTGATGAGAATCTCCTTTACACCCTGCAAAATGAAATCTCTTCCAAGTACCCATACTGTTACTAAGCATGTTTAATCTCCATCTAGAGTTCTTTATGGTGTTCCCTGGTAAATAACGGTTTCTCAGTTCACCAGTGTGATATAATTGCTTTTCCTGCTTTATGCACGCTCTGTTTTCTTAGGAGAGGGTCTCCTAATAGCTACTATGAGTACCAAGTCTACCATTTCCTTTAAGCAGCAATACACTGTTTAATTTTTGCAAGATGAATCTATGATGGAAAATTACATTCTCAACCAGCAATGGTTGACTGGAGAGAGACACTCATAAGTGATAGTCAATGCTTGTCATCTACGGAGTAGATCAATAGATTCAATTACTTTCCGGAAATTCCCGTGAAATGAAAAAAACTCAAAATACATTAATTTATAGCTTTTACATGGTGATCACTCTCTGGAAGTCTACTAAAATATAAAAGGAAACAAAAAAGGATGAAAATCATCATCCCTGCCTACCAACTACTATCCACATAACAACTACAGAAATTATGAGAGAATTTTAGTATACTAGGACATTGAGGTCATTTACAATATGGTTTGTGATGTACCATCCTGCCATTACAGCAGAGGCCCAGGCTCTGCCTTTCAGCAAGGCAGACAATCCACCATGTTATTAGCTCCCTGTTGCATCAGTAGGGTGTTTCTGATTAAATTGCTTCCACTACAAAATGAGATTTTCTTTTCAGAAATGCACTGTTCTGCTGGCCAACATATCATTCAATACCCTATGGATTATGTTCCAACTCACAAATAGAATGGTCCTGCCATACAGGTAGCGTTGTCACTCCAAGGGGTGGGAGGGTCTGAATCATTCTTGTGGCTGAAACTGCCATGCTGGAACAAGCAGGCACTGGAATCCACCCACAAGTGGCAAGCCAGGTGCCCAGGTGATTTATTTTGTTTCTGGTCTCACAATTCTGATGACTGAGTGCTATATTAATGACACGTCCTGTGAAAAAATGCCTAGCTTGATCAAACTCTTAACAGACATTTAGAGATTTTGTTCTAGCAGGTCAATAATAAACACTACCAAGAAAAATATAAAAGCATGGAGAATCTGTAAAGTATATTTAAATATCTATTGGAAAGGGACCCTTTCTTCAGGGTCACTCTCAAACATTTTGCCTTTTCCTCTTTCTGTTGAATTTGTTTTTGTTCTCTTTAGGACTTTACCACTGCTAACTGCTTGTGCTCTCTCCTTAAAACATGGTAACACTGGCTTATCCACAATTGGCATATTTAATTTACTTATAAGTCCCTAGTAAAAGGGCAGTACATGTGCCCATGGTCTGTTCATTAAATGCTACTGGTGGGTCTGCAGCACTATTTGAGCCACCCACCTAAGTAGCCTTTAAATGTGCCCCAGGCCTGCAATTGCAGAGCCTGTGTATGCAGTTTATACTGCCATGTCAACCTGGCAAGATAAACCTCTTGCCAGGCCCAAAGCTTCCTATTTAAGACATATAATACACCCCTAAGGTAGGCCCTGGACAGCCCAAAGGTAGGGTGCAGTGTGCTTAAAAATGTGGACATGTACTATGAAAGGTTTACATGTCCTGATAGTGAAAAACTCCCAAATTCTTTTTTCACTACTGCAAGACTTATCTCTCCAATAGGATAACATTGGGATTACCTTATTACATTTTATAAGTGCAATTCCAATTGGGAAAAGATAAGACCTCCAAGTCTGGTGTCCATGGAATCCCAATTTAAAATCCCAACTTATCGTGAAGTTGGATTTTAAATTGAAATTAGCAAAATGCCACTTTTAGAAAGTTGGCATTTTCTTACTTTATCCATTAGTGCCTACTGCCTTTCTCTGTTCAGTCTGGACTGGTTAACAGCTGGGCTTTGTGTATTCCTTCTAGGCATCCACACATAAAGGGAGCTTAGGTGTGGCTCGATGGGTCATCCTTGGAGATGGGAGGGAGGAGGTGGCCACAGGCTCACTCTTATACCGGAATAGGCTGTGTGTTGTCCACACACAAAGGGCTGCATACCCTCTGTAGTGTGCCTGGAGCCAGGGCTGGAAGGGCAGGGAATCTGTGCACTTCGAAGGCATGTTTTTAAATTTGAGTCAGTACACGTCTGTACGTGTAGATACTCTGCGAGTAAGAAGGACTGCTGTGTTGCTGAAAAAGGACTGCCACTCTGTTGGACTGCTACTATGAATGAGCTGCTGCCTTGCAGTTCTGTCCTGCTGCCCTCTTGCTTGCAGGGGAAGAACTGGACCTGAAATTCATCTTGAAGCTAGGACCCCATTGGGACTCAAAGGGTTAGTCTCCTGGCCTCCTCATCTGAGCCTCAGGGACAGGCTCCTCACAGCTCCTGGGCCCATCTTCTGTGAGTTCCCGACCCCCAAGAGTTGCTGCTCTCATCCCTGGGCCCTTGGGTGGTTCTGCAGCTCTTGAAAGTGAGCATTTGGGATTTTTCATGAATGCAAATGGGGACATTTGCTCCGGGACTATGTTGGTTAACCAGACAAAAACAATAACACACAAGACACAAATTGTTGTCTATTTCCTCGTTTTTTTATATAAATTTAATCATTCATATATATACACAAATACGTAACCAAGGCTGTCAACACGAGGTGAAGTTTTATAATAAGTGATCAAGTGACATTAGTGCTCAGTGCTAGTGCTCGCGCGCAATATATACAAAGTGTTTAAAATATGTACATGGGAAAGAGTAGGCCAGAATTTTATAAGACAACAATGACTCTACTAAATATTGAATTTTATTAGTCAAGTAGAGCCTCGATCAGTCTGGACCATGTGGATCGTCGACGTTTCAACCTAAACTCAGCTCCATTAGGTAGTCAGGGACGGGTCTTCATCAGGACAAAGAACGGGGTCAAGGGTGACAGCCCAAATAACACCTGAATAATTCCTGGTTATTCATACATCTTGTAGATCAAGATAGAGAAATCCAATTTTATTGTACTTAATAACGCAAATCAAATAGAAGGTCCGAGTGATGAATCTCAATGATTTAATAAAAGGCAGCAACGGCAAATTCAGTGTTGTCTAAGCAAACAGGCATATATCCTGTAAAGCTGCGACCATCCGTCTCAATAATTTAATAAAAGGCAGCAACGGCAAATTCAGTGCTGTCTAGCGGAAACAGGCATATATCCTGTAAAGCCGCGACCATCCGTCTGAAAGAATAACCGGCGGTTATTTAAAGTGATGGCACGTACGGAAACGTGCACGTTTCCGTACGTGCCATCACTTTAAATCCCGGCTCGACACCGCCGGTTATTTTTTCAGACGGATGGTCGCGGCTTTACAGGATATATGCCTGTTTCCGCTAGACAGCACTGAATTTGCCGTTGCTGCCTTTTATTAAATTATTGAGACGGATGGTCGCGGCTTTACAGGATATATGCCTGTTTGCGCTAGACAGCACTGAATTTGCAGTTGCTGCCTTTTATTAAATCATTGAGATTCATCACTCGGACCTTCTATTTGATTTGCGTTATTAAGTACAATAAAATTGGATTTCTCTATCTTGATCTACAAGATGTATGAATAACCAGGAATTATTCAGGTGTTATTTGGGCTGTCACCCTTGACCCCCGTTCTTTGTCCTGATGAAGACCCGTCCTGACTACCTAATGGAGCTGAGTTTGGGTTGAAACGTCGACGACCTCACATGGTCCAGACTGATCGAGGCTCTACTTGACTAATAAAATTCAATATTTAGTAGAGTCATTGTTGTCTTATAAAATTCTGGCCTACTCTTTCCCATGTACATATTTTAAACACTTTGTATATATTGCGCACGGAGCACTAGCACTGAGCACTAATGTCACTTGATCACTTATTATAAAACTTCATCTCGTGTTGACAGCCTTGGTTACGTATTTGTGTATATATATGAATGATTAAATTTATATAAAAAAACGAGGAAATAGACAACAATTTGTGTCTTGTGTGTTATTGTTTTTGTCTGGTTAACCGAGATATTGATGTTCATGATTATTGAATAATATGATAACACTAGGCGTTTTCATAAGAAATATTTAGGTAATACCCAACAGAACCATTGTTTTTGTTAATTTATCCATACCCAGGTTCTGAGGGACACAGGGTCGCCCCATTATTGTTTAACTTCCGGGACTATGTTGCTCACACAAAGGATCAGTTTGAGTGAGCGCCAATTTGTCTCTTCGCACAGCAAGCATCATACTCCAGCATGGAGTGTCACAGCGAGGCACCAGCCTGTCCATCCGCAACGAGCGTCCTGCCTTTCGCACCTCACAGACCATCACCAGTGGTGTTATCCTTGCTCCCAGCGGACATCTCCCTGTGAACAGGACTATTGGCACAATTCTTGAGAAAGTAAAACTTCAGCGGGACATACTTCAAACTGTATCTGACTCGTGCTCCATCGCGGTTGGCCTGAACTTTTGGATTTGACCCGGTCTAGCGTGACTAGATATCCCTGGTTGGTGCTTTATTCTTTGAGGCACCATATTTCAGTTCATTCTTTAAGTAAGTAAGTAAGGAGCTTATAAAGCGCATGTATGCCGAGGCGTCTTGGCGCTGTAGCAGGAAACAAATTAAAGAAGGGTGAGCGCCTTATTCCTGTAAGGGGAATAGCCAGGTCTTAAGCATTTTCCTAAACAGAGGTCTGGTAGGTTGTAGAGTGATGACGTCTGGTAATTCATTCCAGAGCTTGGATGCTTGATAGGTCAGGCTTCTGCCTCCCCATCTCGCCTTTTGTATTCTGGGTACCTGAACTAGACCTTTATTGGCAGATCTAAGATTACGCAGTAGGGAATACCAGCGAAAGAGTTGTTATAGGTCCTCTGCTCCACTACCATACAGAGCTTTATGCACCAGGCATAGTGCTCTGAATTCAATGCGATGCTGAAACGGAAACCAATGGAGTTTTCTAATGCTGCTGGAAATGTGGTGGTATTTCGGAATATTGAGCAGGATTCTAGCTGCAGCATTTTAGAGAGCTTGAAGTTTTGACAATTGACGTTTGTTTATGCCTAAGAAAAGGGCGTTACACTAGTCAATTCGTGAAAGGATTAATGTGACTACAACAGATTTTCTGAGGTCCAGGGGAATAGAAGGAAATATTTTGCACAAGATTTTTAGTAGGAAATAGCATGAAGAAGTTAGTTTGCTGACTTGACCTCCAAAGTTTTGTTGGTCATCAAACAGGAATCCCAGATTCCTAACCTTTGCCGCGGGTAGTGGACATTGACCTGTGTCTGCCGGCCACCAGGATTGATCCAAAGCAGAGTCCCATTCCCAAATTCCATGACTTCCGTTTTACGTGTGTTTAGTGTAAGGTAGTTCTGATGCATCCATCCCATAATATGCTTCAGACATCCATGAAATCTCCCAGCCATGGTTTCCCCACTCAAAGAGATGGAAATGACAATCTGAGTGTCATTGGCGTATGATACCAGCGAGAAACCATGAGCCCTTGTCAGCTCAGCCAGAGGTGTAACATAGATGTTAAATAACGTTGGTGACAGTGCTAAACCTTGGGGAACTCCACAGGAGAGGGAAAACCTCTCTGATTTGAAATAATCCCAACACACCCTCTGTTACCTCGCAGTGAGGAACGAGGTCAGAAGGATTAGAGTCTACTCCTTGATTCCTATTACCTTCAGCCTCTGTATTAATACACGTTGGTTAACGGTATCAAACGCAACTGATAGGCAAGTAGGATCAAAATGGCTTTTCCACCCCCGTCCAGCTGTCTACGTATTTCCTCGGTGGCCATGATTAGAGCAGATTCGGTAGAGTGCTGTGGTCTGAAGCAATGTTGGGTATGGTCTAGGAGGTTATTGGTCTCGAGATACTCAGTTAGATCTTGGTTAATCGATTTTTCTAAGATTTTAGCTGCCAGCGGTAAGCAGGATATAGGCCGATAATTTTCAACTTCAGAGGGATCCAAGGAGGGTTTCTTTAGAATCGGCCTAATACGAGCTTTCTTCCAGTAGGTAGGGAAGATTCCTGATCTAATGATGTTATTCAAAAGTGGGGCAAGTTGATTACTAATCTTATCTGAAGCCAGATCTATTATAGCAGGAAGCAAGGGTCTGTCGGTACCCTGATTTTGCGGATTATAGCAGATATTTTACTATGTCCGCTGATAGAGGGGTGAAACTGGTCAGTTGGCTAGCAGTAATATCCGAGTTCAAGTCACCCGACACGGGTGATATGATGCTGATAGATGTAGGGGCCTTCCCTGCAAGCTCATCATAAACCAATTGCACTTTGGTCTGAAAGTATTTGGCCACCTTATAACAGAGAGCTTGGTCTGGTACAAATTGATTTTCCTGGTTAAATTTGAACAAAGCAGTAACGGTCTTAAAAAGCTCTCTCGAGGAGTTTTTTGCACTCACGATTTTGCTTGTAAATTACTTCATATTTGAGCTTTTTATGGCTTCCTTATACTCCACTAGAGCAAGTTTGGAGGTAAGTTTACCCTGCTCACTAAAATCTACCCTCCAGGTCCTCTCTAAGCGTCTACACTTAGATTTTAAAGATTTGAGATCTAGATTGTACCAGGGGGCTGAAGCATTCTTTCTCCGTTGTTTGGTTAATCTTTCAGGGGCCAATTGATCCATAGCTGATCTGATCCAGCCATCAAAGTTATCGGCGGCCTTATTGTGATCTGGCACTAGCAGGGGAAGGCTTTTATCAAGCAATTCTACTAAATCCTCTCTCTTTAGTTTGTAGAGAGTGGTGAGTGGAGAGGTGTGGTGCAGCGGCCAGGGCAGCTGACTTCGGAGCACAGGGTTCACGGTTCGATCTCCGGCGGCAGCTCAGCTCAGCACCATGTGACTCTGGGCAATAGCTCACTTAATTTCCACGACGGCCCCCAGCGCCTTGAGACCCGTAAGGGTGAGTAGCTGCGCTATATAAAAACGGATTTTTTTTTTTTTTTGTGCCAAGGTCTGGATTTAGCAGGGGGCAAGTTCTTCAGCTGAGACCTATGACTCTCCAGATGAGAGAGTTTAAAGAGAATGGCTTTATGGTTAGGGGTAGTACTCTGTCCACTATAATTTTTGGATTGTTGGTGAATATACCATCAAGAATATGATAGGCCTTGTGTGTGGATTCCAAAACTAGTTGTGTAAGACCGAAACCTTCTAACTTATCTAATAGAGTGGAGGTGTCTGCATTCTTGTCTGAGTCTAGATCAAAATTGAAATCCCCCAATATCGGGAAAGTCAGGGAGTCCAGGCATGATTTCATGAAAGTCTGTAGACCTTGAATGAACAAAGCTTTTTGGCCCTGGCTGCCGATATAGGAGTAGACCAGGGAAGGACGAGGTATAAGAAATTTTAATATTAAAGGTCATAGCTTCAGCACCTGGCAACTGAATTGTCTCAAAGGTGCCTTTGAAGATAGACTGATAAAAGATTGCCATACCACCCCCCTTTTGCCCTGTCCTTTCTACACTGGCCAGTGCATAGCCAGCCAGTAGGGCTATAACCCAGTTGGGTTCAGAGGTGTCATTTTCCCAGGTTTCCATCAGGAAAGGCATATCTGGGTTTGAGGTCTTTAACAGGTATTCAAATTCATATTTATGCCTAATCCCTGATCTTGTCTTTAGCAGTATAGCATTTAACCAGCTCACATCCGATTCATGATAATTATTTTTACTTTTTTACGGGATTGTGTGGAAGAGGCAAAGATGAAGTGGCTGTACATACTTCATTAGCTAGGTCTGGTGAGTTGTTATTCCTCATCAGAGGGCTGGGCAATGAAATGGTAAAGGGAGAGTTTGTGCCCACGAATGAGAAGTGACAGGAAGTGCACTGATAAGAAAGAGTACCCTTATCCCTGACCCACTTAGCTGAGTTGCAGTGCTTACCCTTGTTATATGCCAGTAACTGTGTTGTGGAGTATATCTTGTGGGAAAAACTGGCAGGGGTTCAGGCGCATGGCGCTTGGCGCATTCTGGGCGCTGACGGACGCAGACGGGTCTGCCTTTGGCCTGCCCGCTGCACGCAATTACATACGAGCACCGCAGGTCGTGAGGAATGAAAATGCCAAGCAGTCTGTGGACTGAAGAATGAGGGTAAAGTGCCAAGTGCAATATAAAAACTTTAAAATTAGAGAAAATGCTCTTTGCAGTTATGCAGTAGCACAGCAAACAGCCAAACACCTTATTTAAACTACTTTTCCAAGCTGCACGGTAGTGTCAGCATGCTGGTTTTATCCCCCTCATGCTTGAACAACTAGCACATTGACCTTGCAATGGGCGGGCTCGCTCTTACATAAGGGCACTGCAGGTCGTGGGAAGAAAACGCGAAGCAGTCTGTGGACTGAAAAATGAAGGTAAAGTGCCAAGAGCAGTATAAAAACTTCAAAATAAGAGAAAATGCTCTTCGCAGTTACACAGTAGCACAGCGAACAGCCAAACACCTTAATTAAACAATGTTTCCAACCCCAGTTCTACTATTCAAATTTTTGTCGTGGTGATCTGGATTTCTTCATAAACTTAAACTCTATTTTTCAAACCTCGTTTGGAGTATTTTTTGTGGTGTTTTCACAGGGTTACTGTTTGAAGTCTTGCACAAATACACCATACATTGTTTCTAAAGCTAAGCCTGACTGCTCTGTCCCAAGCTGCCAGAGGGTGAGCACAGGTTAATTTAGTATGTGTTTGTGACTTACCCTGACTAGGTTTGTGGTTTCTGCTTGACTAAGGTTCGCACCCCAGTCAACCAACAACCCAATTTCTAATGCTGGTGAGCAGCTTTGAGGATAGGACTTATGTTTGTGCAGTGCCATCTGTCCCCCTAGGATTTTGTGAGTTGCTTTTTCAAGGCACTGGATGGTTGGATTAAGGGTAGTGAGTTAAAAACCTATGAGGGGCTTTACAATTTGATGGCTAGAGAGTACATGTTCAGTCAATATTTTCACAGAGCTACGCAAACACCTAGTAAAGTGCAAGTTCACTGACTCCAGAGAACTTGCAAAGGAGGAGGATCTCTGGGTGAGTTCCAGAGTGTCTAAGAAGGCATTGGGAAGTGATCCTAAGGAGGATGGCTCAGGTTCTCCTCAACTGAGTGAGGGGGAGGTACGCAGTGACCCAGACAGGTCCCAGAATTGTGAGGGAGAAAGGCTTTCCATGCCGCTTTTATGAGTAGGAGGAAAGGTTGGGGTGGGCAGAGGCCTGGGGGCCCTTTTTTCAGCCCCAGAGCTTAGGCTGCTCTCAAAGTGGGCAAAAGCAGAGGGACCAGGTCTGTACCAAGAGAACATCCAGTGGTGGGACCTCCATAGGATCAGGCGAGCTGGGTGGGGTGGCCAACACAGGCGCCCTACCAGTTGTGCTTTCTGGGTGTACCACTCCACAGCAGAGGGCACAGAGGCTCATATGGAGGGGCAAGAGGTGGAAGCAGTCCACAGTGGGAGGACCAGTAGTTCAGAGGTTGCCAGTTCTGAGAACAGAGAACCCCAAGTCTGACCCTAGTGAGGCCACTTCTAACCAGGGGGGTCCATGCACTGTCAAAGGGACAGAGGGCTGGGGACCTGCACCAGGCCGACTCTTGCGTGCCAGGTTTGATGGGGTAGTGGTACTCCTGTGTAAGTCCTGCTTGCCAGGCACATGTCCAGCCTAAGGGTAGAGACCCTGGGTTGAAGGACCCATTTCAAAATACCACCCCTAAACTGGTGGGAGATAGTCTGGAAAAATGGTGCAAGACACCTGGGCTTCTGCCCTTCACTCTGAGGAACCACAGAGTACAGAGGCTCCTGGATGTCCTGTGTCCTGGTTATTGACACCAACAGCTGTCAGTGGCCTCTGTTGGTTGCTGTCCTTATGGACGGAGTTTTGTCTGGTTTGGGAACAGAAGTAAGACCCAAGGGGTGGAATGGGCCACATCACTTTGCTGTCCATACTTGTACTGTCTGCCTAATGGGATGTATCTGTGAGCAAGGCAAGGCTAGCTGCTGCAAAGATAGGGTCCATGGATAAGGAAAAGGGTTACCCAATGGGTCAGTTCAGTGACTCAGTATAGGGTCATTGCCCCCATCCTATCACCTAAGCAGGGAAGTCCATCAAGGTATTGATTAGTCTACCCTGGATTTAGGCTGGATATGGGTTGTGTTGGAAACAGCCCTTTCTGCAGGGTCACCTCAAAACCTTTTCCCTTCCTCCTCCCCTTTTTGCCAAATTTGTTTTTGTTTGTTTTAAAACTCTGTACACTTTACCACTGCTAACCAGTGCTAAAGTGCCTGTGCTCTCTCCATAAAATGTGGTAACATTGGCCTATCCACAATTGGCATATTTAGTTTACTTATAAGTCCCTAGTAAAGTGCACTGCATGTGCCCAGGGCCTGTAATTTAAATGCTACTAGTGGTTCTGCTCCGGGGTCAACTCGTCGATCCTGGAAAGACCGGCAAAGTACATCAATACATTCCTGAAACCACTAGTTCAAACTATATCCAGCTACTTAAGAGACACAATGCAGGCTATCACCATATTGAAAGATCTTCCTTTCGACCCAGAAAGAGAGTATCTGGTCACACTTAACATAGTAAGCCTGTATACCAACATTCCACAAGAGGCTGGTATTGAGGCGTTGCAGTTCTTCCTAAACAACCGAATCAGACCACACACCGTTCCGACAGAATATTTGGTGAAAATTGCAGACATTTGCCTCAAATACAACTTTTTCGAGTTCAATGGAGATAGGTTTCTACAAGTCAAAGGCACAGCGATGGGGTGTCCATTTGCCCCAGAAATGGCCGTCATGTTCATGGCCCTCTATGAAGAGAGGTGGGTGTTCAACAATAACCCATTCGAAGGACACACACGGATATGGCGTCGATATATCGACGATGTGTTCATGCTATGGAGAGAACCCCTCGAAACACTACTTGAATTTCTCGAGTGGTTGAACAATCGAAATCAAGATATCCAGTTTTCAATAAGTTCAAGTAAAGAAGAAATCAATTTCTTGGACTTACTGGTGAAACATGAGGAAGGTGCCATTTATACCACCTTACCAAAAAAAACGACAGGAACACGTTCCTCCACTTTTCCAGCTTCCACCAGAGAAACCTGCGCGAGAATTTACCATACAGCCAGTTTTTAAGAATTAGACGCAACTGTACTAAAAAAGAGGACTACTTCACCAACGCAAAAATCCTGATGGCTAAATTATTGGAAAGAAACTATCCGAAAAAACTGTTAAAAAGATCGCTTAAACGGGCATGGTACACCCCGAGGGAAACGTTGATGGTCCCAAAAAGTAGAGAAACGGATACACCATTGGTCTGCGTGACCACATTTTAAGGCATTACAAATGAAGTCAAGAAAATAGTGAGACGAAACTGGCATACAGTGAAAGGCCTAAATGAACTAAAAGATATTCCGGTTTTCGCTCTTAAAAGAAATAAGAACATTAAGGACAAATTGGTCCATGCGAACACACAGGTAAAGAAACCTAGGACCACCATCCAGAGCATGCTGTCTCTACCTCAGATTAAAGGACACCATAGATGTGGTAACTGTACCATGTGCGCTAATACAATTGAAGGCAACAGATTCAACTACAGAGGACGAACTACGGTACATGAAGAATTCACCAACTGTAACACATCTAATGTAATTTACTGCGTTGTGTGCCCATGTGAGCTTGCATATATTGGCAAGACCACCCAGGATGTAAAAAAACAGATCATTCAACACAGGTCCCGGATTAAATGCAAGGTCCAACATGCACCAATGGTCAGACATTTTAAAGAGAAAGGACATGGACCACTGGATATACGTTGGACTGTGCTCAAACATGTGAAGGGTAGATGCTCCGACTCCCTTCTATCACGTTTTGAAGCTAAAACAATTCTACAAATGGGAACGACCGAACACGAGCTAAGTGAAATTATGCATTGCGTATAAATGAGACCGGCCTCTCCCCAATAACATTCTGGAATAAACTCACCCAAGTAGAGCGACCCATCCGCCAGGAGTTCCCACATCTGACATTGCCCACCAAGGAACAAATCAAGTCCGGACTGTCCTGTCACCATATAAGAGACACAACACTTAGGTTAAGCTCCTTGAGGTGTCAGGATTCCACTTCGGACCCATATAGATCAGCACAAACTTCTGGTCAAGAATCCACATGTGCGTGAACACGTCAACATGATAGACGGTAATCAAGTGATGTCTCCCATTTCCAGACGCTTTAGAGACAAGCGCCACCTTCATGGTAAATGACCCCAGTCTGTACAAAAACATTACTATCCCCAACATGACATGCCATCACGAGAGGTGCAGGGTGATCGATAGTCAACCACGCAACCTTGAATTCAATAACAACCTTTCTTGGGTTAAATTTATTCCCGGAGCTCTTTTTTATCCATCCATAGATCCCACCATACTTGTAAGCAATCGGCACAGTAAGAGGCAGTCACCGCTTCCATGACAACCCATGCACAGGAAGTTAGGCAGAGGCCAGGCGGAAGCCGCCATCTACGCATATCCGGTTACACATTACGAGCACAGGCGCGCTCGACCTCCGCTGCCATCTGAAGCGTAAAACCAGGAAGTAACGTGACTCAGGACTCCAAATAGTGACACTAAGAGCAACGAAGAAAACAGTCACTCCGGCAGCTCTCTTGAAAAATTGCAAGTAAGCCACATCCTGCCCAGGCAAAAATTCCACTGGGTTCCTGCACCCCCCCCCCCACGGGTATCGCAGCATAAACACCGGGTGCAATTAAAAGCGGAGACACTGATGGATTCTCTGTAACCTCGAAGAGACACGTACTGTGTATAATTAACTCGAAGCACAAGGACAACACACACGAGAACGTAACTCTTGTCCTGCCTATACAACCCGCCCTAGCATGCTCCACCTTAACTCTGTACACAGCCCCTCGTTGAGATGTCTCACAGTTGAGTGTGTAATCAACTGGGCAACCATAGACTAATGCAGATGTCCTGTCATGCACACACCAGATGGCCCATTTTACATCCTGCATGCTACACTTAAGACTAGAAGGATGCTCAAATAAGATAGGGCACCCCTAAACACTAGACCTCTCCCTGATGTCTTTTCCTCCCATTCCAACAGGACAAAAGTAAGAAAAGAAGAGGTGCTCACTCTTCCTGAGCACACCACCGAAGATTGCCCTCCACAAAGGAGCTAGCCTCCAAATCAATAACTATGTCAACTCTAATAAGAACACACGGTATGTCCCAATAAAAAGTATCTTGGCACAATATAATACCTTTATTTTTTAAGTCAAAACAACTGCATGTGACGCGACAATATAATTTATATATCCATTGATATATTCACAGTGTCCACACTAAGAACACTTGGCCCTGAAGAAGACCTTCAACTAAAACACCGCTGAGGTCCACCCATGAAGGTCGAAACGCGTCCGCGTACACCATCCTTAGGTCAAGAGACAAGTTAAACCACTAACAAGTGCACATAAGGCACTGAGCAGTAAGAGCAAAGAAGGGCGCTACCTAAAACTATTGATCAATATCTCTGACCTTACCAGGACCGCTAAATACACCAATACTTGAAAGCATTAGAGGACATAACGCTATAAGGTCCCAATATATAATAAAAAGGACACAGAATACTGTTTTTAAAGCAATGTTTGTACCTTGTGCTATCATGAAGTAATAATGATATGTCACAGATGCGTTATATAAATTATGTTTCTGAACCATAAGATGTTAGTTACTAGCATATATGTAATTTAAGTTTATGTATTTTGTCATAAAAATTTGTGGTTTATTTGTCTCACTTCTTTTGTGAGTTTGTCACGTGTTCACATGTTTAAACTAAATGTCAACACAATGACTTGTTTGTATATATAAATGTTTGCCTTTGCCAATTCACAAATTGAAAAAAAAAATTTGAATAAAAAGAAATTAAAGAAGTCCTAGTGTAAGCAATGCTCATTAATTGTGCGGGTCTGTAAATCAACAATGTGGAAGCGGGGATTTGTGAAAGATATCTTCACTGACAAAAAATTCCTTGAAAGTATAACGAGGTTAATGAGAGAAACCTACTAAGGATAATGTTTCAGATCCTTTTGTAATAAATCATGCCAATCGATGGTCTGGGAGGCAATTTACTATAGAGACGTGACTAGTGGGTCTGCAGCACTGATTGTTCCACCTACTTAAGTAGCCCTTTTAACATGTCTCAGGCCTGCCAATGCACAGTTTACACTACTGTATTGACATGGCAGGATAAACCTCTTGTGAGGCCCAAACCTCCTTTTTAAGACATATAGGTCCCCCTAAGGGAGGCCCTGGACAGCCCAAGAGCAGGGTGCAGCGTGTATAAAAAGTTGGACATGTACTTCTGAATTTTACATGTCCTGATAGTGAAACATTCCCTAATTCGCTTTTCATTACTGGAAGACCTATCTCTAGTGTGGGATAACATTGGGATTACCTTATTACATTTTATAAGTGTAATTTCCATTTGGGAGTAGATAAGACCCCCAAGTCTGGTGTCTCTTAAATCATAATTTAAAATCACAAATTCTGGTGAAGACGGATTTTAAATTGCATTTCTTATAATGCCACTTTTAGAAATTTTGCAGTTTCTCATTTCCGCCATTTGGTGCTTGCTACCTGTCTCTGTTCAGTCTGGGTTGGGTGACAGCAGGGCTTTGTGTATACCTTCTAGACAACCACACACAAAGGGAGCTTAGGTGTGACTTGATGGGCCATCCTGCGAGATGGGAGGGAGGAGCTGGGAAAAGGCTCACACTTACGCCTGCATACGTTGTGTCCTGTCCGCACACAAAGGGCTGCATACCCCCACTGTAGTGAGTCTGGGGCCAGGGCAGGAAGGGAGGGACTCTGTGCACTTCAAAGACATGTTTTGGAACTCTCCCCTCTTCAAAGGCACAACTGAGTATAAGAACTACACCTCTGACACCACCACTTCAGTACACCTCTCGACCTGAAATACTCTGCCAGGAAAAAGGTCTGCTGTGCTGGGGAAAGGACTGCCACTCTGCTGCACTGCTACTCTGAAGGAACTGCTGCCTTGCTGTGCTGACCTGCTGTCTGCTGCCCTCTTACCTGGAGAGGAAGAACTGGACCTGGAACTCATCTTGAACCCAGGACTTCAGGGAGACTCAAAGGGCTAGTCTGCTGGCCTCCTGATCTGAGACTCAGGGACAGGCTCCTCACAGCTCTAGACCCATCTTCAACGAGTTCTAAACCCCCAAGAGGTGCCTCTCATGTCCCTGGGACCTTAAGTGGTCTACAGCTCTTAAACGTAAGCTTTTGGGCTCTTTAATAATGTGAATGAGGCCATTCGCTCCGGAACTGCATTGTTCAGACAAAGAATCAGCATGAGTGGGTGCAAGTTTGTCTCTTTTCACAGCAAGCATAGTTCGCCGGCCAGGATTGTCACAGCGATGCTCCAGCTCATCCGTCCATGATGCCCTGCCTGCTCTTCACGCCCAGCTGACCATCTTCAGCGACACTCTCCTTGCTCCCGTCAAACTTCTCCACAGAAACATCAACATTTTTGAGAAGGCAAAACTTCAGCCAGGCTTACTTGGAATTGTATCCTACCCAAGCTCCATCGCAGTTGGCCTGAACGTTTGGATTTGACCTGGTCTAGCGTGACTAGATATCCCTTGTTGGCGCTTTATGTTTTTAGGCATCATATTTCTGTTTATTCTTTAAAAATTCATAACTCTGATTCTACTAATTGATTTTTTGTCATTTTGGTCTTGTTCTCTCCTAAACATAAGCTCTGTTGTTCTAACATGATGTGGGTGTTTTTTGTGGTGTATTCACTGTGTTACTGTTTGAAGTGTTGCACAAATACTTTACCATTGCCTCTAAAGTTAAGTCTAACTGCTCTGTGCAAAGCTACCAGAGGATGAGCACAGGTTAATTTAGTTTGTGTTTGTGACTTACTAAGACTAAGGTTGTGGCTGTTGCTTCACTAAGGTTCACACCCCACCAACAACCCAATTTCTAACAATATCCATTGGGAAATGAGGCTTCTTCTTTCCATACTTTCCATACAGACATGAAAAAATGGTCAACTGATTAAGATATGCAAACACACTCTCATGTAGAGGTTAGCAACCTCCACTGTCTAGTCTTCTGTGATGACATAAGACTGTAGAAGACTTCCAGAATGAGCGGTTGAAAGCAGGTAAGGGGAAATTAAGCATTCAGCCAACCAGTTCTCTGAATGGAAGCAAATTGGAGCTGTTTTTGAATGTGAACGTTCATGCCGGGAATCGCAGTTATGCAGCCCCTGACCAAACAAATCAGCAAAACGGCACACACCACACTAGAGCACAAGTTTTGAGCTCAAAATTAGGTTTGAATTTCTTGATGTATGAAATATTTTCAGAAACATTTACGTCATCATAGCAGTTATTGGAATCTGTTTTGTCTGTTGCTATTTTATTTTATGCAGGTTTTTCCCCACCACTCATAAGTATTATTGCTTTTGCCCCTTATGCCTCCCTTTAACACATCTGGGCAGGGGCTTCTTCTTAGACTCCTAGACCGGGGTGTAGTTTCCATCTCTAGATGACCCTTCCACCACATACTTCTGGAGCTCCCTCTCTTGCACTTGCAATCTTTATTTAGAGATGGTATAAAATAAATAGATGACTAGTGCAGTGAAAGGCACTTCTTTGGCCCCCTGAGTAAACAGATCACTGCAAAAGTGCTCACAGCAACCATACTTTGAATTCCAATTTGAACATGAAACTCTTGACACAAAATATTTTCAGAAGCATTTAAATTGTTAGAGTGTGTATTGGGAATCTTATGTGTATGGTAACTCACTAAGGGCCAGATGTACAACCCTTCCATTTTGCGAGTCGCAAATTGTGGCATTTTGCAACTCACGAAATGGAATGTACAACAGTGTCTCAGACACTGTTTGTGATTCCCAATGGGGTCACAAATGACTTGCCTCAATAATATTCATGAGGCAGGTCGCAATTTGCTACCCCATTGGGAATGGCCAGCACTCAGAGGGATGGTGGCTTGCTGGGGTTAGCAGATTGCCATGTCTGTGACTGCTTTTTAAATAAAGCAGTTTTTAGAAACAATGCAGCCTGTTTTCCTTAAAGAAAATGGGATGCATTTAAAAAATAAAAATGATTTGTTTCTCTTTCATTTTTTACGAATAGGTGGTGGTCCTGGGGACCCCTTTCTGTTTGCGAGTGGCTTACCAGCTACTTGATGTAGGTTGTAAACTGCGAGCGTTTTGCGACCGCAATCAAGGTTGCAAAACAATCATACATAGAAGTACGAATCACTATTAGGAAGGGATGCCCTTGGTACGCCCCTTTCTAAAAGTGAGTAGCAAACCCTATTTTGCAAGTCGGTAATAGGTTACCGACTCGCAAAATAGGGTTTGTACACTGCACAGACCTAGTTTGCGATTCCAAATGTGCAGATTTCCTGTTTGCGACTGTTTTTGGCAAATACGATATTTTGGCAAAAGCCTCCACATTGCTTTTATTGTGGGCCATGTGCCTCATGTCCTCAAATTGAAGCATCATTTGAGTTGAGGTTGAAAGTAGCATGAATTTTTCATTGATCCATGGTGTGGTTTTCTCCAAAGGTTTTGCCATCCAGCCCCTGATTTTGCTGACTTAGTCTCTGGTAGCTTTATGACTCTGCACACTTTACCACTGCTAACCAGTGCTGAAGTGCCTGGGCTCTCTACTTTAAACATGGTGACATTAGCTTACACCCAATTGGCATATTTAATTTATTTGTAAGTTCCTAGTAAAGTGGGACTATATGTAGCCAGGGCCTGTATATTAAATGCTACTAGTGGGCCTGTGGCACCCATTGTAAAACCCTCTGATGTAGCCCTTTAAAAATGTCCCAGGCCTGCCATTGCAGCCTGTGTGTGCAGTTTTGAACTGCCTTTTCAGTCTGGCAAATATACCTTTTGTCAAGGCTAAACCCACCTGTTTAATACATGAGAGTCACCCCTTAGGGAGGCCCTAAACAGCACCATAGGGCAAGGTGCAGTGTATTTAAAAAGTTGAACATATACTTTTAAGTTTTAGATGTCCTGATAGTGAAAAAATCTTATGTTCGTTGTTCACTACTGCGATGCCTACCTCTCCCATAGGATGACATTGGGTTGACTTATTACATTTGATAAGTGATACATTTCTATTTGGAACAGGTACGAATGTTGAGTTTGGTGTCTAAGTAATTGTAATTTAAAACCCTCTTCAATGGTACAGTCGGATTTTAAGTCCCAATCCTGAAAATTGTACTTTTAGAAAGTTGCCATTTTCTTGTGCTAACCATTTGGTGCCTGCAGTCTACATCCTGGGTCACATGAGTAGGTGTAACTGGCAGATGCTCTTTATATACTGCTCCCAGATAGTGAGAAAAGGGGCAATAGGTGTTGACATGATAGGCCATTTTCTATTTGATGAGGGGGAGGACCTGTCACCTACCACACTTGCATATCACAAAGGTTCTCTCTCAGCACACTCATGAAGGGTCTGACACTTGTCTTTTGTGACCCGAGACAAGCAGGGGTCAGGGCAGGGAGGCAGGAAATTCCAGACTCCTCTGGGGGTGGCAACCTCCAGAACATTCTCCAAAGAGGGTACCAGGTATAAATAATGGACTCTCAGACCTAGCTCTTCAGTTCAACTCTGGACCTGTGGAAGTCTCAGAAGAACTGCTACTCTGTTGTCCCGCTGTCCTGCTACTTGTTGCCCTGCTGCCTTAGTGAAGGGCTGGACTTGTATTTTGAATCAAGGACGACCAGTGTGACTCCAAGGGCTAGTTGGCTCGCCTCCTGATCAGAGCCTCAGGGACAGAAAAGGTTCCAACCACCTTGAACCCAGCACCTGGAATCTGACTGCTGTGAGTGCTACCTCCCAATAGTGCCACCTCAGTCCTGGACCCTTGGAAATGGGCATGAAGGTGATCTGCCAGCCCAGCTGTGGCCCTGTGAAGCAGAACCAAGGCAGCACACTGCATCTCCTTGCAGCCATATCTGAACCACCGCAGCATGATGTATTCACAGCTTGCAGTCACTTCGGAACCACCACTGCATGATGCAACCTAAACACAGCCCTTAACATGGCAGCCCCTTGTTGACAGCATCCGTGACAATGGCGCAGTACTCTGCATCGCAACCCCACAGCTCTTCGGAACCACTGGCGTGCAGTGCATATCTGACGCAGGACTTCACATCGCATGCCCCAAGTTGATGTCATCCTTGATGATGATGCAGGACTCTGCATCGCAGCCCCAAAGCTCCGCAGAAATGCTGCTGCGCTCCGCAACCACAACATTCTGCAAATCAGGAATGTAGGTACTTTTGTTTAGCGGGCTTCACTTGGGGCCTGATTATGATGACGGTGAGATGGGCTGTCAGTGGCAGTCCCACCGCCATTGTAATTCAGATTTCTGCCCACCACATTATGATGGTGGGCAGATGTTTGGTGGGTGGAGAGACCGACCGCCATGGATCTGATGGGCTCAATGAGTCTTACAGTCCGTCGGAGGGATTTGTATCACTACAACAGTGGCGGTTCCTGCTGAGACACCGCCGTAGGAATTACAATGTCCCTTTCCTCCGGCTGTTTCATGGCGGTGAACCAGCAATGAAAAGGCTGGCGGAAAGGGACTTTGGGGGCCTGTAGTGGCCCCCCTCTTCCCCCTGACCTGCTGACATGGGCCCTTGGGGGCACTTATGGTGGCCCCCTAAATATCCCCCATGGTGCCTGCCAAATGGTGCTTGGATATGCAAAAAGTGTATTTTTTGAACTGCGGTGTGTGCTGTAGCCCACAGCACATGCCACAATACAAAAGGCACACTTTGTGACCGCTTTGAAGGCGGTCGAATTGTAATTAGTATGGCGTGACCGCCGACAGCTAGTCAGGTGGTCCCATTCCTCACCAGGGTGGCAGTCGGACGAAAGTCTGACCGCCATCATTATCAGCCTCTTAGTCCCTATATACGGTACATACTCTATCATGACCAGTCTGAACTTGTGAATTTGTTCTCGCATCATGTGTTCAGATGGCCACAGTTGATGCTTTGGGTTTTTAGTCACTATTTTCATGTTAATCTGTACACTTGCATATCTCTGGTTCTCCTGATTGGATTTTTGTTGTTTTGGTCTCATATAATTTATTAAACTTTACTCTATTGTTTCTAAATTGGTGTGTGATTTTTAGCGTGTTATGCTTTAACTTTATTACTGTTGGAAGTGCTGCTTATACACTTTACACATTACCTCTATGTTAAGCCTGACTGCATTTGTGCCAGGCTACCAGAGGGTTAAACACAGGGTAATTTGGAGTTTGCTAGTGTTTCACCCTGACAGCGATTGTGGTTGCTGCTTTAGTTGGGTTTCACCTCCCTGAACCAGTAAGCCAAATTCCAAATGACTGCAACTGTGTCATAAATATTTTTAGATTATATGCTTATTCAATTATGTGCCAAATGTATTACCATTTTGTGTGGAAGTGTGTGAAGTTAGCACACTTTTTAAAATAGTTACTGCAGCTTATGCTTGTATGTCTAGAATGTTGCTCATGTTACTGACATTCCAAATGTGCATATTGTTTTTATGCTTGTAAGTGCTAACATATGTACATATTTTTTAGTGAAACATATTGTGAGTTTTCGAGGTGGTAAATAGCATTTTGGTGGTGACGAAGATTTTGGGAGTAAGAGTCTTTTGACTGTATTAGTATTGTGTGTGTGTTCCATTAGAGTCCTTTGTGATATTACTGTGAGTGGTGGTTGCTTTTTGGACATACAGCCTAGGTTGAGAAGATGCAAAGTGTGCTGACTGTTTTGCCGGCCCAAGACAGCCGGCCAAAAAGTAATGCGCACTTACAAAGTGCTCCCCACTTCTCTCCCTGCTCTGTGAACAGAGCAGCCCAGGCCCACCCACCCCGCAAAACTGCTTCAGCAGGGGAAAATAAAATTATAATGACCTTGCATTATTATCATTTTATTTTTCCCTTTTTACACTGCTGAAAAGCAGTGGGGGACGCTCCTCCGCCTTAGTAGAGGAGCCACCACTGTGTTTAAGTGCAGACTACCACAAACATCCAGAAAGGGGCCTAGCACTGAGGGGAATAGCAGTCAAAAGGTTCATCTCTGTCATAAAAGATGCACACTCTACTAACTGATCAGTCCCCTTCAACAACAAACATAACCTTCCTCCACTTCAAGCCACACTACTTTCCTCCACAGATCTTCACTGCCTTCACCATCTCTGCAAACCTTCTGTAACCATTTAACGTTTATCAACGTTATGTCCTCTCTCAACATTTTCAAAAACATCTCTCTCTCTCTCTTTCTACTTAATCATCATCTGAGCTCCCACTCGTCCCAACCCTTTCTTACACTGTATCCTCCCAACCCGAGTGCTCAGTACATGGAAGCAATACAATCCCTCTCTTTCTGAATGTGTGCAGCCTTACCAATAGGATAAATCTCAAAAACCATCACATTCAACTAGGACTGTTTGCACTTCTAGTTTTCCCCCAAAGGCACTTTGCATGTATCTTCATCAGTGCAAAATTGTAAACAAGAACAGAATCCTCTTTTATGGGTAATCTACGTAACTGTGAACACGATTTATTCCTTATCGGAGAATGTTAGCTGTTAAAAGATGTCTCGCACATTCTATATGAGGCTTTTCTGAAGGATTACCTAACCCTATACAGAAATTGTCCTAACAAGAAATGTGCCCATAAACTTTCATTGATATACAAAAACGATTGCCAATGAGCAACAAAGACCATGAAGCATTGTATCTACCCATATTACTCGCATTTTGCTCATGTGAACCATCTTCTTCACCCACCTTTCTATTCATCTAGCGACCACTCATACACAACTTTGCTTTCCCTGAAGCTCTTCTGGACTCTCTGTAGTATCTCAAAATAACCAAAATCATACATGTTTTATGCGTGACATCATCTCATGGTGTAACAAGCCTTAAATGCATCTTATTTCTTATCCCTTTCTTTGGAGATACTGACTTCTACCAATGAGTCACTGGACTGACTCTCTTTGTTGGTCATATACTTGATACATTCACCACCCCCACAGGACTTATCTCAAACATCAGAAAGTAAACTGCTACCTGAAGTTATCAACAGATCACCAGTTCAAGCACAAATGAATGCACTGTATCGTGATTTTTACCCTTTTGACTTCTGTGGGCCCCCAAATGAGTCTTTACTGGAATCTGGGACCCCCCCCCCCCGAGTCGTTATTGGAAGCTGGGGATCCTCAGAAAGATTAATTTCTATGATTAAAACCTCAAAAGAATACACAAAAATACAGAAACAAGTGTGCATCAAACAAATACACAAATAATAAAATATTTCACTTAACACTCAATCAAATATAGAAAAACCTAAAATGTTATTTTATTAGGAAGATTGGAGCTTTCCTAAATTATTTCCAAAACTATAGCATATTACTTTGTGTTTTTTGCTCCTAATGCATGTTTCTGTGTAGGTTCTTCAGAAAAGGGCACCTATTATTTTTACCACATTATGTTTGCTGTCCAGTGAATCAAGCTAAGGACACCTAGCTTACAACTTACAACCTAATACTTAGCTTGCAATTTCAAATTCCTTCACATTTGCAGACCGTTTTAAATTTTTACATTTTACTTCTTTATTTATATACTTTATTAGGCATAGTATTATTGAATATTTCAAACATCCATGGACCCACTGAGTAGGCATCGTGGTCCCCCAGGGGTGCGTGGACCACTGCAATACACTCTCAGACTCTCCTTTGCGTTCCCGTACAACTATACTTAGACATCCTTGGAAAATCCTCAACCTGGGTTCCTTTTGTCTAAAGCTGTTCCCTAAACTGCTCCTGTAACAACAGTGAATCAGTCCCATGAGTGCCTAGATATTTGTGTGTGAAATCATTTTTTTTTTGCCCAAGCCTACTCATACCCTTCATAGATTAACAACACTATTGAAAAAATAGCTGGCGCAAGCCAGCGGTAAAATTTCAAAGCAAATAATTCGAATCCATGAACAAAAATGGAGAAAAAGGCACATTAAAATGAAAAATGAACCTCATCAGCAGTTTGTAAAACAGCCATCAAGAATGCCAAGAGATCTCACTACTCACAGCACATTTTAACACATCATGTCAAATCTAAAAACCCTTCAAAATTATTCTGTAACTCAGCTGTAACTTAAAATGTGACAGCAAACCTTAGGAGCTCTGCAACTTGTTAGAAGATCACTTTCTCAAAAACGTTAACAGCCTAGCCACTCATTTCCAGTCAAATGCAATTGACTACTTACCTTTTGCCATTTAGGCACAGGCCTATCGCACAAAGCGAAACAGCGTTTACAACACTGTCTCCACAACGCATGCCATTACAACGCGGGGGCGCACTGGTATTGGATTTAAAATCCAACACCTTACCTGCTGTTGCGCCAACTGGAGTAGGAATAGTAAATAATACTATTCCTAAGTCCAGGGTGCCCCCTACAGCAAGTCGTTGTAACGACTTGCGATGTATTGGTATGCGTACTAACAACGTGGTCGTTGGAACAACCACGTTGTAATGGCATGCGATCTAATCGCATGCGTTGTAAACGGCCATATTCTCGCACAAACGATTCAACCAAAATTCGGTACCGTCAACATACATTCTGTCTCCAATATCGCAAATTCTATGTATGCTATCACAGCCACAGTTATTGCGCAATAAAATGAGCAAAACAATAAAAGTCAGCGGGCGGTTTCAAATTAATTTGCAAAATCCTACTGCAAGTATTCTAAAATAAGTTTCAAGTTAAATGTAATCTGGATAATTTGCAATATGCTTCCACGTCAGCATCTCATGCTGTTGTACTGTTGCCCAAAGTTTTTAAACTTCAGAGGTCAAAAGCAATAGAGGGGATTTTAATGGACATTTAACGCACTAACACTGAGCTTCTTCAAACCCTCTACAAATATTTGACAACTTATGATTTGTTTATAGTGTGAATTGGCATTGTCTGTTGGATTATACCAAGGCACCCGATTAGAGCTATTAAGTAACAGAACAATATGTTCTGATCTTATCAGCAGGACTCCAGTTTGTTCACCTGGGTCAATTAATAGATTTAATGGATGGAATTCAAATGCTAATGTCTGATGATCCTTAATGGCACAGAAATGATTGTCTGTTTCTCCTGAAGCTAAAAGAATTTAGACACTAGTAAGTCTATGCCAGGGTTTCATTGCGCATTATAATTTTGCTGAGGTAATTCAGTTTTTATTGTTTTTTTCACTCTCTGTGTCTTTGCTGGTAATTTAAATTGCTCACAGGGGAAAACACTGAGGGCCTCATGTACGAAGAACGCATTCAGTAATAGGGGTCACAATTTCTGCATTGACTTTTACCGAATGCATTCTTATTTTGTGAACCGTTAAATGTATCATTAAGTCGGTTCGCAAAATACAGATTCATAGTGGGTCGCAATTCAACTACCTCATAAATATTAATAAGGTCGGTCACAAATTGTGACCTTGTATATATGGCTACAATCACAGACATCGAGGACAGCAGGCCATCATGTCAGTGATTGCTTTTAAATAAAGCAATCTTTTAGTTTTTTTAAATGTAGCCCGTTTTTCTAAAAGGACAACGGGATGTGATTTAAAAAAAGGAAATTGAAATATTTATACATTTTTTTCAAGACTCTGCAATGGCCCACGGAACTACTGCCTACTCCTGAAAAAATGTTTTTTTTGTCATTTACAAATGGATTCCTTGATGTTTTCTCACCCTGTCCCTAATTCCAATTCTCATAAAGACATTCCTAATAGTCTTACTCCCTTAAATGACGAGAACCCAATATGCATGATCCCTATAGCTGGTCGTCTCTTTTATTTTTCATCACGCAGCCAGGCCTGGCTCTGGATGATCTTCACAACAATCGGGGGTTCATGTAACTGAGAAACATTTTCTGAGAATGAGGTGGACTTTTGCCACAATGTGCCACTCTTCTTTGCAAAAGACAGAGCCATGTTTAAATGTCTTTGTTTTAGCCTCTACTGAAGTTGGCTCCAAAACACGACTCGTAAGTCACTGCAATTGTAAGTCAACTATCTACTGATGCTCAGATTGGTGCCTGCCAGTGAATTCTTCGCTGACTCCCGTGTACATCTTGGGTGGACATTATCCTATCAGAAGATCTGAGCTCATAAGATCATTGCCTCCACTTGTGTACAACCATTGGACAGGCTTCCCTATTGGCTGCTTTCAATGACCTTCCGACGGTGTGAAATTAGGGCAAATGTCTTTGTAGAACTTGATGTAAATGATTTTGATTGTGACATAAGGGGTTAAAAGTTACCACTGTAATATACACTGGCAGTACTGATGGAAAACAATCAAGATAACAAACTGAATTGACTCACCAATGTCACTTTCATCCTTCGATCCCCCTACATTCATTATTTGTGACTATTCACAGGCAGGCTGGTACTCTCATTTCCCATCACTGATCTTATGTCTGTTTTATGGCTTTTTTGTTAATGCTACATCCGGGTGCTTTGAATTGTCATTACATGGGGCAGTGCCTCTTTGTGTATCCTCTGAGATAGTGAAATTGACATGAAGGTTGGAGCAGACATGGTCCTATCTATGGGCTTTATTTATTATTCCCCAAAATGGATGTATGTGTGTTAAAACACTTCTACCAGTCAGCAAATGTGGCATTATGTCATTTTAAAGGGTAACTATACGGCACAACTTACTACTCCCAAAAACATCATCATGCAATAATGAGAAAGTATGGCCAATGAGGCATTTTTTTGACAGAATTTGTGGAAAACAGCCACTTCAATAGCGGTTTCCCAAATATCAAATATGTTCTTTCTTCCATCTTAAAAGTAAAGAAATCTATGCTCCTCTCATCGCTTTCAAGACCCAGGCAGGAATGTTTCATTTTTCACGTAAGGCAGTGGATGGTAAATCCCTTTTCTAAATGATGCTGTCTCCCTCTACCTACCTCCATAGAAGATTTGTCTACGTAAGACCCCAACTGCCTTTAATACATATTCACGGCAACTAGGAGTTTGAATTTTGAGATTTAACACACCCACAAAAATCCTGTAAGCTTCGGAGTTTCATGAATTTGCTTCGAAGATTTAGTTTGACTCAACATTAAGTTTGTCATCTTGAGTGTGGATTGCCAAGTATGCAATGCTCAATGTGTGACGGCCAGCGGCTCAGTGGTTTGCGGGTGGCACCGCAGGCCGCAGTCATCGTGTCACTCCCGGCTCTGCTCGCAGTGTTCCGGTGCTGTCTGCTGCAGTGCTGAGACCAGTGCTCGCACTGCGGGCCGCCCGCTGTGAGGCTTACTACTATTATAGCCGCCCACGGCGAATTCAATATTGCTGAGCCCGGCCGGGAGAGCCCCATTTCAGTTTCCATATCCAATCAGCGCAATAATCTTCTGTAACTCCTGCGAGGACCCTGGTCATGAGTTTAGTGCCTGGCACTACACAGACTTTTTTTTAAAGTCTTTATTTATCATTTTTTCAACAAGTACATACAGTGAAACCAATTACAGAAGTTGTAAAACGTGTTTAACTGTGTGGTACTGCAAGTTACCAAAAGAAAAACTGATATAACAATAAAAAAGAGATATCAAATGTAGGGGAAAATGTGAAAAGGCTTGACATACATCAGAAAAGCTATAAGGAAAATTAGGCACCATACAACGGTACAGAGGAGTGATGAATATAACATATGGCAAAAGGACACATTTTCAATCTATTGTTTCATCAATTGTAGAATCAATCATAGACAACAAATAATTCTGCAGTGGCTTCTAATATCTTTGGGCTCGGATATTGCTTGCTGTAGGGAAGAATACAATTTAGAATTATTGTCACAGAAGGACAAGTCTTTCATCCAGGCTGCCACCGTGAAGGGGGGGCTGCAAGCACCCCAATGAAGCGAAATGTGTCATTTAGCTAAATGTAGAGCAGTAGCAGTAAAACCCCAATAAAGCCATAAGGGGGTTAGCAGAAAGTGGTTGTTTGATCATAAGAGACAGAGTAGAAAAGATGTCCTTTCAAAAGGATGCTATCGTCCCCCAAGTCCATGTCAAATGGGTAGAGTCTGCATCTTCCACCTGACATTTCGGGCACCAGTGGGATCTAGTAGGGTCAAATTTCGCCAGTGCGTCGGGGTCGTGTAGGCTCTGTGGAGCCATTTTCAAATGTAATATCCTATGTCGGTGGTTGCCTAAAAGAAGTTTAGTCTGCATACAGCAGTAATACCAAATCTTATCCAAAATAGGGATACCCAGGTCATGTCCCCAAGCAGCCCTGGCTCTCTCCACTCCAGCACACTTTAATTGTAAGGAAGTATGATATAATTTAGAGACCAGATGTCTGTTATCTGGGGAAGCGCTCATTAATGTGAGTGGTGAAAAATCTTTGGGTTCAGTCTAGTAGGTGGGTAGCACAGCCCATAATGTGCTGTGTAGATGATAGAAAGTAAATCTGTCCATAGTCGATGATTGTTTTTCCTTAGCTATGGTGGAAATGGGCTTGAGCACACCTTCTATAAACAGGTCGCCCGTGACCTGCAATTCGTGTGTACAGAGAGTATGCTGTATTAGTTGCTCAAGAATGAGTGGGAGCCAAGGGTTGTTTATAAGTGGGATATGCATGGAATGAAGAGCATCCCCACACAGAAGAATTAACCATGCCCAACTAGTAGAGGCAAGCGTCTGTATTGTATTAGGGTTGCATGGGAGACCTTGGGGTAATATGGTGGCAAGTGGGAGATGCCATAATTGTGCCCTCTCAGGTTTAAGGAATGGCAATAGGGCATATGGGTGATACCAATATAAGTATAATGTGCTTGGGTCTCATAGAAAGAAAGTTGAAGGGCAGGGACTCCAAATCCACCGTGGCCATAGGGGAGGGTGAGGACTTCCCAGCGGATGCAAGGCGGGAGCCGGCCCATATAAGCCGAATGAGCAACCCAAGCAGGGGGGCAATACAACTGCTGGTGAGGACACTGGGAATATTTTAAAAAGATAAAGAAAGCCAGGCAGCACAACCATTTTACTGATTGCTATACACCCAGCCATGCCCAACGGAAGTCTAATCGATCTCTTCACTTGTGTTTCAAGTTTGACTAGAGCTGGCCCATAGTTGCGACAGATTACCTCTGAATGCTCTCTGTGGATATGGATGCCCAAATAACTGGCGGAGTCAGTTAACCATTGTAGGGGGAATTCAATCTCGCAAGGCACAGTGGCATCCGTAAGTGGGAACAACTCGGACTTACTCCAGTTAATATGCAGACCAGAGAAAACAATGAATCGCTGCACCTCGCGCACAAGTGGGGATAAATTGACAGCAGGGTCAAAAACTAACAACATTATGTCGTCCGCATAAAAGGAAGCTAATACAGTCCCATGTGGGAATATAAGGCCCCTATCAAGATGTTTTTCCTGTAAATGACAGATTAAAGGGTCCATTGCGATTATAAACAAAAGAGGAGAAAGTGGGCAACCCTGTCGGGTACAATGCGTTAAGTGCAACGGCTCTGTGAGTGTACCACTGAGGCACAACCTGGCCAAAGGGTCTTGGTGTAACAGATGAATCAGATTGCAAAAGCCGTTAGGCATGCCAGTTTTGTCAGAGTGGCATGGAGAAAAGACCATTCGAGTGAATCGAATGCCTTTTCAGCATCTAATAGTGCGACTACCGAGGGGATGGTGGGGGCAATTTGATTGATCATTGCGAATAATGTGCAAAGGTTAGTGGAAGTGGAACGTTGTGGTACAAAGCCAAATTGAATGGGGGAAATTATGCAATCCATTAATAGAGAAAGGCGGATAGCTAAGACCTTGGTCAGTATTTTCGTATCAAAATCTATAAGGGACAATGGATGATATGAAGAGCAGTGGAAAGGAGGCTTGTTGGGCTTGAGTAAAACTGTGATGACAGCTTCCCGCAGCATGGGGGGGAGCCACATTCAAGAGATTCAGCATACATATCTAATAAATGAGGGACCAGAAGTAGTTTATAAGCTTTGTAAAAGTCACCAGTGAACCCATCCAAGCAGAGAGCTGCGGATCCACTCAAGTCCTCTATGGCCTGTGAGAATTCCTCACATGTGATGGGAGAGGTGAGGAATTGCTGGTGCCTGGATTCGTGCCACACCATGGCAATTTCATATAAGTAGTTGGCCAATGCATCTTCTCTGACACCCGGGCGAGACGTGTGAAGTGCCTTATAGTAGTCAGTAAAATCTGCAAAAATGGTGAAGTCATCAGTGACTTCTGTGCCAGCCAGCCTCCGCAAGTGAGTTACATATATGGCATGGTAGGGGGGATGAAGCAAAATAGCCAGTGTTCGACTGGGGTGTCCGTCCTCTCAATACCAGCACGCTCTAGAATACTTTCCCAGGTAAGTGACCTCACATTGGACAAGGTCATGAAACTCATGTAATAATTTCAATCTACTGTGGAGCTGATGGGCGTGTGACACGTCGCCGTCAGTGGAGTCTAATGCCCCGAGCTTGTCCTCTACCTTAGCAATTTCAGCATGGATGCTTTGAAGCACTCCTCCATGTTTCAAGATACAGACTCCTCTCACATAGGCCTTGAAGGCCTCCCATACAGTAGAGGGGCTCCCAACAGAACCAAGGTTATTGGAGAAAAATTCAATAATAGCCTCTCAAACTTCTGAGCAAAAGAGTAGACGGTGTCATATAGTGCGTTAGAAGGGAAAAGCCATTGATGGACCATAGGGACATGTACAGATCTGTGTAATGTGATTGCCACAGGAGCATGGTCTGAAAGCGTGCCAGGAAAGTGTGAGATAGTATGTAGCCACAAAAGAGCGCCTTGAGACATGTACCAATGATCAATGCGAGTCCACAATTTATGCAGGGCAGAGTAAAAAGTATAATCGCGCAGTTGCAGGAATTTATGATGTTATGTGTCTGTCGAATGGAATGCATCAAGGAGGTTCGTAAGGGTCTGTAGAGAATGAGGTTTAGAAACAGCTGTAGAGCCAGTGGAATCAAGCTCTGGTTGCCTAGTAAGGTTTAGCCAGCCAGTATAATATAGTCAGTCCGGTATTGGCTGATTTATGAAGAAAAATCAGTAAAGAAATCGAGGGAGTCGGTTTTTGGTGCACATACATTGACAAGTAACACTGTTTGACTTGTCAACTCTTTCAACACAAACAAGTATCGATCAGCGGGGTCTAAGGCAGTGCGTATCAGCTGAAAGGCGACACAGCTGTGTCTCAAGATGCACACCCCACATGAGTAGGAACTATAGTGAGAAAAATAGCAATGCTGACCCCATGAGGATGTGTAGTTACAATCTGGTCCGGGAGCAGAGTGTGTCTCCTGAAGGAAGGCCACTTGAACCCCATGGCGGTGTAAATAAGGGAGGACCTGTTTCCCCTTTTGGGGATTGTTCAAACCTCTAATATTCCATGTCATGCAGGAGAGTGAAAACAATTATTCTCTGCCACTGGTTGAGGGCTCAATATCTGAGCTCAATATTACACATGAATAAAACTTGTAAGGATAAACCTGGCACACACCATGGCAATAAAAAAGGCTTCAGTAAGAAATATTACAAAAAAACAAACAATACCCCCCCCCCCTACTCCTGCCGAAACATAAGATGGAGAACTCAAGTAGCCCAAAAAGAAAACAAAAGTACAAACATTGTGGTGTACTTCATAGGGGGGTGACAACGAGGAGCAAAGCCCAGGAGGAACAATAAGTGAATAATGGTAAGGCTCATTGCACAAGTGAGCAATGTGAGAAGATATAGCATAACACAATGCAAAGCAATGCAGGTCAAACAGCATGAGCCAGTGGAGGGACAACATAATAGGCAACAATGGAAAGGTGACCATACTCACAAGTCAGCAAAATGTATAGGGCAGGCTACGATGAGTGTGCACCGGGCAAAGCAGGTGCAAGGTCAGCAGAAGCAGCAGCATCAGGACCTCCAAAACTGGGGATTTGCCAGAGGAGTGTTACTTACAGAACCGTTCAGCAGATGTGGTGTTGGCCATCAAGTTCCACCCAGAGACCTGCAGGATAGAGCATCCCATATTTTAGCCCCATCATTTGGACAGTGCGTTTAAAATCAGTACATTTGCAGTGCGGTATCGCGATCTCTAAAATTTGGGAGCCTGGTAATAATCTGACAGGGCAGCTCCCCAGGGACAGGCTGGGGACCAAGTGTTTGGTGTGCTCTTTTGACCACAAAGGTATCAGTGAAGAACTTCCTGTTAAAAAGCTCCACTAAAAGGTGTTTCACAAAGACATCCATTCATCCTGTGTTGGTGGATTCCAATATGCCATCTTTACGAATATTATTATGATGAGACCTCGCCTCCAAGTCCCCAATTTTAGCTGCAGTAGTCTTGAGGATATGCTCCATTCATTCACTGTTTCGGCCTTGCCGCCCATGATCTCTGAGAATCTGTGCTCCCCACTATCAAGCCTCACATTATGATGAATAAGATGTTCAGACATGGCATTCAAACGTCCTGTTAGGGTATCAAATCTGGAGTCAATGGCCTTAAAGCCAGCTTGAAGTTTGGCCATAATTACAGCCGTGCATATGACGGGGGGTCAGCCATTATATGTTCCAGGGTACTGGTGGAATCGGAGGGCAAATATTGAGGGCGAGGGGTCCTAGCTGGTTCTAAGGTGAGTTGTTTTTGCTTGGGATCTCTGCATTCCATTGTAGCATGTGTACCAAGGAGAGAGTGTTGGAACCAACCGCAGCAATGGGTAGATTGTCTAGAAACAGTCAAGGACAAGTATGAAGAAGATAATAGCCAGGCAGCAAATGCAGAGGTGGCGGGAGGAAGAGTAGCAGGTAATGACACTGGATAGAGTCAGTCCCAGCACAAGACACAGCATCCAATTCAGCTGGGAAATATGGTGCAAACAATACGATGGGAATCACCCTGCAAAATTGAGTAAATTGAAGAGATTTGCAGGGTCAGTGACATCCAATGGGTGGTAAGGGGACAGCACATGGGGGATTAGAGGAAAGCTCACCAGCTCAAGAGGCTCACAATTAGGCACCCCTGCCCCCACTGGCGGTGCAGCTAAGGAAAAGCCCCAATTAGCCCAAGCAGGTAAGTGAGCAGGAGGGAGGCAGGTATGCTCTCAGGTCTCAACAGTAACCACTCGAGAAACCACTGACGGGGTCCGCTTGATCCAGCAAATGGAGGTTCAATGAGGGAACCCGGAGACCATAGAGGGGTATGACAACGTAGAATACAGCGGCCTAGTCGTTGCCACTGCACACATATAAAATGCAATTCCTCACCTCTGTTAAGTGCCACTGTCTGGCTTTCGGCAGGCACAGAAATTGTCCCCAAGGGCCCGAGATGATTTTGGCAGGCCGCTGCTTCAGTCAAGTCCGGCAGGAAGCTCCAGCAGTACGGCGGGTTCGAGGAAGCCCAGGCACAGGACTCGCACTGGTTTCCCTCCATGCAGCAGGCCAGATGAGCACCCACAGTGCCCCGGCCCATCAGAATGCAGGCAGAACCCAACCCGGCACACGCAGAAGACCCAGCTCTGCCCGGCAACCACCCGATGTGAGCACAGGTTGCTGACACGCCGTGAATCCACTGCGGGGCCTTCAAAGGCCGTGCCAGGCTGCAGCAGGTTGGCCGCCAAGGAAAAATACAGATGGTAGTTGCATTGAGACGCGACGGGCAAACTCTGCCCTCAGTATGGGTGGACAAGGTCCGGCAGCAGCGATGAGCCCATAATTAAGAAGTGGGGTGTTCAATGAAGCTAGTGTTGTGGGCTTTAATGCCATGCAGCCATCTTGGTCATCGGCTTGGCCACGACCCAACAGTAAATGGACTTAACATCAACATCTTCTACTCCCACCAGAATGGAGGCTTCAGTAACAATTTCAGCCTTTCATGGCTTTGCCACATCACAGGAGCCTAGACAAGGGATTTGAGATGACTATGAGATGGTTCTCTCTGTCATTAGCCTTCTTGCAGAGGTCATTCACAGGCTTTGCCATCGGTGAGAATACATATACTCTCTTCAGCCTCACCTGCCATAGTATTTGTATGAAGACGCCTGGGCCCATATCCTCGTCCTCACTTAGTGGATAGTCTTTTTATGAGACATTGAGAGGTAGAAGGATAAAAACATGTCAAATCAGATCCAATTTCAGTGTATCCAATGAAGCTACTCAATAATCCAGTTCAACAACTATGTTGCAGGTTAGCAGCCGCGGTCCGTGCAGGTAACAGCGGTGGGGCGGTGGGGCCGTGTAAGGGAAGATTTCAAGGGATGATGCAGAGGGAAAATTAATTATTTATTTAATTTTCCCTCGGCATCGTCCCTCCCCCCTTACACGGCCCCACAGCTGTTACCTGCACTGACCGCGGCTGCAGGTTAGAATATTTTATTACAAATTCCAAAAGAGATTGATATAAGCCAAACTCAGCATGATGGTGTAAAATTACAATAAAAATAGAATGAATCCAAATCATGTGAATCGGTTGACCCTGAATAACAAAAAGAAAACCACTAATTCGATAATGGCCACATAGGTAATTATAAAGCAGAATTGGGCTCCGGATTGCAGCAGTTTGTCGCTAACTGTTAACATGAGCCCCCTAACTCTCTCTACACTAACAAAAGTGGCAACCCTAAACTGAAGCATAAATCCAGGAAGGGTTAGAATGGTGTCAGCAGTCAGAGTCTTCCTAAGAAGAAATTCTGAAGATGGGTCAAGTAGCATAGAGCCTCAACAGTCAAAGAAAGAGGTCTGTACTTCAAGGAGCCTAAAAAAGAATTAGGCAAGAGCTCACACTACCCTTCTCTTAATGGCAAAATATAAAACTCATGTTTCTTTCAAAGTAAATCTCATAATTCCTTTTAACTGCCTTCAAGATTCCATCTCACATATGCTCCTTTCACCACCTCTCCTTTATCACCGACATTATTTCGAGTATCCTTGGTCTCATCACTTTCTCCCATGAAAACTTTGCCTCTCAGCTCATTATAACAATTCTTCTTCCCAACTTCTGATTTACATACTTTAATATCTACTTAGAACAAAGACCCCTTTCTCTCAACTAACGAAGTGTAGTCCACCTGCATTGGGAGCACAAATGCACGTGACACTCTACAGCACAGAATAAAATATAAACTCAAGTGTTAAAAGAAAAGGTGGGATTGAGGTACAAATGAAATTCGAGCCCACAATGTTAAGCTAAGTTAACATGTGCACAGGTTACATTATGTGCACGTTTATTTTACATTTTTAAATTCACTTTCTCAACACATACATTAGAAATGATTAACGCAAATGTCAATACCAAATACACCATAATATATTAATAATGTCATTCAAGCCATGTAGGCTACACGTGTGAACATTTATTCTCGAGTGCACATTAATACATCATCTAACCACGTAACACATTTCCGACTCTTTTAAATTAATTATTAATATGTAAATATCACAATCCTATTAGTTACATTCTAAACACAGGTATGAACTGGATTAGTTTACAGGGAAACTTTAATAATTTCAGAATCCCATTTTATTAATACAATAATCACACTAAAGAAATATGAGAGTGCAAACTGCAGGAGATTCATCGCACTCCTACCAAACAATCACGATGGGAGTAAATTACGCTCTCCCAGTATGTTTTTGGCCTGAGCTGTTTGCCACAGGATGTCCATATAACCTTTTCTTTCATGGGCATTAACAATGTCCTTAGGTAGTATGTCTAACTCATTCTACCTGTATCTATGCATTCTTTGCCTACTGGCAAATTTGGACTCTTGCTGTTGGCTTGTTTGGAACAAGGAGATGGGTGCATTTACGGGGGTGCTGCATAGATCTACCTGTGGGTCATTTGAACTTTGGGAAGAATAATATATATGCACACATTATTTATTGTTTAAAATTGACATGTATGCATGTGACGCGAAAAGCAGCGGTTAAGTCTGTTGGAGGGTGATAATACGTAATGAATTCAAGTAGCGGAAAACTCTCCAGTAGAGACTGCATTTAGGGTTTGATATTTCAGACAGCCATGTGTATTGACAGAAATAACATAAATACGAACGAACAACTGCCAGGGTCAGCGCCTTTGCGCTCCTAAGTCACTCTGGGGCTTATTTACAAGGCCCTTGCGCCACTTTTGCGTCATTTTTAACATGGTAAAAGTGACGCTAAAGTGGCGCAAGGGGCTTGTAAATCTGCCCCTGTGTGTTCACCACGAGTGCATTGCCAAGATGAATCCCATCCCAAAGATAGAATGGGAAGATATACTTTACTAATGAAACAACACACATAATAATAGTGTCTTATATAACTGAGCATGAAAGTGAGCGTAAGCATGTGACACCAACCAACACAAGTAGAGGTGCGTAAATCATGTATTGTGTTCAAGAAATTACTTGAAATGTTGAGTAACTTACACAAAAGTAAAAGTAAATTACATTAAATGCACTTTGGGGTATCTCAAATGAAAATTCACCACAGATAGCAGCAAGAGAAGACTGGTTCGTAGAGAAAATGTCTTTCTCGTCACATGTTCTGCTTAAATTAGTTCTCTGCAGTCAAATTTTGCGCACCATTTCTCACCGGCATAATCTCTGACATTTTGGGGGATATTTACAAAGAAGTGGTGGAGTGAGGCGTTAGCCGTCTTGGCTTAACGCCTCACTCCGCCACTTCAGAAACACAAGGCTGCATCATATTTACAACAATATGGTGCAGCCTTGCGTTTCCCCCTGCGCTGGCGCTACACTTAGCAGTGTAGCGCCAAACGTAGGCACCCTTGCACCACAGTGCAAGGGTGTCTGTGTGCAGGGGAAGATTGTTTATGTTCAGGAAGGTCCCCCTTCCTGCACATAAACAATCTTGAAATGCCATTTTGTCACTTCTATGTGTGCTGCTAAGTTACAAAATGTCATTTTTTTAAAAAGATTGTTTATGTACAGGGAGGGTCAACTTCATGAACATAAACAATCCAAGGCGTTTTGCTTTTTCCATGTGTGCTGCCCAAGCCGCAGCACACATGGAAAAAGCAAAAACGAGGCGAAATAAAGCATTTCTCCTCGTTTCGCCAAGTTAAGACCAGGTTTTCCCTGGTCTTAATTTTGGCACTGCCTCCTATTTACGCTGCTCTTGTAAATAGGGGGCAGCGTCAAAATCAATGGGTGTTGCGATGGAATGCCCACCGCAACACCCACTGCCCACCCCTTTCATGCTAAACATAGCATGAATGGGGGCTTATTTACAAGGCAGTGTTAAGCCACGTTAAGTGGCTTAACGCTGCCTTGAGAATAAGGCGAAGCCTTTATCACCACGGAAATGTCACAAAAAGTGACGTTCCCTTGGCTGTAGGGGCTTGTACATATGCCCCTTTGTGTAGTTTGCATAATGCAACTAACGGTAACTGAAACATTTAATTTATGCCAATGTGATTTCCGGCATTTGAGGTTATGATTGTAACAAGAAATGCCAGAAATTACTCCATTGTGCCACTTTGCATGACTGACACTCTGAGACTACATTTGGGTAAAAACCCTATTGCAGGAGCCCAGGAAGAATGCAAAGAAACGTAACAAGCAACTGTTCTTTAAGTCACAGACAATTAAAAAAATTTCTTTGGTATGAAATGTTCCCTTTTGGCAAAAATTGTGGGAAAAAATGGATGGGAGGACGCATATCAAGATAAAAGACTGTGCCAAATGACGAAGTTGGCATTTTTCATGATAAAGCATAATTTGGAGCACTTTTTTGCACTGTGTGTATTTTCAGCAAAGAAAATTACATGAATTTTGCCCAAGCCAAATGTTAGTTGCACCTTCTTTCAAGTTATCTACCCCAAAATAAGCATGTAATATAAAAATACATAACGAGTAAAATATGTATTATGCTCCTGCATTGCCATTTCAGGCTCTGGTAACATTTACATACCACTCAGCCATCGGCCTCATGCTTTTACGGCATAGGCACATAGCTTTAAAAGAGATTCTTTCTTTCAGTGGAAGCCAATGCAATTTTGGCAAGGGTGCATGTCTAAGAAGATTTAATAATAAACGTGCTGCCGCATTTTACACTCTCTGCAACTTTTGCAATCTACCCCGTGAGGCACTGATATAGAGAATAGTCCAATTGAGATGTCACCAATGCCTGGAATATAGATTTTCTAGAGACTATAGGGAGAAGATCCATGATCTTTGACAAAGTTTTCAGTGAGCAAAAGCATTTTCCTGCCATTTAGGCTATCTGACTGTCAAAGGCCAAGTTGGAGTCAAACCAGACTCCTAAGTTCTTTACTTTTGGTTTAAGGACTGGAGCGGAACCTAATGCATCAGGCCACCAGGCAGTGGGCCAGATATAGGGGGTTTTACCAACAATAAGGACCTATGTTTTATTAGCATTAAGCTTGAGACAAAACCTGTTCATCCAATCTTCCAGTTCCACCAAGCAAGATCTGAGTTGGGCAACCGTGTCTTCCTCCTCCTGGGAAAGGGCGACAATAAGTTGCATGTCAACTGCGTAAGAGACCGTGGCAACATTGTGCTGCTCGATGACCTCTGCCAGGGGGTGCATGTACAGACTGAACAGAGTGGGGCTCAACATGGAGCACTGAGGCACCCCCTAAGGCAGAGATAACATATCCGGGAAGAAGGGCTTATGGGCTACCTGAAAGGTGTGGTTTTGGAGGAAGGAGGCCAGCCACCTCAGAGCTGTGCCCCCGACACAACAACACCATAGCCGCTCTAACAGAAGGCCATGGGACATGGTGTCAAATGCAGCGCTGAGGTCCAGCATAATTAGTGCTGCTGTCTGACCCTGATCTGCAGAGTCTGAATGATTCAGAAGCTAATAATAGAGTTGACTCTGTGGAATGTTGGGCCCAAAACCCTGAATGGGTCACGTACAACAGATTAGTTGTCTCTATAAAATTTGTTAGTTGACTGTTAACATGCTTTTCAGCCACTTTTGCAAAAAAGGAAGCAGCGAGATAGGTCTGAAATTTTCAGGCAATGTCAGATCTAGAGATGTTTTTTTAAGAAGGGATACGACAATAGCGTACTTCCATCTGGTAGGTAGTTGACCTGTAATGAGTGAGATAGTAATGAGGCTACACAAGTGAGGTAGACGAGATTCCATTGCCTGAGCCAGAATTGTAGGTGGAGTCGGGTCCATAGGTGACCCAGATTTGACTTTAGTGAAGAGCACCCATAGCTCATCTAGGGAGGGAGCTATGAAACTGGAGAGACCATCCCCAGAGGCTGAGGCATCGAACCAGGCCTCCAGGCACTGAAACTCCTGAGTAGCCTGAGGGAAAGAGTCATCGATTTTTGAGGCTTTGTCAAAGAAGAAGCGAGCAATTGATTTGCAACTCTCAGGTGATGGAGTGTTATGGACAGACACTCATTCCAGCGATGACAGTGACTTGATAATTGAGAAGAGTTCTCTTGAAGAATTGGATGATGACTCAATCTTCTGCATATAAATTGTCTGCGTGTGCTGCGTATTTGCTTATGATAATTTTTAAACGCCACATTATAATTGGCTTTACTAGCGGCACTAAATTCTTTCCTTCAGAAATGCTCCAAACGTTTACAGGACTTATTCAGCAATGAGAGTTTCTCATTGAATCATTGTGCAGAAGGCTTGACACCGGTCACCAAAAACTGTGACAGAGGTGCAATCCTGTCAAGAGCTCGTTCCCTAGTTTTCTAAGTGCTGGTTAACTGCATCAATATCCTCACTTACAGTGGATTCATTAAGGAAAGTGTGTCGGCAAAGCCCTTAGGAGAGACCTTTTCCCATTTTACGAGTTTTACATGACACCCTTTCTTTACAGATGGGAACAGACCTCGTCAGTGGAAACTGAAATGATATGATGTAATGGTCCAACCAAATGACTGGAATGGGATCCCTGACTATCATCGCCGCGGAATTAGAAAACATGCATTGGCATAGCCAATAAGTATCGCTTTTGGGACCTTAAGTGTTTATTTTGAAGTTTTTGCTATGTTGTATAGTATTGTGGCTGATGTGTTTTATGTTGAAAAGTTTTAATTCAAAGTGTTATATGTGGTACTTAGTGGTATTATGCAGAGTGTATTGATGTTGCATTGAGTATAGTGTAATTATGTGGTGTGTAACTATGTGGTACTGAGTGTTGTTATGTATAGTGTATTTATATTGCATTGAGTGTAGTTATAAATCTGTGGTGTGTTATTACGTGGTACTGAGTGATATTATGTGGATTGTATTATTTTAGTATTGAGTTTAGTGTTATTATGTGGCATGTAAATATGTGTCATTGAGTGGCATTATGTGGGGTGTATGTTGCATTTAGTAGAGTCGAATTATGTGACATGTAATTATGTGGCAGTGAGTGGTATTATTTGGAGTGTATTTTGCAGTATAATTATGTAGCATATAATTATGTGGCACTGAGTTGTATTATGTGCAGTGTTTTTGTGTTGTATTGAGGAGAGTGTAATTATGTGTAGTGTAATTATGTGGCACTGATTTGTTTTATGTGTAGTGTATTTATGTTGCTTTGACTAGTGTGTAATTATGTTGCATGTAATTATGTGTTAGTAAGTGGTATTATGTGGAGTGTATGTTGTATTTAGTAGACTGTAATTATGTGGTGTAATTATGTAGTTTTGAGTGTTGTAATGTGGAGTGTATTTATATTGGATGAGTAAAGTGTAATTATGTGGTGTGTGATTATGTGATTGTGATTGATATTATGTGGTTTGTATTTATGTTGTATTGAGTATAGTGTAATTATGTGGCATGTTATTATGTGGTATTGAGTGGTAATTTGTGGGGTGTATGTTGCATTTAGTTGAGTTTAATTATGTGGTGTAATTACGTGGTTTTGAGTGTTGTTGTGTGGAGTGTATTTATATTGTATTGAGTATAATGTAATTATGTGGCGTGTTAATAGGTGGCAGTGAGTGATAATATGTGGATTGTATTAATGCTGTATTGAGTAGAGTGTAATTATGTGATATTTAATTATGTGGCACTGAGTGGTTTTATGTGGTGTGTGTGTTGGATTTAGTATTGTGTAAATATGTGTTATGTAATTATGTGGCATGTAATTATGTGGTATTGAGTGGTAATTTGTGGGGTGTATGTTGCATTTAGTTGAGTTTAATTATGTGTTATGTAATTATGTGGCATTGAGCGGTATAATTTGGAGTGCATTTATGTTGCATTTTTTGTAGTGTAATTATGTGTTATGAAATTATGTGGCATTGAGTGGTATAATGTGGAGTGCATTTATGTAGCATTTATTGGAGTGTAAATATGTGTTATGTAATTATGTGGCAGTGAGTGGTATTATGTGGGATGTATGTTGCATTTAGTATAGTGTTATTATGTGTTATGTAATTATATGGGAGTGGAATTTTGTGTTGCATTGAGTACAGTGTAATTATGTGGAGTGTAATTATGTGGCACTGAGTGGTATTATATGGAGTGTATTTTGTTGCATTGAGTATAGTGAATTTATGTGTTATGTAATTATGTGGCAGTGAGTGGTATTATGTGGAGTGTATGTTGCATATAGCAACGTGTAATTATGTGATGTAATTATGTGGTTTTGAATGGTGTTATGTTGAGTGTATTTATATTGTTATGTGAGTGATAATATGTGGATTGTATTAATGCTGTATTGAGTAGAGTGTAATTCTGTGTTATTTAATTATGTGGCACTGAGTGGTTTTATGTGGGGTGTGTGTTGTATTTAGTATAATGTAATTATATGTTATGTAATTATGTGGCATGTAATTATGTGTTATTGAGTGGTATTATGTGGGGTGTATGTTGCATTTAGTAGAGTGTAAATATGTGGTCTAATTATGTGGTTTTGAGTGTTGTTGTGTGGAGTGTATTTATATTGTATTGAGTAGAGTGTAATTATGTGGTGTGTTAATATGTGGCACTGAGTGATATTATGTGGATTGTATTGATGCTGTATTAAGCAGAGTGTAATTATGTGATATTTAATTATGTGGCACTGAGAGGTTTTATGTGGGGTGTGTGTTGTATTTAGTATAATGTAATAATGTGTTATGTAATTATGTGGCATGTAATTATGTGTTATTGAGTGGTATTATATGGGGTGTATGTTGCATTTAGTAGAGTGTAAATATGTGGTCTAATTATGTGGTTTTGAGTATTGTTGTGTGGAGTGTATTTATATTGTATTAATTAGAGTGTAATTATGTGGTGTGTTAATATGTGGCACTGAGTGATATTATGTGGATTGTATTGATGCTGTATTAAGCAGAGTGTAATTATTTGATATGTAATTATGTGGCACTGAGTGGTATTATGTGTGGTGTGTGTTGTTTTTAGTATAATGTAATTATGTGTTATGTAATTATGTGGCATTGAGTGGTATAATATGGAGCGCATTTATGTTGCATTTTTTGTAGTGTAATTATGTGTTATGTAATTATGTGGTATTGAGTGGTATAATGTGGAGTGCATTTATGTAGCATTTATTGGAGTGTAATTATGTGTTATGTAATTATGTGGCAGTTAGTGGTATTATTTGGGATGTATGTTGCATTTAGTATAGTGTTATTATGTGTTATGTAATTATATGGGAGTGGTATTTTGTGTTGCATTGAGTACAGTGTAATTATGTGGAGTGTAATTATGTATTACTGAGTGGTATTATATGGAGTGTATTTTGTTGCATTGAGTATAGTGAATTTATGTGTTATGTAACTATGCGGCAGTGAGTGGTATTATGTGGAGTGTACGTTGCATATAGCAACGTGTAATTATGTGATGTAATTATGTGGTTTGGAGTGGTGTTATGTTGAGTGTATTGATATTGTTATGAGTAGAGTGTAAATATGTGGTATGTAATTATGTGATATTGAGTGGTATTATGTGAAGTGTATTTATGTTGCATTGAGTAGAGTGTAATTATGTGGCATGTAATTATGTGGCACTGAGTGGTTTTATGTGGAGTTTATGTTGCATTTAGTACAGTGTAATTAGGAAATAAGGATATTTGCCGTAGTAATAATATAGTTATTTAGCAATTCACTGAGTTAGTTAGTTTATGAGAGAGTGAGTTACTGAGATATAGAGTGAGAGAGTTAGTTATTTAGTGAGGGGTAGCTTGAGAAATGGAGTTAGTTAGTAAGTGGTAGGTTTAGAGTGAGTTAGTGAGTGAGAGAGCGTGTTAGTTATTGAGACAGATTTATTTTTTTAGATAGATTGAGCTATTTAATGAGAGAGAGTGTTATAGAGTTAGTTATTGAGGCAGAGAGTTAATGCAAGAGAGATTTTTTGAGTTTTTGTGTTGTGAGAGCTAGTGTGTGAGAGATATTAATTTATATTTAGTGTTGAAAGAGAGTTAGTTATTGAGAGTTATAGTAAGGGAGTGATATAGTTATTTTGTTAGTGAGCGTGTTCGTGAGAGAGTGAGTTATTGAAATAGATAGTGAGTTAGTGTGAGCGAGCTATTGAGAGTGAGTTTGTCAATAAGTGTGTGAGTTAAAGTGAGTTAGTTAGTGAGAGAGGGAGTTATTTTTTGATAGAGAGAGTTAGCTAGTGAGATAGAGATAGTTATTTATTGAGAGTGAGAGATTTAGAGATGTATTTATTGAGATAGAGAGCTAATGAGAAAGAGAGTTTTCGTTTATTAGCCCCTTCTAACTTTTTTTCTATAGATTTTAATAATGTTTTGTATAGTAATAATTAACAACAATTTTTTAGTTGCATTTTTATTTAAAATTGTTCGTGTTAACATTTTTATTATGAAAAAGATATTTCTTTTTGGAAAAAAACCCAATAATTTACATTTATACATTTGGTTAAAATTATTTTTATACAGTTGCAATATCTTTTATGATTTCGGTAATAATCGCATTGCAAAATATGACTTTGAATTTCTGTGGTAAATAGAGCATAAATCCATCGGATAATTCCTCGACATCAGTATTGATATTAAACCAGTCCATTAGAATGTCATTACTAATATCCATTGATTAATGTGTGTCAGTATCCAGTACTTCCGTAGTTATAGTACTTATTTCCTGTTCAGTTTTTACTATCCCATATATTTCAACTTGTAATGTTTCGGATGGAGGTTCTGTTGCCTGTGAATAGATGCAGAAGCAAGCATTAGGTTTGTTCAGAAATGTTTTATTTTTATTGTGGTTTATCTTAAAATCATTTTTATTGAGTAGAGCTTCAGGCAAGCTATTTTAGGGAAACATATTGCCATAATGTTTAATAATTGTTGTTTTTAAATGCAATTAAAAACAAATCATCTTTTGATATTATACATTTTTAGTTTTATTAGCATAATAGAAAAAGTTTGTAAACAGAGATTCTATTTTTTAACTGGTTAATATTTCCCATGCTATACATTATTAATAAACTTAAGTTTCGCAAAGTGCAAAATATTTCTAAGTTGTGGAAAAGATTTTAATTGCCCGTACATGCTTAGCATAAGCTTTTTGTAAACTTTTAGTATGTCTTATGTTATTTAACTATTTGTTATATAGAGGTGCTTCCACTAGTTTCCAATTTTTGTACAATTAGGGAGTGAGACAAGAAAGTTATTATTGCGTTTAACATTGTTTAAATTTGTACTTACTTGAAGTTGGCTGTGTCTTGTCGTATTCAATATTTTCTCTCCATTGAACTCATGCACTGTGACATGGGTAATTTTTACATATTGTCCAATTTGAATATTAAAGTTGGTTGCTTCCCTCCATAATGTTATTTTTACAAAGTCTGTTGAATCTTTTATCGTTATTGATTTTAAATTAGTTTCCTGTCCGCCGATGAATACTCTTTTTATTTCTTCTTCCTGGAAATAATTTTTTTTTTTTTTATTTTTTTTTTATTTTGTTAGTGGAAGTGAGATAGTGAGATAGTAAGAGAGAGAGAGATTGAGAGTTAGTGAGAGAGAATTAGTAAGTGTGAGCGAGATTTAGATAGTGAGGTAGTTAGTGAGATAGAGTATGTTAGTTGAGGGAGAGGGAGAGTTAGTTAATGAGAGAGAATGAAAGAGTGATAGAGTTAGTGTGAGTTAGTGAGAGAGAGAGTGTTAGCGAGTTAGTGAGATAGTTTTAACGTAAGAGAGTGTGAGATAGAGATAGTAGTATAGTTTTAGAAGTGTAGAGATAGTTAGATAGTGAGGTAGTTGAGATTGAGTATGTTAGTAGAGATAGCATGAGTGAGTTAGTTATTGATAGAGAGAGTGATTGAGTGAGGGAGTGAGAGTGAGTTAGTGAGAGAGAGAGAGAGAGTTTATGTGTTAGTAATATAGTGATAGAGTTATTTAGTGAGAGATATAGATAGTGTGATAGGTTGTTAAGTGTAGAAAATGTTATATAGTGAGGTAGTTAGTGATTTTTTGTATGTTTGTAGAGATAGAGTGAGAGAGTTAGTTAGTTAGAGAGAGAGAGAGAGAGTGATAGTGTGGGAGTGAGTTAGTAAGCGAGTGAGTTTTAGAGAGGTGGTGAGATAGTGATATAGTTAGTTATTGAGTGATAGAGTTAGTTAGATTTTGTGAAGTGTATCGAAAGTTAGATATTGTGCTAGTTTGTGATATAGATTATGGTATAGTGAGAGATTGAGAGAGTTAGTTAGAGAGATTGAGAGAGTGAGATTGAGTTAGTGAGAGAGATAGTTTTAGAGAGTTTTTGAGATAGTGATAGAGTTAGTTAGTGAGAAATAGAGATAATGAGATAGGTTTAGAATTGCTGATAAAGTTTTATATTGATGTATTTAGTGAGATAGAGTATGTTAGTAGAGAGAGAGTGATAGAGTTATTTAGTGAAATAGAGAGTGAGGCAGTGATAGTGAGTTAGTTATAGAGAGTTAAAGAGTTAGTGAGATAGTGATAGAGTTAGTTTTTAAGAGATAAGAACGTTTTTGTAGGTTTGTGAGTTATTTTGAAAGAGGAGGTATTTGTTTGTGGTTAGTAGTGATGTTATGGTTGGTTATTTGAGGGGTTGTAGTAGTATGTGATAGAGGAGATAGTGTTGTGAGTGAAAAGGTGTTGTGTTGTGTTATTTTTTTGAGTAATTTGTGTATAAGTGAGTATTTGATAGCATCGCTAGGTTGTAAGTGTTGCTGTGTGTTGCGGTTAGAGCGTTAGTGAGATAGTGATTGAGTTAGTTAGTGTGAGATCTGTTTTTAAGTATAGTGAAAGTTAGATAGTGAGTTAGTCAGTGAGATAGAGTATGTTATTAGAGAGTGAGTTAGAGATTTAGGTAGTGAGAGAGAGAGTGATAGAGTGAGGGAGTGAGAGAGTGAGATTGACTTATTAAGAGTGATTGATTATGAGTTTTTTAGAGTTAGTAATAGTTAGTTAGTGAGAGATATAGATAGTGGGATATGTTGAAAATTGTTGACTGAGTTAGATAGTGTTGTAGTTAGTTATTTAGAGTATGTTAGTAGAGAGATAGTGATAGAGTTAGTTATTGAGATCGAAATTGAGAGAGTGAGGGAGTGAGTGATTTAGTAAGAGAGTTGTTATGGTGTTTGTGGAAGAGTATTTTGTGTTTTTTTGTGATGTGTTGCGCTGTGTGTTGCTTATGGAGTGTGGTGAGCTATTGTGAAAGAGGAGATTTGTGTTAGAGGTTACGAGTGTTGTGTTAGTTTTTTAGAAGTGATTTAGTGCTTTGTGGAAGAGAGATAAGATTGCTCTGCAAGTGCAAAGGTGTTTTTCTGGGCAAGGTTTTTGAGTAATTTGTGTAGAAGTGAACAGTAGGTAGGGCTGCTAGGCTGTAAGTGTTGTTGGTTGTAGTGTTTTTAGCTTCTTGTGTAAGAGTAGAGAGTGTTGGTAGAGGAGAGGTGTTGTGTTTAGTTAGTATACGATTAGCATATAGACTTACGTCTGCAACTGATCCGCAAACTGTCATTAGCGTTTTTAAGTTTGCTTCTTTTATCGCTTTTATTGGTGATGCTGGAGGTGCTGGTGGCTGCAATATTTTTTCAGCCTCTTTTACTATGAATTCAGATAATGCCATTGCCGGAAATTTGGTTATTTTTGTTTGCTTCGTTATAATAATCATATTATTTTTAATAATAAAGTTCCGAATTAGTAAACCATTTCCTTCCTTTGTTTGACTGTAGAATTCTTCGTTGTAACACGTTGCTTTGATTGTACCTGTAGTATCTGCTAACGCCATATGATATAGAACTTTGTTGTCTTGTCTAGCTGTTTTGTAGTAGGTTTTTGCTGAACATTTTACCACATTTACTTTGATTGGTTTTTGATAATTTGTGTGGTCTTCTGTTGGGTTGTTGATAATTTCTTGAATAGTAAGCATCTGAAATGAGAAAAATAATTAGTTATATATTAAATTGATACCCATAATGCTTTGTGATCACTATAATAGCATTCTATTGTTCCATAGGCTTGTAATACTTCATTTGTGTATATGTGATCTAATAATGATTGGTAGTTTGCTGTGTGAGTGTTCATAAGCTGTTTGCATTGTAATTGTGTTTCCATAAATTGTTGAAGTAGTGTACTTTTTGGATAGTTTGTTTTTAAGTCTATGTTAAAATCTCCCATGATTATATATTTATAATTTGGGTTGAATTGGGTTATGGTTTGTATTGTTTCTAATAGTGTCTGTATTAATATATGTGGTGGTTTGTATAATATTACAACTAGGTAGTTGTTATTATTAACATGCAATGTAAAATGTACTATGTCAATCCCTTGTTGTGTTTCATAAATAGGTAGAATGAAAAGCTCTTTTTTGTAGTAAATTAAAATTCCATGGTTTGTTTGTTCGTTGTGGTATTTATCAAATATTATATGATGATATTGCTCTATAAAGAAGTCATTTTGAATTGCTTTTCTAGTTGTGTTTATTTCTGTTAAACAAATAATGTCAGCTTTCATAAGGTTTTTATCTGATGTTAGTGATTTGAAATGCTTTTGAAGTGAACGAATATTTTGTGTGATAATATTTAAATGTGTGCTGTATGTTCCTATTTGTGGTACAGATATTTCTAACAGCATATGTGTTCTTAATCTTTGCATTTCTTCTTTTACTTTGGTATGTATTATTTTGTGTTCATTAAAGTTTTGAATGTATATGTTCGATATTGATTCAGCTCTGCTTAAAGCTACATAATGTAAGTGATGTATTTTACTATTATTAAAGTATATATAAAGTGGTTCTATAGTTTCACCTTGTGTTCTATGTATAGTTCTTGCAGATGCTTGGCGTAATGGGAATTGTTTGCGTATAGTTGTTATAAATTGTTTTGTGAATTGAAAATGTCGCGATATAGGATGTATTGATGTCCATGTCAATGAAATATGTGATTGATATAAGTGTTTGTTTTGTTCTCGTGTAATTTTCCCAACTGTTTTATTATCAAATGCAACCCAAACGATAAATGGTGTAGTATTAATATTTTCAACTAACTCGACTATACCTGAAGCTCCATTAGTTAACCCATCATTAACATCAACATTACAAGTTAAATCATAGCGTAGTTTTAAAGCTATGTGTAATGTGTGGGCAAGTCCCATAGTTTTTGTTGGATCTTTTGGTAATTGTTTTAATATTGTTTCTTTGACTTTTTCTGCCAGATCTGAACTGACGGTATCTTTTGCTATTGTAGTGAAAACTGGATATTTTTGGCAATGTCGTAATAATACTTTATTGTAATATCATTTACTTCATTGTTAGTTGACATTATGTATGGGATAGTTTTGCTAATACTGTTATCTGTTTTTTTTTCACGCTGCTTTATGTCTAAAATATCTTTGCATGTATGTTTTCCCTCTCGTAATCTGTTTAGTAATTCTGCAAATTGAAGGTCATTTTGTTGTGGCATTATTTTTGTTAGTTCAAATAGTTTAACATGTTCTACCCACAAGTTTGTCATTAGGGGCCCATACGAATGCTTACTATTTTCAAATATATAGCTGTCAAAAACTGGCTTTAATTGATAAAAGTCACCAATAGCTAAAATTGAAACGCCTCCAAAAGGCTGGTTTGATGCTTTTATTTCCTGTTGCCTGTTATGTATAAAAGTGAACATATTCCTTCCAACCATAGAAATCTCATCAATTACTAGAACTTTAACATGCATTAGTTGACTTTGCAGAGCTGTTCTGTGTTCATGAGTTAGTGGTTTATAATTTAAACTTTGCGACACAGGTATTTTGAAAGTGCTATGCAGTGTTCTCCCATTAATATTATGTGCTGCTTTTCCGGTTGTGCATGCGTTTACGTTACAGCCCTGCTTTACACAACTTGCAACAGCTTGGCAAATATTAACAGAGGGTGGCGAACAATGCCTCTACAACTCTGGAACACTACATTTAGTGGTCATAACTGCAACAGTATAGATATACACATGCAAACATACACTGTCACAGAAACAAACAGGCGCGCGCACAAACACAGGGTAGCGTATGCAAACATACTGAGAAGTACACACACTCACACATAAATCCACAGACACACAAAAACACGCACTTAGAGATATACACCGCTCCACTCCTACAAAAACAGATTAACGCATGCACACTACAACACACGTACACACGCACGCATAACCACCCACAGACATACTCACACGCACTGACAAAAAATGCAAAACAGAACTATTGACTTTGTCAATCCTTGTTTTCCCGCTTTTCCGCACAGACAGCATTCAGGCGGTCGTTCATTTTATCACAACTTATGAATGAGTCATGCACTCTGGTCTGTGCTGACTGACCAATGATAGTGCTGATACGGCACTACTCTTAGTACAGGCTTTTTCTCGGCAAATCACTTAATCTCCATGTGCCGACCAAAAGTAATGTGTCCTTAACTGGTGCTCAAGCACCGGTGTTAATAATTAAATGCCGGTGCTGAGCACCGGGAACCACCGGCTCCAATTAAGCGCTGGGATTACATGCTGTACAATGCTGTACCCTCCGATTATTTTAAACCTTTTCGTTTGTACACTTAGTTAACTGTCAAGTGTGCATTTTGATCATGTTGGCAAGTTCCAACATTTCGGGTTTTTTAACGCCGCCTTTGTTTAGTTTGAACTAAATACTTAATTAAAAGGCCATGTGTTCTAAACTATATTTGACCTAGCTGTACATTTGCAGTGATATGCCAGTGAGAAGCAGGTGCTCACGTGCGCAACTAAAAATGTTTTCTTTATAATTCAGTAGGCCTACCCACGTGTGTATTGTAGCCCACACCAACCCAAACAGGACGGGGCGTGAAAGAAGCCAGTGAAGGAAAACTTTGATTTAAAAAGCCCATTCATTATCCACCCTATGTCTTGGTATATAGCATTTATAAATGTTTTGTGATTAAAAGCAGTCCGTCAAACACACGTTTAAATTAAGCCCCAGTATGGCGATAAGGCTCTGCCATAAGTGCTAAGGTTTTTGTATTCGTTTAGTACGGTGGAGGAGACGCGGCCTTGTTTACAAACACCTCGTCTAACTGCCTGGAAACAGCCGAATGCGAGGTGGGTGGGGAGGTGGGGGGTTTGTAGTGCAACTAAGGAGAGACTGCCAAGGAGCCATTGCACGGACTTATCTGTTTCAACAAGTCTGCAGACTAGGGACATGTGTCCACAAGTAATAAAAAGATGGTCGTAAAAACATCCTAAGAGAGGATAGCGAAAACAAGCACCAAAGGTAAATTTATTACAAACAGGATACGAGTTTAAGCAAAGGCAGTAGCTTTTGTAAAGGCGATTCTTTTATTAAGCAAAGGCAGTAGCTTTTGTAAAGGCAATACTTTTATTACAACATGTTTATTATGGAGGATGAAATATTTGTCTTTCACATTACACACTGACAGACACATACAAACACATGCTAAAACATGCACAGACACACAAACAAGCGAGGCACACATGCACTAATTTATACATATACGTATAGATATACACACGCAAACATACACTGTCACAGAAAGAAACAGGCGCGCGCACAAACACAGGGTAGCGTATGCAAACATTCTGAGAAGTACACACACTCACATATAAATCCACAGATACACAAAAACATGCACTTAGAGATATACACTGCTCCAGTCCTACAAAAACAGATTATCGCACGCACACTACAACACACGTACACACGCACGCATAACCACCCACAGACATACTTACACGCACTGACAAAAAATGCAAAACAGAACTATTGACTTTGTCAATCCTTGTTTTCCCGCTTTTTCCGCACAGACAGCATTCAGGCGGCCATTCATTTTATCACAGCTTCTGAATGAAGGGAAAGGGAAAGGATGAGAATGTAAGCCCCCTGCATGCGTTTACTTTACAGCCCTGTTTTACGCAACTTGCAACAGCTTGGCAAATATTAACAGAGGGTGGCGAACAATGACTCTACAACTCTGGAACACTACATTTAGTGGTCATAACTGCAACAGTATAGATATACACACGCAAACATACACTGTCACAGAAACAAACAGGCGCGCGCACAAACACAGGGTAGCGTATGCAAACATACTGAGAAGTACACACACTCACACATAAATCCACAGACACACAAAAACACGCACTTAGAGATATACACTGCTCCACTCCTACAAAAACAGATTAACGCATGCACACTACAACACACGTACACACGCACGCATAACCTCCCACAGACATACTCACACGCACTGACAAAAAATGCAAAACAGAACTATTGACTTTGTCAATCCTTGTTTTCCCGCTTTTTCCGCACAGACAGCATTCAGGCGGCCATTCATTCTATCACAGCTTCTGAATGAAGGGAAAGGCTGAGAATGTAAGCCCCCTGCATGCGTTTACGTTACAGCCCTGTTTTACGCAACTTGCAACAGCTTGGCAAATATTAACAGAGGGTGGCGAACAATGACTCTACAACTCTGGAACACTACATTTAGTGGTCATAACTGCAACAGTATAGATATACACACGCAAACTTACACTGTCACAGAAACAAACAGGCGCACGCACAAACACAGGGTAGCCTATGCAAACATACTGAGAAGTACACACACTCACACATAAATCCACAGACACACAAAAACACGCACTTAGAGATATACACTGCTCCACTCCTACAAAAACAGATTAACGCACGCACACTACAACACACGTACACACGCACGCATAACCTCCCACAGACATACTCACACGCACTGACAAAAAATGCAAAACAGAACTATTCACTTTGTCAATCCTTGTTTTCCCGCTTTTTCCGCACAGACAGAGGGTGGCAAACAATGCCTATACAACTCTGGAACATTACATTTAGTGGTCATAACTGCAACATTTTCTAAAAAACAAACATTGGCAAGCCTCTCTTGCATATCTGCACCCGCCTCCAACAGGGCTCTTTACAATGTATTGTTGTAGATAGAGGTACTTTATACAAACATACAGTTTGGCTCACACCAGGGTGGACCCCAGTTCAGGAAGCATTAAAAAAAAATAATCACACTGTCTCCAGTGACCAAGGAAGGACATGCTTCATGCTTTGGTAAGGATGAAAGCGGGGCTCGACTCTGTCATGTGCGAGGTGAAAGATAGCGCAGCAGCTCAAAGTGAAATAAATCACATAACTTAATAAATAAAACAGTTATAGTTTGCCTGTCCAAAGAAGCGAACGTGCAGTGTTACATATAATTTAACAAGCGGTACTAAAAAGGCTATGTTGTGCAGGATGAAAGGTTTGCCTGCCCAAAGAAGCAAACGTGCAGTGTTACATATAATTTAACAAGCGATACTAAAAAGGCTACGTTGTGCAGGATGAAAGCGGGGCTCGACTCTGTGATGTGCAAGGTTAAAGATTAGATGCGAGGGGCTCAAAGGGGTTTCAGTGGCGCCTTTCCCATGCGGGAGCGCGCTTTAAACCATCTGTTTGCAAGTTAATTACAAACAGATGGTTTGAAAGCTCGCTCCAGCAAGGGAATCGCCAAACGTGCATGCGTTGCCATTCAAAGCAATGCAATGCGTGCACGTTTTTGACTGAAAAACTGAATCGATTTCTAAAGGTCTTTTCCTAAGCAGCGCATGCGCGCTGCGTAGGCGAGACCTAAAAACTGGTCCAGGGTATGACCAAGGATATGGGTGGGGACGTGATCTCATTGTGAGATCTGGAGAGTCTCCATGAGGATAAAGGCCATACGGCGTGTTGCTTCTGTGCAGGTTGAGATCATCTAACACTAGCAAGTTGTTGTAATATAGTAAAAAAAGAAGGAAAAAGATCTGCCAGAGAAGAAATCAAATTGAAGGCTGGCCCAGGGGGACGATATATTAAGAAACCAGCCAGCATACAATTGCTGGACATAGTTTAGGTAAAAAATGCTGTCTCACAGTCAGCAATATCCATCTCTGAAAAGGTGCAATGGATGGTTTATTTAAAAACAATGGCGATGCCGCCCTCTCATTGGGAGGCACGGTTGCGTCTAACTATCCCATAGCCATGTGGAATAGCATTTGAAATATCTGGAGGAGAAGTGTCCGTAAGCCAGGTTTCAGAGACAAATAAATTGTCCGGTTGTTGTTCTAAAAGAAAGTCAAAAATCTCAATCTTGTACCTGGTCAAAGAGCGACAATTCATTGAGAAGCAGCGAACAATCTGGAGAGCCAGCCCATTTAACCCCTTGGTAGGACACCCTATAGCAGAGGTATTCAATTTCTTTTATGCTTAGAGGAGAGTGTACATGCACTCTAGCACATGTTAGCAGTGGTAAAGTACTCCAAATACCAGCAAAAAAGATGTCATAAAAAAGTGGAGGAGGAAGGCAAAAAAAGTTTGGGGGGGACCACCATAAGGCTGACAGGTCTAACAGTAAGGCACAGTTTTACTAACTCAGACTAACTATTCAGATAGCTGATCAATGTACTTGATTTTGAATTAGATGTAGTGATAGTTAACATGAATGCAGGCATTGCTGGATGTAGAAAGGGAGGTGGTGGTTCTGAGGCATTCCAAGGTAGGGAAAGAAATTGTGTGGATGGCTGTGCAGTTTAGAAACTCCTATTAGTGGAATCCAGGGACCATATTGAATCACTATTGGGATCTGAGGATCCCCCCATTGAGTCATAACTGGAATCTGGGGACCCCGGCCTAAGCAATTTCAATGACGTGAACTGGAAAACAATACACAAAATTACAGAAACAAGCATTCATCCAACAATTACACATTTTGTTTCTTGTATCTTTAAATGTAGTTTTTTATTTTTATTTTAAGTGTTCGTGGACACCCTGATTACGCGTCGCGGACCCCCAGGGGTCCCGGGACCACAGTTTAAGAACCACTGCCCTAGGGGACATGTACTATTCTTATTGCCTATGAGGGTGAGTTAAGCCAGGATTCTGTAATGCATAATCACAGGTGTGAGAGTCAGTGAGGTTTGTTATGTGGTAAAATGGATATTGCCTAATATACTATTGTGAAGCACGCACATATAAGTATAGTTGGGTGTCACTCAGTTGATAGACTAGTTGTGAACACATGAGAAAGAATAAGGTTGGTCATATTATCACATTTGTGTCAGGCATGCTTCAGGAAGGGAAATTAATTTTGAGAATTAGAGATGGGAATAAGGTATATATATAAATGAACTGGTGGGAAACATGTTTAGCTCATAGAGGGGCATGAATGGGTATGGAATGCTGCTGAATTTGGAGGCTCATTATGATAGAGAGTTCTGTTTCTACTTGCTAAATTGAGAGGACACATACCATTTGTTCAGGTCCAGGGGCATAGCACTGCCCGACAACTCCAATGGTGCAGGGGCTCCCCAACCTTTCAGAGTCCCCCATTCAGCCAAAGGCAAGACTGTCTGTGCCCATCCATGCCTGGACCACGCCCAGCACCAGGACCCCAGGCTTCTCCACCCCATGGAACTACACCACCACAGATCTCCAAACCCTGGACCAGGGACGCACCAACAATCTCTGCTGCCACACATCCCCACAGACCACAAAAGGACTTTTCTCCTGCCGACACTGCCACCTCACCTCAGCGCTGAAGCCACCAACCTCACCAGCAACACAGCAAACACGGCTGCACCCGCTACATCAACGAAGACCCCCACAACGAAACTTCAGTGCCCCCTACTCATCGCACATTCTCTCGGTAAACACCACAGAGATCTGGGACACTATCTCCTCCCTCAGCCCAGATGTCATCTTCCTCACAGAAACCTGGTTTAACCCTGCCTCTGCACCAGACATCGCCACTGCCATCCGTGAAGGTTATGAGATAATGCACCAGGACCGTACCAACAAGCACAAACGTGGAATCGCCATCATCTGCAGGGACAGCATCCGCTGCACAGCATCTCCTGGTGACCCAACACCGGTAATGGAACACCTCAACTTCCAACTCAACACAGATGGGAAAAGTATCATCAGAGGCACCCTTGCCTACAGACCACCAGAACCAAGCCCCAGCTTCTGCAACAAAAATCCTGGAAATCATTGACCTGCTTGCATTCAACTCCGAGCACTACATCTTTCTAGGGGACCTCAACTTCCACTTTGATGACCCCAGCAACACCAACTTTACCAACCTCCTGAAAAGCATGAGCAGCATTCGATTCAAACATAAATTCAGGACGCACGCTCTACCCCATCTTCACCTCCTGTGACAAAGTCAGGTACACCCACACCAAGCCACTCAAATGGTTCGACCACTACAGCATACACGTCACCATCTGAGGACCCAACTGGAAAAGTATATCAGAAGACCAGTGGAAAGACACGCTCTGCTCCCATCTCCCAGACTCTACACACGACCCTGAACAAGCAGCAAAGAACTTCAACCAGTGGATCACAAAATGCACCAACGCCATCGGTCCCGCCAAGACAGCCAAGGTCAAAGAACATAGAAAAAGTGTGAGCTGGTTCACCAAAGATCTGCACTCCATCAAAGGCAACTGTTGACAACGTGAAAGGAAATGGAGCATAAGCAAAATACCAGACCACACCACCTACAGGGCCACTGTCAACTAGTACCACCGCCTCCTGAAAGAAACTAAGAAGAACGCCCTAGCAGACAACATCAAACCCAGTGCAAACCACAGCAAAGAGCTCTTCACCATATTGAAGGAGTACACAAAATCCCACAGCCACTGAGAACGACATCACTCCCTCCCACGAATTGTGCGACAACATTGCAGACTTCTTCCACGACAGGATCTTGGCCATCTACAAAAACTTCAAATGCCAACCCTCCACTGCAGACAGCTTCAACCAGCTCAAACCCATGAACACAAACCCCAAACACATTCTCGACCACTGGGAACTTCTCACCCCACAAGACACTATCTCCATCATGAACTCCGTGCACTCTGGAGCACCCACGGATCCATGCCCCCACCACGTCTTCAACCTTGGAAGGAAAGCAATCGCCGACAAGCTCAGGAAGGTGCTAAACCCCTCAATCACCACTGCCTCCTTCCTTGAAGACAGGAAACACACTGACGTGAGGCCCCTCCTGAGAAAAAACTCCTGCCGACCCAGCCGAATTGAGAAAATACTGACCCATCTCACAGCTTCCAGTGGCAGCCGCCACAAAATGAAAGTGGGCAGGCAGGATGGGGGATTTAGGGGAACATAATGATTTTAAAAAACATACCTTTTGCTGCCTCTGATGCAGACGGCCACCTCAATCCTTCAATCCCAGCAGTCTCTGGGAAGGTGCAGGCTTCCCACCCAATCCAGACACTGCTCTCATGCTATGAGAGCAGTGCCAGGATTGGTCTGAGCAGCCTGGTCTGCCATTCAGACACTGCCTGGAAGCCTGCATCTTTTCTCCAACCCAGCTGTGAACACAGCTGGGTTAGAGAAATAGAAATGCGCATGTCTGTTTGGCTGGACTAAGACGTGCGGCTAAACTTACATGCGCACTTCTAAGTGCCTACCACTCCTCCGCCTCATGGCCCAGCCCTGTCCAACACAGGCATGTCAGCCAGTCACAGAAAAATAAAATGATATTGTTTTATTATCATTTTGTTTTTCTGTGACTGACTCTCACGAGTAGGGCGACACTCCTCCGCCATTAAGGAGGAGCCGCCCCTGACTGCTACCCTACCAAGCAAAAGTCCTCGAGAAAGCTATCAAGCAGCAACTCACCCAACACCTAGAAGACCACAACCTCCTGGACCCCTCCCAATATGGATTTCCAACTAACCATGGCCCTAAGACAGCCCTGATCGCAGCTACTGACAACACTAGAGCCCTCCTGGATTGGGGGGAAACAGCAGCCCTCATCCGCCTAGACCTGTCCGCCAGATGAGACACCGTCTCCCACCACATCTATATCAACCGACTCCACCACATTGGGATTCAAGGAAACACCCTCAATTGGATCGCCTCATACCTCAAAAGCAGAACCCAAAGGATCCATCTCCCGCCATTCACCTCAGATCTCAAGAAGATCATCTGCGGAGTCCCCCAAGGATCGTCTCTCAGCCCAACCCTCTTCAACACCTACATGACCACCTTGGCCAACACCATCAGGTCACTTGGACTCAAAATCATCTCCTATGCAGACGACACACAGCTCATCCTCTCACTGTCGAAGATTCCTCCACCACAAAAGCTAAGTTCCACAGATGCATTATGAATGTCGCAGACTGGAATAAGGATAACTGTCTCGAACACAACTCAGAAAAAACAGAAGTCCTCATCTTTGGGAACAACACCTCGCTAGGGAACGACTCATTGTGGCCCGTGGAGCTTGGCACAACACCTGTCCCAACAGACCACTCACGCAACTTCTGTATCATCTTAGACAGCAAGCTATCCATGAAGAAACAAGTTGATGCAGTCTCATCCGCCTGCTTCCATACCCTTAGCATGCTCTGCAAGATCTTCAGGTGGATCCCGGTAAACACGAGAAGAACAGTCATGCAGGCCCTCATGACCAGCAGACTGGACTACAGAAACACACTCTACGTAGTGATCACTGAACGCCTCCTGAAGAGACGTCAGACAATACAGAACTCAGTGGCAAGACTCATACTCAACCTCCACAGAAGGACCCATATCACACCCCATCTCAAGAAACTACACTGGCTCCCAATTCAGAATAGAACCAGTTCAAGATGCTAACCCATGCCTACAAGGCCATGCAGAACGATCGAACAGCATTTATCAACAAACGCCTGACCTTCCACCAACCGACCAGACACCTCCAATCAGCCTCTCTCTCCCTCGCAGACAACCCACGGATCCATCCAGCCCACAGCGGAGGATGCTCCTTCTCGCACCTAGCAGCCAAGGCTTGGAACAACTTTCAATTAATCAATCAGGGTTTTTAAAGCGTAATGTACTCACCCGGAACGGGTCTCACGGCGCTGAGGGATAGGGGGGTGGGGGGGGTTCCACAGTTTCTGGTAGTTCACTGAGTTCCATCAAAGAGCCAGGTCTTGAGGTCCTTTAGGAACTTAGGGAGCATTGCAGTCTGTCGGAGATGGAGGGGTAGGGAGTTCCATGCCTTGGCCATGAGGAGGGAGAAGGAGCGCCCTCCTGTTCTGTTTTACCTGATCCGAAGAATCGTTGCGAGGGAGAGCTGGGCCGAGCGGAGAGAGCGCTGGGGAGCGTGAAAAGCGAGGTGGTGGTTCAAGTTGGCGGGTCTGGTGTTGTGAAGGGACTTGTGTGTGTGGGTGAGAAGCTTGAAGGTGATTCTCTTCATGACGGGGAACCAGTGTAGTGTCCGCAGGTGTTGGCTGATGTGGCAGTGGCGTGGTATTTCGAGGATTAGTCTGGTGATGTCGTTCTGGATGTTCTGGAGTTTGTGGGTAAGGTTCTTGTTGATCCCGTCGTAGAGTGCGTTGCCGTAGTCCAATCTGCTACTGATGAGGGTATTTGTGACAGTTTTCCTGTGTTTGGGGGGATCCACTTGAAGGTCTTATGGAGGAGGTGGAGGGTGTGGTAGCAGGAGGAGGTGATGGCATTGATCTGGCAGTCCATTTTGAGTTCGGAGTCCAGGATGATTCCAAGGTTGCGTGCCTGGTCCGTGGGGGAGGTGCGTTCCGAGGACGTGGGGCCACCAGGTGTTGTTCCAGGCATCGGGGTGTGGGCCTATGATGAGTACCTCGGTATTGTCCGAGTTGAGTTGAAGGCAGCTGTCCTTCATCCATCTGGCGACGGATTCCATTCCGTCTTGAAATTTGCGTTTGGTGATGTGGGGTCGTTGGATAGGAAGAGGATGAGTTGGGTGTTGTCTGCGTACGATGTGATGTTAAGTCTGTGTGCTCTAACGATGGATGCGAACGGGGCCATGTAGATGTTAAACAGGGTTGGGATGATGGAGGATCCTTGTGGAACTCCGCAGGTGGTTGGAGTCGGTTTTGAGAGGAATGGAGGGAGTCTTACTCGTTCCAGTCGAGGGCCTTGTTCCGGACTCCTGCGTCATGGAGTCTGCAGGCTAGGGTGTGGTGAGAAAATGTAATAAACTTTATAAAAAAAACTACTTGTCTATGGGACATGTGAATTTATGGATATACTACCCTTTTGAAAGTCATAACTAGGGAGACTGTTCTTGTTGTTAGCCATAGGGTGTGGTGAGAGACAGTGTTGAAGGCCGCTGAGAGGTCTAGGAGGATGAGAGCCACAGTCTCTCCTCTGTCGAGGAGGGCGCGGATGTCGTCTGTTGCTGTGAGGAGTGTGGTGTCTATGCTGTGGTTCTTCCTGAAGCCTGATTTGGAGGAGTGAAGGATGTGGTTTTCTTTGATGAAGGGGGCGAGCTGGCTGTTGATGGCTTTTTCAATGACTTTGGCTGGGTAAGGGAGTAGGGAGATCGGTCTGAAATTCTTGAGGTCGGTGGGATCCGCTGAAGGTTTTTTCAGGAGAGGGTTGATCTCTGCGTGTTTCCAGTCATCCGGGAAGGAGGCAGACTCGAAGGAACGGTTGATGATACGTTGAAGCTCGGGGCGATGATGTCTGCGGCTTTGCGGTAGATGCAGTGGGGGCAGGGGTCCGTGGGGGCCCCGGAGTGGGTGGTCCTCATTATTCTCTGAGTGTCTTCGATGCTGAGGGCGGTCCAGCTGTCTAGTGTCGGCTGCATGCTGTTGGGAGCGTTGGGAGGGGTTTTTTCGTGGGGGTTGTTGTTGTCGAAGTTGTCATTGATGGTCTTGATTTTGTGATGGAAGAAAGTGCTGAGTCTGTCGCAGAGGTCCTGGGAGGGACTGATGTCTATGGACTTGCTGTTGGGTTGGGCGAACTCTTTGATGATGCCAAAGAGTTCCTTGCTGTTGTGTGCGTTGGTGGAGATTCTGTTCTGAACAGCTTTCTTCCTGGAGAGTCTGATGAGCTTGTGGTGGGCAGCAGTAGCAGATTTGAAATTGACGAGGTCTGTCGTGGTTTTGGAGTTCCTCCACAGTTTTTTGAGTCGTCTGCAGGTGCGTCTGGAGTCTCTAAGTTCGACTGAAAGCCAGCTGGCTTTCTTGGCATGGGGCTTGGAGGCTTTCTTGAGGGGGGGTGATGGTGTTGGCACAGTCGGCGATCCAATTGTGTAGATTGCGGGCGGCGGTGGTGGGGTCATTGTCTGTCCTGGTGGGAGCGGAGCTGCCAAGGGCGGCGGCGAGCTGGCCATCGGCGATCTTGTTCCAATTCCTGTGCAGAAGCTGAAGTGGGCACCAGACGGGGATGTTGGCTTTGAAGGTGAAGTGAACACAGCAGTGGTCCAAGCATGGGAGTTCGGAGGTGTGGCTGAAGGTGATGGAGTTCCCAGCTGTGAAAACGGGATCGAGGATGTGCCCAGCTGTGTGCGTTGGTTCTGGTACTATCTGCTTGAGTCCTATGTTGTGTAGGTTGTCCAGGAGGGAGGCAGAGTTGAGGTCCTGGTGGTTGTCGAGGTGGAAGTTGAGGTCTCCTAGCAGCGTAAAATCGGTGGAAGTGATGGCATGCGGCGTGATGATGCCTGTGATGGAGTCGGAAAAAGGAGAGCAGGGTCCGGGTGGTCTGTAGATGAGGGTGCCTCGGAGGGTGGAGGATGGGTTGGTGTGGATCTTGAAATGGAGGTGTTCCTTCAGGTGTGTGGGACCATCGGAATAGGTGCTCAGCCAGAGATTGGCCTTGTGGGTGATGGCGATGCCTCCTCCGAGGCAGGTGGGGCTATCCTCCCGGGTGAACTTGTATCCTTCTAGGATGCCGATCGCGATGTCTGGTCCGGAGGCGGCGTTCATCCAGGTTTCGGTGAGGAAGGCGATGTCTGGGGTGGTGCTGTCGAGGAGGTCCCAGATTTCCGTGGTGTGTCTGTGGAGGGAGCGGATGTTGAGGAGGATGCATCTCAGGGTTTGTGGTGCAGCGGAGTTGTTGCTGGAGGGAGGTGTAGGGTCATGGGTCTCGGTGAAGGAGTGGCAGCATTGATGGCAGGTGAAGGGTCCTTGGGTGTCGAGAGGTGAGGAGAGCTTGCAGTTGTAGTTCTTGCCGTCGTTGAGTTTGTGGAGAGCCGAGGAGCTGTAGCGTTGGAAGGCCGGAGGACCAGGGATCCAGGCGCTGGTCGCGGATGGGTTGTGGACGGGTGCAGACGGGCTTGCCTTTGGTGCACCTTCGGCACCTTAGGACCGCACCGTTGCTCCGACAATTCAGAAGAGAACTTAAGACCTGGATGTTTGAATAATCAAACCCTCACTCAGCAGCATACTGCTCCAGCACCTCCAGACCCTCACAAGTGTTTTGCCGCGCTCTATAAATGTCTGATCGATTGACTCAGTTAAAAGGCGAGTGGATATCAATGAGATATTATCAGACACAGGGGTCCCTTATTAAAATTAAAAATTCCAGGGATGGGGCTGGGGGCAAATCCTTTTGTGTACACCACAATGTAAGTCACTTGCCAGTAATGGTATATATGGGTAGAATCTGCAAGACTTAGTACCAGATGTAAAGTGCAGACTACTGAGAGCAGCTACAGAAGATATTTACTTCAAATGTTCATTGAAAGTTTAAAGAAGCTTAATGAAAGGTAAATCAACAACATTTCAGGCATACAGTGATGCTATGGACTTTGTAATTTAAGCTATAGGCTCTGTGGAAATGCTCTGACTCATTGTGTGTGTGTCACATGGGAATGAATTGAATATGATAAAGTTATGTGCAGGTCTCTTTCTGGTGAAAAATAATATCTCTGTGAGCTATTTCACACACACACACACACTAGAGGACTGGAATATTGGACTGAATATAATGAGTTTCTCTTCAGAGACCTTATCAGTGTGTTTGACTTAACACACTGGAGGCACATGAAAACAGGCACTTGACTCTGAGCTGAGCCAGCATAGTCCATCATGATACATCCTCAGAAGTGACTGTAGAGCTTATGATATGTTTAGAAAAGCACCCACACCCACCTCAACCAACCAAGCTAGAAACCTAGTCCTCATCCTGGAAACCAACCTCAGCAAGATGTCCCAGGTCAATTCTGTCAACTCCTCATGCTTTCACACCCTCTGCATGTTACAAAAATTCTTCTAGTGGCTCCCACTGGACATCAGACATGCCATCAAGCAGGCCCTAATCACAAGCAGATTAGACTATGGCAATGCCTCTATCCTGGCATCCCAACCCATCTTCTTCACAGACTTCAAACCATCCAAAACACTGCATTCAGACTCATCCTTGACCTCCCACACTGAACCCACACCACACCTCGAGAGCTAAACTGGCTCCCCATTCAGAAGCGCTGCCAGTTCAAACTTCTCACTCATGCATTCAAGTCGCTATACAACACGGTACCCGCATACCTCCGTCACCGGCTTCACTTTCATCAACCCACCAGACAACTTCACTCAACATCACTCTCTCTCACACACACACACATGCACCCTGCATTACAGAAGCAGAACATAAGGTCAATCATTTTCCTACCAAGCTGCCAAAGCCTGTGATGCCTCCCCCAACATATATGGGACTCCTCCTCACTTCTTGAATTCTGCTAGAAGCTGAAGACCTGGCTTTTCAATTAGTCTTCTTGCAGGACACCATCAAGACTGCATGTACTTAGGCCCAAACTCACCACACGCCTACACTCACCTACTTAGCGCCTGGATGCCCTCATGGGTGTCAAGAAGCGCTCTTCAAATCCACCTTATATTACACCTTAAGATCAATATATTTGTCCTGAATTTAAAACAAAAAATCCTTTGTGGAGAACCAGTTCAATTCATTAGAAGTAGGTTGGAATCACTAGCTTGAAGTAACATGGTGCTGGCATGGGCACTGGGAGAAGAGGTGCAGGGGGTACTGCAGCACCTCAAAATAACCATGCTGGAGTTCAGAATGTGAATGATTGTTGGAAAGTGGATTATTAATAGTGGTAAATATGCACCTACCACTGGCAACAATGCCACTAACACAATATAGGGGTCAGAATAGGTCTCATAAAATTATTCCCATGCTCAACCCTCCGTAACTTGGCTGCGAGCAGGCAGGCTTAACTTCAAAGACAGGTATGTAAATCATGTAAAAACACCATTTCAGTAAATAATTAAGACACAACACAAAATAAAAATCCAACACCAATTTATAAAAATAGGAAAAAAATGTATCTTTAAAATGACACCAAAATGACAAAAATGAATTTTGAAAGATTTAGCACTATATAGCACAGAAACCTATAGCTCCAATTGGGACATATGGTCGCTCTACACCGGGACAAAGCGAAAGTTTCAGGCTGACCTCAATGGAGCCCTGCGCGGCTACCCCTCATGGTAGGTCTCGGTCAAAGTTTTTTCCTTCTGACTTAGAAACTTTTCTGGAGCTTTCCTCCCTGGGTTCCTCAAAGCTCTCAGCCAGTCCGGATTTGGTGAGGGTACACCAGCTTGCCTTGCGACGAGCTCCCGGTGAAACTTATGGAAGTCAGACCTCAGGAGCTTTCCAGCGGGACAAACCAGAGATCTAGGCCTGCTCACAGTTAAACATGGGCAGCTTGACTCTCAAGTTGGTCCAGGTCACCTTTTCTACGTTCTGACTTAGAAACTTTTACTGAGCTTTTTCTCCCGGGGTCCCTCGATGCTCTTCACCAGGCCGGATACGGTGAGGGTTCGCCGGCTTGGATTTTGACCAACTTCCGGTCAAACTCTGAAAGTCGGACCTCTGGAGCGTTTTAGTGGGATGAACTTGAACGGCAGGCCGGCTTGCAGTTGAGGGTCGCCGGCTTGGCTGACCAGGTCGAGTTGGTCCACTTTTGGAGCATTTTTTCAGAGTTGCTCCAAAGTTCTCCAAACTTCTGGAACATCTTCCTGAAGTTCCTTTGAGGGTCCCAAAGTGTCCAAAACTTACTCCAAGTGTGTGGAAGCTCCAAGATGGTCCTTTAAAGTTTGGGACTTGAATTCCCACAATCCACTTGGACACAACCCTTACAGATCCACTGGTAGTACTTCAGGCTGGGGATTCTTGGTGGTGATGGTCCAAGTGAGCTCTGTTAACATGTAAATTGCAGGGAGTCCACTCTTTAGTCCTTTGGAAGCAGATTTGATCCACAGGGCTGTAGTTCCAGATTGTGCAGCAGGCGCAGTCAGTCAGAGTGCAGGGCTTGGTTAAGGCAAATGAAACTTCCAGCATGAACCTTCTTCTTTCATTTGTTTCAAGAAGCAGATCTGAGAGGCACTGCTCCTTCTCAGATACTTATTCATTGTTCTCTGGGGTCACACAGGATGGCACTCCTGTCCAATGAGGTGCAGGGCAACACCCCAGAGCATGACCATTTCCTCCAAAGTGTGGCACAATGATCTCCCAGAAAGCACTAAAATTCAATGTGGCTGAAATCTCAGCAGAGAGGCAAGAGCTGGCTAAACCAACCTCCAGGATGGCTCATCTCTATAGACTACCTCTCCCTGCCTTCTGAACATCCCTTCCTTAAGCCTGCCATCTGGCTGGGTTCAAAGGGTAGGGGTGTAAATGAAACTGGCTTCTTTTGCCTGTTCCCTCCTTCTTTTGAAGATCATTGTTTACGACCCCTCCCCTTGCTCTGGAATTCCTATGCAGCAAAACCCTCTCATCCCAGAATGGCTTTTTCACCCCAGGGGCAACTTATCACCTCATCAAAGAAGCCTGGCTAATCCACTTAATTCTGACCAATCAGGGCAGATTACTGGAAGGCTGAATTTTGACTTACAGACAAGAAAGTCTTATAGCTTCTTCTCTGTACAGTTTAGGATAAATTCAACAATAGCATATGTTGGATTTATCAATACCATTCTACTAAGTCCTTGAAGAAAATTTGCTGGGTTTTCTGGCAGGAATTATTAATTTATAACGTCTTCCCATGTTAACCTATGTGGCTGGGGATCTGCGATGGGGAAAATGAACTGGGCAATTTCTCCAACACCAAGGCTTACAAAACATCTTTTATAAGGAACCTTCCTATATCTACTGGACCCCTAATGCCTGGAAACCTAGGGGAGACTTTAGGGGTTCTGTATATGTAAAAATATTGCAGATCCTCACTCCACAGTGCTCCTAGCACAAAAGTCAATTTTGGGAAACACTTTACTACAATGTGGGAAGCGAAATTGGCAATTTCACTATACCCAAGGCGTATAAAACCTATGTTATGAGGGTCCTCCTTATAAATACCTGACCTCCCCCACCACTGGGACACCTAGGGGAGAACCTGGGGGTACCGAATATGCCAAACATTGTGGATTATTAATTCATTTTTAAGTGCCCCAAACACCAAAGTTGAGTTTGGGCACAATGTACATGTTAAAAGCAGTCCTGCAACACAGGGCTGCTTTTAAACTGACCTCAGGCCTCAGCAGTGCACACATGCAAGTGCAGAAAAGGCTGCTGGCCTCTAGACTGCCATGTCCTATTATATACTAGGGAGGCAAAGGTAGTTTCGAGCCCCCTGCCCTATTATGTACTAGTGTCTGATAGGTATTTCATGTCAATCATAGGGGTACCTTAACCCATAGTATACCCTAGTGTATGTAGGTGTTTTCTCTGTATTCTAAGTGTGTTTTCAGCATAGCACTAGTCCTGGGCCTGGTTAGGCAGAGCCCAGGGACAGTCAGAGTCAGTTGCCACCAGTACCAGTCAGCACAAAATGGGGGTGCACAGGGCACAAGGATTACTTTGCAACAATGATCAATAAGGAAGCCTTTGCATTTTGTGTTTATTTTGTCACATTTGCTGTGGGTTCAAAGACAAAGGCCAGTTGTCAAGTATGTCTAATGACAAAATGCTGCTTATTCTTGTATCAATGTAAATGGTGTTTCCTTTTCTTTCTCTGACTGCAAAGTGAGAAAATTATGTGAAAGTTACTTACGTGATAATCGTACTGGGGTACAGGGAGTGTTAAAGGAAAGGTTGGAAGGGGTCAATTTCTCTACTACATACATTTATAAAACTATTAGCAGCACCCCAACTCTCCACTGGGTGCTGGTATTAAAATATCTTCCTGCCCTGCGTGTCTCTCTCAGTCTAAGCCTGATTACTTTATTCACACTATGGTAAGGTAACTGGAAACTCACGCAACTTAAAACTAAGCTGTACAAATGGACACCTGCATTTACAGTGACAGGGCTAGAGAAAGTACATGGGTCCTCAAACTACCATTTCTCTGATTCCCAGTACCAGTTTTAGAAAACAAATTATGCCATCGTGTATACATCAATGCATCAGCTGATTAGCGCATTTAGCACATTTCAAATAATCCTTGTGCATCCTTCCTTGACCATTTCCATCCCAGATCTGGTTCTAATTACACATTGTAACCTTTAAATCATTTCAACATCCAGACAGTTATCTTCTAGTTTAATTTGGGTCAGAAGAAAGCTACTGGGGCATCTCCAAAGATCAAAAGATGTGACCAATAAAAAGTGTCATCAGTGATGTACATGTTGGGATCTTGAGGTCCGTAATTGCATCCAAACGGAGAGGGACATTCCTTCCCATCTGCAGATAACGACGTGTATTCTTTTTCACTCCGATGGCCCATGTAAAGTGATTCCCTAAACGTTTCAATCATTCTTCTTTTTATATTACATTTAATTATATTGTATTTCGCTTCTGTTTTTTGGTGTACTGCATGGAGGAAGTGCATGAAATTTTAAAATCATTTCCATGCTGTCTTTTCCCTGACAAGTTTTCCTTTTTTATCGTTGTAATTTACAAATATAATATAAATTGTAACTCCCCTGATGCCCTATAGCAATTATATCTTAAGAATAAGTCCACAAGTAAACGGTTTATGGGTGGACATGCTTCCCCGGAAACACTAACCTTTTGCTTCCGAGGGTCCAAGCCGAAGCTCGGAATAACATAGGCAGTGCCACGGTGAAGCATAACATATTCATTTTATTGATGACATGTTCGACGATCGAGTAAACGTGGAAGTAAATGCACGTTGTGTGGTGTCACGGGCCCTAGGCCCTCATTGTCGCAGAAGTAATGACACGGACAACAGATACCACTGATTGTACGTCACTGGCTTCGGGCACGTGCGCCCGGCCTCTTTTATTAGCGGGGTCACCTGACCGTTGCACCTGTGAGGGATGGCTGTGTGGTTCAGGACACTACACGTTGCAGAGAGAAACCGGACAGGAAGATTAATAAAACTAGGACACATGGATAAACAGGTAAAAAAGAAAGATGGCACAATACTTATACACACGTCCAAAAAGTTTAATAGATTATTCGTGTTAACCTTTTGCAAACAAATATTGAGAAATGTCCCGGAATGATTTGCTGATGATATCAGAGTCTTCCCATCGTCCTGGCACCTGGGAGGAGTGTGCCTGAGCGAGCGCCTGCTTTGAGTATAAGTATAAGTGACTGGAAGGGTTTACAAAGCTGCGCGCCTAAGATCATCCCAGCAAACCTCTAGGACAGTCTGCCCGCAGTCATGAGGGTGCGCATTGTCTTCCTGCTCCTGGCACTTGGCTGCTGCTTGGGTGAGTAAACATTAGACGATTCACCAGCCAATATTTCTCAGGTTTATAAGTAAACAGTGCTTAAGGGATTACAAGTCACCTTCTCAAGCCCTGAACTGATTGTGTTATGTTTCCTGCGGCTACCTTTTTATTGGAACTGTTATACTTGTGCATTCAAAGCAATTAATTGATTTTAATGCATTATCAGTTGTTAATTTCTGAAACAGTGATGAGGGGGTGTAGTACCTACATTCAACAAAGAAACCAGAGGGCCATTCATATTAAAAAGTTATCTATTTCCAGTTTTATATTTTTCCCTCATACACAACTAATACGTATGAAGACTGTAATGAGAAAACCACATATAGCTAAAATTCTTCACCTTACTTGATTCACAAACCCCAAATTCTGACTCGCCAGATTTCTGACAAGAAATCCCTTTATAGGCTTGTGGGTGCCCGATATCTGTTGGTAACTCCCACTCTACCCCCACCCCCAAGCATTGCCTTGAAATATTAACGCAATGTCTACAAAAGGGCGTGGTCTTCTAGAAACTGTAGCCAAGTTGGTTGGCAACGGGTTTGACATCTCCCACTCAACTCTGCAGGGCCACTAATAATTGAGGCTGTAACCAGAATTGCCACAGCCAATCTATTTGCTCAACAATTTTCAGTAAAAGGGCTCCCGTTACTCCTTGGGTTTACTCTTCGTTGTCCCTGATGTGAGCGCCACTGGCTTCTTCCACCGTGGACATAAACAAATGAATGGCCAACAAATACTCAGTTTTATGATGTCCCAAGTTAATGTAAAGTTCCTCAGAACCCACGTGTTTCCTTTTTTTGAAGTACAGTGTCTGAGTGAAGAAGATGAGGGGTGAACCTCAAGAAGGTACACAGTTCTCCTGCCTGCGGGGTCATCTACAATAGCACTATATTTCCGCCTGCGGGGCTAAATTCTCTATACTGGGGTTTTCTGTTGATCATCCCTCAACCTATTACTATTCAAACTATACCAGAAGATATGGCATTAGCAATATATGGACTTGAATTTCTACATGCTAAAGACATTATAAATATATAGGTCCTTATTTAGAGTTTGGTGGATGGGATACTCTATCATAAACATGTCAGATGTCCTGCCATCACAATACAAGTGCATTGTTGCCTATAGCACTCAGAATACGGGGACAGGGTATCCTGCACATTTTTAAGAGTACCCCAGTCACCATGATCTAAATGAGGGAAATTGAGGGTGACTTTTGGGCTCTGCTATCACTGTCTGCAGAGTGAGTGGTGCAGAAATATCTGGCATTATTCCTGCTCCTATAAATGCAGGTGGTAACATCTTTATCCTGGGGGGTAAATTGCCTGAGTCTATAGACGAGTTAAGCAAGGAAGTATAGTCCCTATAAAACATGGAGACCTAAGGCTTCAGCCCGCCATGACTAATGCCCGTGGATGAGACAGGGCAGTACCTGCCCCTAATGATAATTAACACCAGCGATAACACATATCCACTGCTGAAATTAGAATTTAATGTTGCAAACATCATTTTCGAAACATTTTCGGTTCGAAACAATTTCCAGTGGAGTAATAAAGACTGGTAATGGTAAAAAAAAAAATCATTATGAAATGAAATTATATGTGGATTGTAGATTTAATGTAATGTACTATAACAAAAGACACTCCTTTGTAATTAAGTTCTTTGACTACTCCGATCCTACAATTCATGGATCAGAAACTGGATCTTGTTTTGGCTGTTTCAGGAACTAGCCGAGAGGTGATTTAATTGCCAAAGCTCACAGTGGGAAGTGATCTTTGATCTGTACCAAATTTACCACCGTCCACAATTGCAAATTCTTGGCTGTTAGCACTGATTGATGTTTCCATTTACCTCATGTTTGGTGTTTGCTTACAAGGATTATCGACAACGACCATTCCTGCTCTAACTGCCAGTAATCTGCACATAACCAGGCACCAATAGGAGAGGTGGGAACAAGACCCACACCCGTATTTGAATTTACAACTGCATATCTTTAGAGTACACCCGCTAGAGGGTGTTGTAAAAAATCCATTGGCAATCTCCGCAGACACATTTATTTTGGAATGTTCCTTTTTCCATGTCCTAAAAAAATAGCTGCTATTGAGTTTTGTTTGGAAGTTCACGAAAGATGCCCAGGTACATGATGTTGATTGGTATAGATGTGAATGTATGCAGCTGAGGTTTTATCGACAAACATTGTCTTGGTAAATGATGTCAGTATGATGTTCTTTAAGCTGGCAAAACTCCAAAGTTGGATATTGGACCCTTCAACATGCTTATTTCACAAAAGGGTGAATTTCTTCTCATTGCTCCTAGACATAAAAATAGTTTTGACCTTACAGTCCTTGATGGTTGTAAAACTTCACTCAATCCCTTTCATCAAGTGAGAAATCACTGAATGTTACACTCAACACAAAACTTTAATTCACCCCACACATCAAGCAAATAACGCAATCTGAAAACCTTTACCTGCATTAGCTCAAGAAGAAACCACACCTACTTTACTAAACCGAAATGAGACATTATACGAGCATGTGGCACACAGTCCTCTTGAGGGTTTACTTCACTTCAACACAAGACCCAGCACCTCTGCTATATCGTTTAAAGAAATCTACCTACACAGGAAAGATTTACACGTGCTACTGACTGATGTCAAATTCAGGTTATGTTATGTTTATCTATTTGGATGGAAAAGAGGGGCATTAAAGAGAAGGTGATAGGGGTGGGTGGCCAGGGCCAAGATGTTATTGTTTTTGCTATCGGATGGTGGAGGTGAGGAAATGGAGAGTGGATGGTGTGGACAGGTGACGGACAGCAGTTTTTCTAAATTTGGTCAGGTGGGGGTAAATGAAGTTGGTGGGAGAGGCAGGCAGGACACAAGGGCCTTTTTAGGTTTTGCCTGCACAGCGCTTGCGCTGTGCTTATGAAATCTATTGTATTTAACATAAATCTTAAAAGGGCCTTACGTCCCGCCCTAATTTTTTATTTGTTGGTGTGCTTGCCACTTACTTTTCCTCTGTTTCTAATGGTTGTAGCATACTATTTCCTTTTGTTCCTGCACAGCGCTTGTGTCATCAGTGTCTTATGGCCTAAGTACTCCTATTCATCCATGAAATTCTTTGTTATTTACGAGCAAGCACTCCTGCCCTCCTCCCATCCTCTGCTGTCTTTTAATTACTTGGAGACATGCACCCATGCTTACTTCCCCTTTTGTCCCCCTCCTTCACCCACACTCCTTCGTGTATATTTTGTTTACGTGCGTGGGTGCATTCCTTTTTCTCCCATGTAGGTGGTTGCTGTGTATGCTCGTTTGCTCCATTCTCTCCCTCTCCCCCAGGGCGCTCCCTCAGCAGGGCGCTGCTGGTGGAGGCTGGCCGATGGGCAGGAAGAGAAATTGCTTGGGGGGCAGGCTGGGGCTGGGCTTCCCACTCCACTCCTCGGCACTCAGTGCAATGCCCAGTAGCTTGTTAAACTTTGGCTTAGGTGACTACAGATGCACTACTACACAATAATATGCAGCCCACTGCCCAACAAACAGGCTTTGGGCTGCAGGGACACATGACACCTTGACTGTGCTGCTGGGTGGTGTCCCGCATGAGTTGCCAGCTCGATGCATGCAAGGCCCTGCATTACACAACATTAGCACGACAGGAGTGCACTGAACGGGCTGATCATCAGCCGTGTTGCGGATTAAGAGCTTCTCAATGTCTCACTTATTCACGCAATTAACTGCTGCATGCGAGTGGGTACTCTGGCGAGAAAGCGGCTGTCCACATCCCCAGGTCATCTTTTACAGGCATGTGCCATAAGGAAAGTGAGTGGTAAATAATGCTGGCTGCATGTCATAGAGTACACTAGCTGGCTAAGATCGGGATTGAGTTTACAAAGGCTGCTGTGTTTAGCGCTCTCTGCTTATTAGTTGTATGTGTCTGTTTATTTCGATGATGTGTGTACATAGACACCTCCGCCCCCCACTGTCAATTCTCGTGGATCAGTCCTTTCTGGTCTGCGGATGGAGAGGCAGTGAGCATGTCACGCCTCACTGTACGTGTTCTGTCTTTGTATTTATAGTGATCCTGCGCCTTCATGTGTGTGCCTTTCACCCCCAAAAAATGTATCCTGCTTAGGGCAAGATACAACGGCCTCTTTACTCTCTAATTTCAATAGCGTGCTCAGGTGTGCGCTGTTTTGGTGGTCTGCCATGACAGAAATGCTGCCAAGACTACGGCTTTATCCTTATTCCTTTGGTTAGATGCTTTGCTGCCTGGGCAAAATGTTTTTTGCTGTTAGCACCACCATAGTGCTGTAATACTTTCATTATATGGAAGTGAATATCGCTACTGCTGACGTGTGCATCAAACGTTCGTCTGTTTGTTTCTCTGACATGTTGTCATGGCATTCTTAACGATTGATTTCATGACTTTATTGAATCATGAACTTACATACATTGGTAGCTTTTTATTAAAGAGTGCCATTGATTTATTAGTTCTGCGTTCTGCATAGGCAGGAGGGCAGGGTGGTTATTATGACAATGACATGCAGCTGAATTCATTTGCTTTTTAGAGCATTTATTTTAAAGCTCTGGCTATATCTGATGTGCGCCCAAAATTCACTCACTGCAGCTGAGATGACTCAGGAGTGAGTGCTTTGGTCAATAGTGCAGCACTTTACCGGTTGGAATTCTAATGCTGCCAGGGTCACATTTTTTCCTATGAAGCATATTTTCATTTAGCCACATGGGTCAGCAGACATACATTGAGACGTTTCATCTGTCGCCTAGGCCATGTATTCTTAATATAGTGACTCCCTAAGTGCATTGCTCACCTTGTCTAGACATAACTGAACACGCACTGGATTTAAATTTGTTGCTAGTTTCAGGCTTCCATGAGAAGCCGTCATATCGGTTAATGTTTTTTTTCTTTGTCCTCCACCCTTTACCTAATCTCCCTGGTTTATAGTACCACCGGTAACAGCACAATATATTACTTTTCTCAATGAACTAGTGATAACACTTTCACGGAGTGTCAAGAACATATAGTGCACACCTGGTTACCAAGCTACAACTGACAACAAAAAACAGCTTATTATTAATCACATTGGCGAAAGCTATTGCATTTACCAATGCTTGTTAATGTTTGGAAGTGGATAACGTTGAGGGTGTTGTGTGAGGTGGCAGGACACCAGGTACTGTTTTGAAATATTGGGGTGACAAGAGGAGGGATGGATATAACATGGGGTGGGCTGGGCACTAGGACCATGGGTTTGACATGGGCTAAGGGCAGGTAAAGGGAAGGCCGCGTTGTGTAAGAAACCCCTCATGACCCTTTTACTCCTGCACAGCTGATGATAATAACAGGAGATGAAATAGCGGGACCCCATGAAACACAAAACATTGTGAATAAATGGGATGTTTCTAACCTCAGGGCTCTTCGTCTAGTTGCCTACTCGATGTCCATCAGGACCCCTCAGTAAAAATCATCCCCATTACTCACAGTTATCCATTTATAACTTTATGTATCATTAATAAGGAATGTGTCTGTTGAATCGAAATAATTAAAAGGATCCCCAGGAGAGATCACTATATTCTCCTCAAGTGGAGGTAAGTATTGTTGGCTCAAAGTACACAACTGTTAGATTTCAAGGAAGGACAGTAACTAGGCCCAGGCAAAATTTCCATTACACCTGCCTATACTTGTGTAATTTTAGGTATTTTGTATTATGCTTCTTATTCCTGCACATTATGCTACTATGCCACATAGCACAAGCTTTGTGTGAATCAAGGGAATAACGCCAATGACCAGGACACAAGCAACTGTTGTTTGCAATACTCATGTATTTTGCACTGGACGCGAGGACACATTTCCCAAAACTTTGCTAAATTTCATCTAACAATGCAAAAGCAAATTACTCGAATTTCACACACCCCTAACTGTAACCCTCGTGAAAGGGCGGCTAGATGCACTGAGTGTGTGAGGCGCCTTTTCACAAGCATTGTATTGTGTGAGCTATAAAACCCTGCCAACAGCGACATTGGGTCCTTTAATGCAGAGCTCTTATTAAATACTGGTCCCCTTCACATAAAGTAACACCAGAACTGGGCTAGTCTCATTTCGTTTTATAGGATGTTGTTTTTAAAACTGTGGACAAAGACACATTTTATTAGGAAGATATCAGTCGTTTGAGTTGTGAGACAGCATGTGCCAAAGAGAGATTTTATGTTGTGGTGCGTGTAGTTTTTGTGAAATGCCATGAATTTAAGTATTTATCTGCCTTAAGGTGATAGTCTGTCTCTGATTTTCAAACGTGCCTTTTTATGTTCTGCAGCAAAAGCGACAGCCTTCAATATTCCTCAGATGGAAAACATGCCGGTAAGTTGGTCCACAAGATGAAAGGCTGTAAGAAGTAAGTGTAGCTGAAATAAAGAGTCTTGCCTTTACCAGTAGCCTTGGAAAAATGCATTCTCAATTCATGTACATCACAAGAGTTTCCCAAGAATAACTGTCAATCCTTGTGAATGAGACAAGGATGAATTTGAAAACGTCTTCCCTCAGACTAGTAATCATCATACTTATGAAATTATTCAAAAACTGCGAACGGCTCTGCAGGGGTCTATTCAACCTGGAGAGTTGGTCGAATGAAATAAAAATAGTCTGAACCACCATGCGGGTCTTCAGTGCTCAGCAGCCATATTCACTCACCTGCAGGGGTTCAAAAGTTTAAATAAATTACGCGTTGCCGAATCATGACCAAGAATTTTCTACTATTGGAGAGATTCAATTGTTAATTGCATTTGAAGAACCAAAAAATACTGTCGATCTGAATCCCGTACAAAATGCTTTGCCCATGTCTATTTTCGGAAAAGAGTGCTTGAGAGCTTTCTTTATATACATTTATATATTTCAATATATCTTCTAGCCCAACTTTCTGACCCAACTTTCTGACCCATCTCGCTCAATATATCTTCTAGCCCAACTTTCTGACCCATCTCAAACTTCTTTCTACTAGTCTTTCCACCCTATACATATCTCTCACCCTATACATCTATCAATATATCCTCTACATCCATTCCCTCATTTATCCCAAACCCCATACCACTACTATGATCCCCAAAATAACCCTTTCTAGACTCTCTCCTACTCTACCCCTCCTTGCATCATCTGACACCTCTTTTACTATACCGATCCCCCAAAACAAATAAACTCTTCTCTCTGACTCTGCCCCTCCAAAACCCCTTTTACTCATCAAAAAGACTCCTTCTACTGCTATGACCTAAAAACAAAAAAACAACAACAACAATATCCAAATCCTTCACTCTTCTATCCCTCCACTATCCTTTTCAATCAAAATAACAGACTAACATGTTCGCTTCTCAAATTCCATATTCCACTTTACTAACTCACCACTAATCCTTTATGGGTTCCAGAGTAGAGTGCTACTCGCCAATAAAGCGTTTCAACACCCCATCAGGGTTACAAGTGCTATATAAATGCAAACCTTTTTCCCTTTTCTACCCCTCCCCAACACTTCTCAATCCAAATAACTGACTAACATATCCACCACTGAAACTACTTTCATGTTTCACCAAACTAATTCAACACTAATCCTTATGGGTTCCGGAGTAGCGTGCTACTCGCCAAAAAAGCGCTTCAAAACCCCATCAGGGGTAGCAAGCGCTATATAAATACAAACCTCTTTCCCTCTTCTATCCAGCACTCTACCCTTCTCTATCCAAATAACTGAATAACATATCCACCACTCAAATTACTTCATATTTCACTATACTAATTTTCAACACTAATCCTTTATGGTTTCCGGAGTAGCGTGCTACTCGCCAGAAAAGCGCTTCAACACACATCAGGAGTAACAAGCGCTATATAAATACAAACCTTTTTTTTCCTCTTCTATCCTTCTGCTAGCCTTCCAAACCCAAATAACTGACTAACCTATCCACCACTTAAAATTTAGTTGCATGTTTCACTATACTAATTCAGCACTAATCCTCTATGGGTCCCGGAGTAGCGTGCTACTCGCCGAAAAAGCGCTTCGACGCCTCGTAGTAAGCGCTATATAAATGCAATTACTATACAATACTATATGAGAAAGATTCCCCCTAAAAATCTCTCCAAACAAATCACTTTAAGAAAAAAGTGCCCTGAAGACATTAAAGGCCTGATACATTAAGGCATTTTCCCATAGACAGAGACTAGGTAAACAATCTGACACACCAGACTCTAGGTAATCCCTCTAAAAAGTTCACTTAAAGATATATTGTCCACGGAGAGCAATAATCCCACCAATAAAATCCGTTGTCAGATAATCTGTAACTGTGCTACGGTAAATGAAAGTGCCATAAAGGGCAGCCATGGCGAAGAAATGTTAATGTGAACTCGATGAGATAGCGTAGGATGCATGTCAGTAAGTGGAGTGAAAAAATATGATGGTGCGAAAATAGTCTAGCCATAATATTGAGTATTACAATATAGTTAAGGTAAGCCTCAATTTACTCCTCTTAACTACACATTTACATACCTTAAAGATATGTATATTGTCAAAGTACATAAACGTGAAGTCAAGAATGCTAAATCTACACTTACCTATATGGGCTTAACCCTGAAAGCATTGTGATAGTCAATATTTCGGCTCTGATATTTTACCAGCACAATAGTGTGTTTGATATTCAGATAGAACAGCTATCTGGTACTCCAGGTATTTCACTTTGTCATATTGTTCCTAACAAAGGCCCCAGGGACAGTTCATTATCATTTATGCTTAATTTCCCTAGTCCTTAGAATGTCCCTAGTCATTAGTGAACACCCCCAGTGCCACCCCAGTTTAGACCCAGCCATATGCAAATCAGTCTTGACCCTGTGCCTCATGGGACCAGTCCAGCCGGAACTGCCAAACCAGGTCCTCCCTTAACAGGAAATTACCATTCTGTGACCAGTTTCGGGGCATCACCCCTCATCAGCCAGGCTAGTTCGAACACATGGCACAGTGAGCCCGGGTCCCACGTCTGGGCATACCCAGGGCACTTAGGGCGAGAAAGTAAAAGACACACAGATGGACAGAATGCAGAGTAAATCAAACACTCACCCCCCAGTCGAGAGATCTGGGTTAAATCCATTGTTCTTTTGCTCACTATGTCACCCCAGTTTAGACCCAGCCATATGCAAATCAGTCTTGACTCTGTGCTTCATGGGAACAGTCTAGCCGGAAATGCCAAGCCAAACTCGGTGGCAAAGTGAGCTAAAGATCGATGGATTCAACCCAGATCTGTGACTGGGGCTCCGTCCATCATCTCCTTGTGCTTGCCTAGTCGTTAGTGAATACAGCACCAGTCTTGTCTGGAATTGAAAAAAGTGTGTTTTTTATCATTGAAATAGATTTTCTTTATAGTCTTTGGCGTCAACATGTATTACAATTAAAACCACCGTTAAAAGTGATCATAGGAAATTCAACCTTGCCAAATGAAACCCTTGTCAAGTAGATGGCAATCTGACTGGAGTGAGAGTGAGAGTGAGAGTATATTCCAGCCCTACTACCCACAAAGTCAGAAAACGGTATGTATATATATTTTAATAGCGTTACCGCTGTTAATGGGTCAGGACACCCTACGTCACACTAAATGTCCCGCATGTAAAGACTGTCTTATCTTCGCTTGCTTATTTATGTTATTTGCTTTTAAACTGTCTTTCAGAAAGAAGATATTAAATATTTCATACGCTACATGGACCATCTTATACTGAAGTACAGTGCGGCTCTGGTAAAATATACTTTAACCTCTTTCTTACATTTACAAAGTGATACTTGATAAAAAAACAAAAAAATAAGGAATATGATCTAAAAACTGGAGAGTTTACACCTACTGGAGGCTCCATCCTTTGCCCTGCTACAATCGGACATGACACATGACCCCGGATGGAAAACAGAGTCATAGGGGCAGATTTATGACGACTGGCGCATCCCTGCAAATCAGCAGGGATGCGCCAGGTAAGATGCGTCACGCAAGTTTACCCTTGCGCCACCACAGATGCGCCGCATTTGTAATGCGGCGCATCGTGGCGCAAGGATAAACGATGCGTGACGCATCTCCCGTCGGAAGGGTGGCGCATTGCTGGAGTCGTGTCGCAAGCGCGACGCAACTCCAGCAATGCTCGTGCCCTGCCCATACATAACGTGGTGCGTCACGCCTTACGCCTGCTTCAAGCAGGCGCAAGGTTTTGATGCAGCGGCGTCGGAAAAGTGACTGAGCGGAATCTTGGAGATTTCACTCAGGCACTTTTCCGAGGCTTTACTGCGCCGGAACGCCCCCCCCCCGCGCCGGAACGCCCACATGAAATCTGACGCAGGTTTCATGTGGCGCAGGGCTTTACAACGTGACGCTTCTCCCTAGATGCGTCACGTTGTAAATAGGGCGCAACATGGCGCATGGTTTATGCCGCCGCTGCGTCACAGAAGTGACGCAACGGCGGCGCAAGAGTGGCGCAAGGGGCTCGTATATCTGCCCCATGGTGTTTATTACTAAAGAGAAAAGTTTCACATTCATTAAAAAAACGTATTGCAACCAGAACTACTGTCAAAACACACTGTAGAAATAATGCATTGATAAAGCGGAGAAGCTGCCATGGCTCTAGCGTGAGACCACATTTTTCAAACTATGGATGTTTGAAATGGTGCCAGTAAATCCAGCTTGCCTACCTGACTAGAACCCTCTTCCAGGTTCATGCACTTTTGGTACCAGGTACTATAGCAAGGGTGCCAGGGACCCTACTAACAGCTATGAAAAAGGGCCCTCGTAACCTCTGATGGAGTCAAGCGTTTAACTATAAAAAATGCAGTGGAAACGGGACCTAGCGGTGTGAGGGACCCACTGCGCCACAATTATGGTTCTTTATTACTACTAAACAGTGTGGCAGACGACACATTTGCACAGCCTCAGTTGCAGAGCAATGGACCCCTCAACTCCCTTGGGCCTGGTGCCAATGGACCTGGTGCACTAATATCAGCTACTACCCTTTTATATGTGTTTATTTCATGCTACTCTTGATGACATGTCCCTCTCATCCCTGGTTAAGTGTATGTATATGGACTTGTAGTCTGCTAGCAATATCATGATCAGTAATGCGACAGAATATAATGACAAACTGAGGCAGTGTATATTCAGGTATTCGTCCATAGTACATGGAAGCCTGCAATCCCCTTATTAGAGACGACTTGTGACGACTGTAGTTGGAAATGAGAAAGCCACTGAATTCTAACAATTATAATTGAATTCTGATGTGACAATGCTTGTTGCCAGAGCCAGCAGCCAAAGTAGAAAGGCAGGCTAAAGAGCATAATTAAACCTGGAGTTTAAAAAACGAAAACGAAACCTGGCTTTTCCTTCTTCTGCACTTTTTCTAAATGAACAGTGATAAGCAGTAAGAAGCTACTGGTAGCAACATGTTTATTCTGTGCACACTTTAGGTAATTGTATGAAAAACAGAATCTCTCTGATTCTACACATTATGAGCTACAGTGTTTTGTTTTTTAAATCTGAGGTGTAATAAACTAATTTGAATCCTTTTTCAACAAATAGCAAACTTTGTTTGGTGTGTTTAATTGAACAGTAGAAAGTCTTCTTTTAGTCTTCATATTTGCAAACATCCTATTACTTTCATATGAAAGAGATACACACCAGGCTTTAATTGGTTTAAGGGAAGGATGATTTAGTGACCATGCATTATATGGAATAAAAGATTCCCGGCTGTACATTATAAGGATATTCCAAGTCACCTCAAAGTACCATGTCCTTATAAAAGAACTCAGCCTTTTGACTTATTCCTCTATATGGTCACAGCACTGCTCTATAACTACTTTATCCCATATATTAATTATGTCTTTGCTGATATAAATACTGATTGAATATCATGTTAAGTTTATGGGACGAGGGCGTCCACACCTTGATTTTATGTCGTATTTTTTATAGGGTGGACATGTGTGGGGGGCAGGAGCTGGCTGTTTTAATGATAGCACATAGGTTTGAGGGCGTGGCTGGGGTTGTTTTTTTAGTGTGTGTGTGTGTGTGTGTGTGTGTATTATTTTATAGACATGTGTCTAAATAATAAAGATGTTTTACTTACTGAAATTAACTAATAACACTGAAGTGCATTAAGTCCACTATGGTCTCTAAACCTACATGCCCTACCATATACTAGGGACTTGCAGGTAGGTAGTCTGAACCAATAATAATTACACCAATTACCATATACCTTTTAAACAGAGCACTGGCCCTGGGCCTGGTTACCAGTGCCCAGGGCACATTCAGAGCCGGTAACCACAAACATCAGTCAAATAATGGGGGTGATCAGGGCAAAAAGGATGACTTTCCCACAGGCACCCTTTGAAATCATGCAGAACAACCCTAAATGTCATTTATTAAAGCTAGGAGCATAGTGCCAGGTTGGTGATACAATAATTACACTTTGCTATGCAGGCAGAAAAGAAATGGAGTCATATTTGCTTGGCTAATGAGCTCCATTAAGTTGTAATGTCATTTAGACTAATTTGGTTAATATGATTGTTATAGGTACTTCTTGTCTAAGGTAGCCTTAAAGGCTAGGAAATTCCATGCCTGCAAGTTCCCTTCCAAACTATCTCCTGGCACATAGTACTTTTGGGCAGCCCTAACAGTTTTTTCAGCCATTTACCCTGACACCTCTCCCAACTTGCCTCTGTGCTTAAAAACAGCAGTTCTGCCTCACAAAGGCATTGAGTTGGGACCATTGCATTATAAGTGGTAAATACCCGAGACAGAGATGTACCAATGTATGAATTTTAAAATGTTAATAGGCTTGCAGTAGTAGAGAGTGCACGCACCTCCACGGTTTCTTTCTGCGGGGTCCAATGCAATATTAGCAAACAGCATCCCTAAACATTTATATGAGGTTACCACCTGTGCAGTATTGGCACCTAGCACCCACTTATATGCTTTCGTTATTTTCTTAAAATTCATTATTTTTGTTTTCTCCAAATTAACCTTTAATTTGTTAGCCACACAATATGAATTGAATCTTTTGAGCTTCCTCTGAAGGCCCACCTGTGTCAGGAAAAAAATGGTCAAATCATCCGCATAGAGGAGGCACAATTTGTGCTTACCCCCCATTTTTGGCAAGAAAGAATTTGTGTTATCAAGGGCATAAGGCAAATCTACTAAAAATATAGAAAACAATGTGGGAGACAGGACACAACCCTGCCTTAGACCATTACCTAGAGGGATCCTTGTAGACAGGGTCCCATTTAAATCTAGTTGTACCTGAGTCCACGTATGGCGATGCAACTCCTGTAGGATTTCTTGTAAGCAACTGGGGATGACCAGCTGGCGAAGCTTGTCCCACAGGATGGTACGGTCCACAAGGTCAAAGGCTGAAATAAAATCAACAAAACAACAATAGAGATTCCCTGTCATTCCCATTGCCTTCTGCCCAAGAGCCCACAAACTGTAGCAATGGTCTATCATACAATGACCTTATTTAAAACCACCTCGTTCTATTGGGACGAAGTTCTCATTCTCAAGCCAATCATTCACGGACACTAAGATTACCTTAGAATACAATTTAGCACCTACATCATGCAGACTTATTTAACAATAGTTTCTTGGGTCATCCATCTCCTTTTTCTTGTCGATGGGCTTAATTATTGTGCACTTCAAACTTGGCAGGAAACTACCCGTATTTGTTACAAAAACATAGACTTTTGAGAGGAAGGAAGCCCACCACTTAGGGTTAGATTTTATAATATTGACAGGTAAATTGTCCAGTACTGCTGCCTTGGTTAATTTTAGGGAGGCTATTAGTTTCACTAAGGAGGTCTCCGAGAAAAACTCTAGTAAATCCTCCTTCAGAATAGGCCATCTTACTCTCTGATCTTCCCCTCCAGCATTATAGATGTTACTTAGGAATGTAACCCAAGCATTTTCCCGGACTACACATCATATAGGTACCCTTGATTTACTGTATCCTCTCCAAACTAGCTTCCAAAACTTTTGCAGATCTTTGGCCTACAGGATCATCGAATCCCAATTTGCCTGAAAAGTGTTCTTAGAATTTGGGTCTCTAGTTGGCAGAGGTATCAAGCCTGTCCAAGCAGGAACTACAATCCTAGTCAGAGTAAGTCACAACACAACCTAAATTATCCTGTGCTCACCCCCCCTGGTAGCTTGGTACAGAGTGGGCAAGCTTAACTTAGAAGACTACGTGTAAAGTATTTGTGCAATAATTCATACAGTAACACAGTGAAAATTTCATAAAAAGCCTCCATAACAGTTTAGAAAAATAATGTATGACTGTAAAATAAAACAAGACCAAAACAATAAAAATCCAACATGCAGAAGTTGAGTAATGATTTTTTTAAAGGAATAAATGAGTTCTAGCGCTAACAAGCAAGTAGCGCTAAAAAGGTTACATTAGGCTCCACTGGACCGAGGCAAAGTCAAAGTTTGAGTTGATCACGAAGGGGTGCCGGATGGGTACAGGACCCCCACAGGCCCCGGTGAACAAAGTACCTTTCCTGGTCAGAAGCAGCGAGATGCGTTGATAGCCTACTCGCAGTGAAAGCGATGTGTCTGTTCTTAAGACGGGTGCCGGAGTCGAGGGGTGTTGAGTGATGAGCCGGTTTCTGCCACGCATTCAAGGGGATGCATCAATCTCACCAAGCTGCAGCAGCAGTGATACGCTGTCCAATGCATCGATCTCTGAAGACAAAGCTCTGGTTCCGAACAGGCCTGGGCGGTGAACTCTGCTCCGTTTGCCAAATTTTTAGCACTTTGCGCTCCGCTATGCGGACCAGAGTTTTTTTCTCATTTGCACTCACCAACGTCAAATTGGTGAGGGCGAGCGAGGAAAATCCACCTCCTGGCGAAAATTCTCAATGCGGCTGGTCGCAGATGGTTTCGACTGCTCGCATTGAGAAGCCTTCCATTCGCATTGAAAAAGCTGCGGTTTGGGTAGAAAATCAACTCGAGCAGCAAGAAAAGAAGCAGCCCCCTCTTGCGCTGCGTATGGTGCAGATTGTGCTGATTTTACAGCACAGGACAAACACTCAGCGCTGAAAATCAAACGCACTCCGCCCCTTGCGGAACTCCTACATAGTGGAACTCCGTGAACTCTACCCAGGCCTAGTTCCGAAATAATTCAATGATTTTACTCCCTCAACCTACGCAATCCTTCGGTTCTGCTACACGCAGACAGGAGATGCATTGAAATCCTTGTTGCAAGTATCTAGGCCACTTCCAGGTGAGCCAGGCACAGGAGCAGGGGTAGAGACTTTGATATCCCTGAGTCTCAAGCAACAGGATGCAAGCCAACAAGCCCTTGGAGATCACTTGGTAGAAGGCAGAGTCAGAGAGCAGCCGGCAGCAGGGCAACAAACAGAAAAGCATCAACCGCTGCTATCTGGCCATGCTGGACTGGGACAAAGTCAGAGTTTCAGGCTGTCCGTGATGGAGCGCCGGTCAGATAAGATGAGTGGTTGGGCCCGGTCAAGTTTTACCTTCTGATTTAGTCACTTTTTTGGAGCTTTTTCTCTCAACATTGAGTGATCAGGTACTCAAATTCAGATTTTGATATCATGACATCAGCCTGCTGCAGCACAATGCTTCAGTGAGTCCTGGAGGTCTTTGTCTTCATTGTCGACGGTGAGGAGTTCCAGAGCTTTCAGGAGGGCAAACCTGTGCAGTCAGGCCGAGTCGCTGTTCGACATCACCGGCTTGACTCTCACTGGGGACATCATGTTCCAGTTTTGGGAATTTATTTACTAAATGAATGCATTCTGAGAGTTACAGTCATACTGTGCCTTAACTAAACCAACAGAAATAAGGTTTGTAGAAAGAGATAGTGGACAGGCATATGGTGTCCTTGATGACACGGTGTCATATGTAATCAGTACTCCAGAGGAAACGTGGTTTTCTCATGTTCACTATCACTATCTCTAGAATACCTTCCCCTCTGGCATTAGATATGAGAGTGCTAACAGAGCTTTAAAAAATGTAAGCAATATTCGTATTGGTGATCTCCTGTTTGTGCTTCTCAGCCAGAGCTCACAGGCCTTATTCTGAGAGAAGCAATAATCTGGATAGGGCTGGAAACAGGAATAACAGGAGCGTCTCGATCAAGATGATAAAATGTGGCGTTTCACCCAGAGATCTCGACTGCTGAAATCAGCTGAATTCTCAGGACGAAACACCAGGCAGATACCTACCTGCAGAAATTCGTACAGAAACATGGATTCCCACATAATATTCCCAGAAATCCCACTAATTGGGGTATATCTGCTTCCCCAGAGGTACAGAAGTTCCCAGTGACACTGCTTGCGAGAAAGAAATGCGACAAATTCCACCGACAAATGTGATTTGCTTTTTTGGTGGGGATCTCTACCTATACAATCGTTAATCGCAAGTTACATTTTTTGTTCTCAATGTTCTAATTGTTGAAGAGGGTATATCAGAGCTCAAACCCCCTAATTGATGTTCTCTCTACTCTGTCCCTTTTTCACTTTTAGCGAGACGAATCAGAAGACAGAGATTTTAAAATGAAATGCACTTTTAATGCAATTCTCATATTTGTGGTAAGTGGTTTTTACCTGAAATTCATTTCTAAGAATTAAATACATATTTACTTAAAAATAAATACAGTGTACGAGAATAAAAAGAATGTTGCTTCTCTATTGGGAGTAAGTATGGTTTAACATTTTTTAACTGTGTTCATTCCGATTGTCAGCTTTTGTGTAAATAGAACGCCTCAGTCACATAACATGATCTGTGGCATACAGGTGTGCCTTAACATGTTAAATGTCTGTATGTTTGCATGTATGTGATATTTGTATAGCGTAGCCAAAAGGGCAGCAGCAGAACACCAATAAGCGATAGGAGAGGTAGCTGGTTATTGAACTGTTATACATTCTTTTAACAGCCTTTTCCTATTTTGAACAGGGTTATCTAAAAATAACAAAACTCATAAACCACAGTTGTGACTTACTACAGTTTTAATGGCTCATTCACTGGACTGCTGGCCGCCATTACAAAAGCAGCGGCTGGCAGAGGTAAGCGCGGTGAGGCGGGGCAGGGCGCGGCGGGGGGTAGCCGACAGACAATGGAATAGGTATTGTGGGGCAGATTTACAAGCCCCGTGCGCCACTTTTGCGCCGCTGTTGCGTCACTTCTATGACGCAGCGGCGGCGTAAAGCTAGCGCCATGCTGCGGGGGATTTACAACGCGACGCATCTAGGGAGATGTGTCACGTCGTAAAGCCCTGCGCCACATGAAACCTGCGTCAGGTTTCATGTGGGCATTCCGGCGCAGGGTGGGCGTTCCGGTGCAGGAACGCCTCGGAAAAGTGCCTGAGTGAAATCTACAAGATTTCACTCAGTCACTTTCCGACCCCGCTGCGTCAAAACCTTGCGCCTGCTTGAAGCAGGCGTGAGGTGTGACGCACCATGTGGAAGATAGGCCGGGTTTGCACAGTGCTGAAGTTGCGTCGCGCCCGCGGCCACAACTCCAGCACTGCGCCAACCTTACGCCAGCAGATGCGACACGCATCTGCCAATCCTTGCGCCATGGCGCACCGCATTGTAAATGCGCCGCATCCGTGGTGGCGCAACGATGGCATTGCGTGTCGCACGTTTCTTGGCGCATCCCTGCTGAATTGCAGGGATGCGCCAGGAAACGTAAATGTGCCCCTATTTATTTCATTATACTTATTCCGTCGGCTGTCGACTTAGCCCCCATCCCCCTCCGCCCCACCCCACCACATTTACCTGTGCCGGCAGCCGCTGCTTTACAGATCACACAGCAGTCGCATTTCTACAAGCAGTCGATGCCGTGAAAGTGGAACTAAACCACCACCGTTTGAAAAGAAAGCAGCATATAACTCCGGACATTTACTCCTTTAAGAGACGTGACTGCTTGCTGAAAAGGGGACAGCCAAAATGCACTTAGCAGTGCATCACAGAGCCTCACTGGACAGGGCAATTCCTCCAAGGTATAATCAAAGCATCACATTTCTTGCCTATCAGCTGTATTTAAATAAAAGAAACTGGAAGATTTCACACACCGTGATGGTGTCTTCCTCTAAATGACAACAATCAGACAAGTATTCAAAAGCATTTGAAATTAGGTCACTCTTCGTCACTGTATACAATATTGCCTCAGAGAAGAGGTCAGAAATACACGGATTAGCAAAGTGTATTTTAGAGTCATAAAAGGCACAAATTGAAAGGGACACCAACTTTTAACTTTGAAAAACTGCAACCTATTATTACAGGATTGTAAAACTATTGAAAATATAACAGAATTTTCCAGCATTTTTTGTACTAATAGTGGGATATGAGAAATCTTCTGTAAGGATATTAGAAGTAAATATAACATACAATTTAGCTGGGTAGCCATCAATTAAGGGGATGTTTTTCACCTCAGGGTTCTTAGTGACATAGACAACCCCGAGGTTCGCTCTCATTGTCTATAACGTCACTGTAATTGATGACTACCCAACTATAACTCTATTTTACTGAATTTGAAGTAGTGCTATTTAGAGGTTTTTCTTCAGCTTTGTTCTAAATTGAAGCAGCATTTGGGAATACTTATTGAAATGTGGAAAATGTTTCATTTTCTTGGTGCTTAGATGCAAAAGGCCTTCTGCCTTGTTATTTTCTTTTTAGCACTTCATAGTGCCCAGTTTAGTGGTGGCCTGGCTGAAAGTATGCCGAAAGTCACCAGAGAGGGTGAATTTTTCAACAAGATACGTGGGGATGCTGTTCAGGAAGGCTTTGTAAAGATGCAACTGGGTTTGAAGATGCTGCTAGCTGACAAGCAGAGCCAATGGAGTTCCTTCAGAATTTAAGTGATGTGATAATATTTCTCCCAGCTCTGGATGAGATGTTCTGTGGCGTGTAGGATGTACTTAAGGGAGGCTGGCAGGCCATGGAGAAGCACCATCCAGTATGAGGTCCTTAAGAGCAGCTTCAAAGTTGCTTTCTGGAAGAAACAGTTTCCCTTTCTTCAGAAGAGAAAGCTGATACCAGACAGTCTTTGGTTATTTTTTCGTCAATGTGTTCCTCGAGGATGAGGTTGGTGTCCAAGGTGAATTGAAGTGACTTGGCATTTGGTGAAAGTTGATGCTGAAAACCATCAAGGTTCATATCACTGAGCCAGGTTGTTGAGATAAGTTTGTACTATTTCTTGACTGTTGTTAATGGCAAATAACAGGAATTCTGTCTTGGTTGGGTTGAAATTCAGGCAGTCACTAGACAATCACATGTGGATGAGAAGCAGGAAGTATTTGAGACACTGGATGTCTGGAGCAGAGATGATTTTTGGGTAGAGTTGTGCCTCATCGGCATATTGGTGAATCTTGCTAGTATAGACTGAAGTGGCTCTATATAGAGTTTGAAGATGACAAAAGACATTATCAACCCCTGGGAGACTTTGTAGGTGATAGGGATCTTTCGGACATGGAAGTGCCCATGTGAAAAACATAACTCATTTGAAAATCTAGGAGGAGAACCAATGAAGGGCAGTATCTGTGAATTACATTTGAGATTCCAGAACGTGGATGTTGGTTGGATAGTCTACTATGTCAAAGGCAGCTGAGAAAATCAGCAATATCAGGAGGTGGTGTAAATCTTCAGCAATGGTCAGGAGGGCATCATCTACAATGTGTAAGGTAGTAGTCTCCATATTGAACCTTGATCTAAGGCGATATTGATAGTCATGCAGGAGATGGTTAAAACTGATGTGATCTTGGAGCTGTGCGTAATTGCTTTTGCAATTATCTTGTTGATGAAAGGCAGGTGAGTGCTGGGCCGGTAGTTGGCGAGGTCATCCGGGTCTAACATAGGAGTGGTAGGATCTGCCGTGTCTTGAGAACTTCTGGGAATATGCCTTGAGAGACATAGACAGTGGTGAGTAAGAGAGAGCATCTTCTCAGAGAGAGCTTTGATGAAGAATGAGGGTAAGACATCGGCTTCATAGGAAGTGGCTCAGTGGTTGTCTAGTATGTCAATGAGATTTGTGAGGTAGAAGGTTTCAAAGGGTGAACATTGTGGGATTCTATGAGAAGGGTTAGGCATAAGAGGAGGAGCAGGCTTGGTGTTGTTGATGTTTTGTTGGTTCATCTTTATTTTTTTTCACTGAAAAAGAGGTTGATGGCATTGCACTTGTCTGTGGAGTGTTGGATGGTTGGGTCAGGCAGGGAGTGGATGAAGTGCTTGATCATCTTGATAAGTGTTCTGCTTTTGTTCGTGGCATCTTTGATGGCATTGGTTCAGCACTTTGCTTTGGCTGATGTGCGAAGCTCTATTCTTGTTGCATGGAGTGACTTCTGCAACTTAAAATCATGATTTGTGTTTTCTTTCATTTTCTTTCTTGTCTGCAGATGGAGCTTTTATTGTCAACAATGTATTTTACCTTGGTGCTGAAGATTTTGACTTGCACTTGGCTGTTTTTGTTGGAGCATGGATGTTCACATAGTTTTGTTTAAAGAAAACTATTGGCTTTGGTCATGGAGTTGCCATGGTTGAAATTAGTTCATGCTTCAGGTGGTCGATAGAGAATGTCTTTGAGGGACCTGATGGCTTGGTCTTCTCTTTTGGGTTTATCTTGGTTTATTATAGTATGTGGAGCAGAGAGATAAGGATGGCAAGGTGGTTGGTCCATTAGATTGTTGGTAATGTTGAAATGTTGAAAAGTTTCCAGAATGTGAACTTTGGAGTGTGTTGGCTCGGTGATGTGCTGTATCACATTGAGTAAGTCTATACGGTTGAGAAGGGTGTCTTTTGTGTTTTTTGAACTTGTGTTGTCTGGGAGGTTGAACTCAATCAAGAGGGTGGTGCTGGTATGTTGAATTTATGAGATGGTAAGGATATGTGAGTTCATCAGTGAACTCTTTGATTAGCCACGCTATACAAATACTACAGTCAAAAAAGAACCAACGGCGGACCTTCTGCACCGCACCTCACACCTGTTCCGATGTGTAAAATCGCCGTGCAAACAACCCCAACACCAGCCGTTGCTTGGCGTAACTGTGCTCCAGATCAACAAAATACTGTATTTTCAAATGGGGGTGCACGGCTCAAAAAAGAGTCCAATTCAGCAGTTATATATTTATAAATGACTTCTTTATTCAATTTCAGATATAGGTCATCTGACATAACAACTCCAGCCAACGCGTTTCATTCCCTTACTAGGAACTTCATCAGGGCTCAGATTGACACGAAGTCACCTAAATAGATGAATAATTTGTAGAGGTACCGTGTAATTCACTGGGACCGTGGCGCACCGGTTGCAAATAGAACTGCTTATATCGCAGCGTCGGACAGAACTTCCTCTCTACTCGTATTGCCTATCCCTGATGAAGTTCCTAGTAAGGGAATGAAACGCGTTGGCTGGAGTTGTTATGTCAGATGACCTATATCTGAAATTGAATAAAGAAGTCATTTATAAATCTATAACTGCTGAATTGGACTCTTTTTTGAGCCGTGCACCCCCATTTGAAAATGCTATACAAATACTACTTGACTGATTGGTTGATTTGCCCAGGAGGCCTGTGGATGAGCAAGAAGGTAGGGATCTGAGATGCAGAGAGTGGGAAGTGGCATGTCTGTAGTTCCATGGAGTTGAGTGTCGCTTACCTAGGGTGCAGGCGCAGGAGGACTTATGGATGACAGCAAGACCTCCTTCCTTCTTATTTGTGGGCTGCACTTGATGGATTCTATAGTTAGTGGGAGGAAGGGCATCCAGGAAGTGTGAGGATGTGTGAGTGAACAATGAATGTTTCTTGGAAAAGGATGTTAAGCTTGTGGTAGGTGATGAGGTGCGAAAAATCTTGTGCCTGGGGTGCTGCAGGTTAACCCCTTCGGTGCTCACGACGGCCCCCGGCCGTCACGCGTCACAGTGGGCGTGGGCGCACGACGGCCGGGGGCCGTCCGAATCCCGCCCACTAATAGAAACGCCCGCACAGCGCGAAAATTCGCCGCGCACGCATGGGGTTAAGCATTAATGAGCATGAGTTGTAATGTGTGTTCTGTAGTTTAAGGGTGTCTGGTACTCAGTGAATGAGACATGCACAAGATTGGGTTTGTGTTGTAAATAAATAGTAATTAGCATAAGACATTCTGTGCATCTGCATACACCAGATAGATAGATAGATAGATAGATAGATAGATGGATGGATGGATGGATACCAATGAGGATTGTAGTACTTTAGGAACACGTGGCTGTCAATGAAATACATTCCTGTTGGCAGACATCAAAAGTCAATTAGCAGCAAAAACAGTGTGCCGAAATGCAGCAGACATTAGTAGTTTATCAGCAGTAATCTCACTACCCTAAAATGTGGCAGACATCAGAAGTCAATTAGCAGTGAAGTTATAGTGCTCAAATGCGGAACAGAGCAGTAGCAAGTCAGCAGCGAAGACGGAATGTAGCAGACATCAGTAGTCAATCAGCAGTAAAGGCGTAGTGTCAAAATGTGTCATGCATAAGTAATAAGTACTCAATCAATAGCAAAAATTAAACTCCTCAATTAGTTTGTTCTCTGAAGGCACACTGGCAAAAATCCAGTGTCCAAAAATGTGTAAAAGCATGCCAAGAAAATATTGAGGCTAACTGAATAGTAATGTGATGATGATTCTTCGTTGATTTTATTTACCATCATAATGTTCACTGCCAGGGTCATTTTCCAATGACTCCAAAATATTCATAGTGATGTAATCAGGAACAGTAATTTAGAGGCAATTTATTTATTTTTCCTGTGTTTTCTATATTCACAGCATATCTATACTTGTTTTTTGAAAACGAGTGGTGCTTTTATCAGATGAGTTAATATTAATTGTAAATGATTTTACTCTCATTCACATCTGTATGAATTCCTATCACATGCAATGATTTTAATTTATCACGCATTAGAAATAAAAGTAGTAACAGTAATCAGTATACAAAACACGCAAGGTAAAGTACAAATGGTGATTTAATTGTGTAGAAATACTTTTTGTATCGTGTCTTCATATTGGTTTATCCTAGGTGTAAGTACAACTGAAACAGAAAAGTATTTTTGCTCGAAATTACATTGCAACAGCCTTGACCATCACCAAATGTGAAATATAGGAGAGACACCAGATTTGGAACAGTGTTTCTTAGCAAACAAATTAAAATAAAGCTTGTCTGAAACTCGAAGCAAAAACATCTGTGCATTAAGTATTTGCATGGGTTACCACGTCCATTATATGTACTTTTGCTCGTTGTGCGATCGCTCGCTATGGTCAGTGTGTAGTGAAAGAGCGACCGTGTTGAGAGGTCAATTACTATAGCATGAGCAGAACTAAAAGGAAACGGCCAATGTGTGCATCGTGTAGAGCTCTGTACATATTTGACAGAGGTTGAGAGCAGTGAAATGAATTTATTTATTATACTTTGAATTCAATTCCCTGTCCTCCTTTTTATTCATAGGTGCATGAAACTTCTGCATCCATTTCTGGTTTTGTATTCAACATAGTCACTCCATTCTCTGAAGCTTTGTTTAGTCACTGTTCAATCACTTCAAAGACAACCTTGTTTAAAGTTCACCAATGACAACATTTCAAGTCACTCTAGGGCCCAGAGAAAAAAATATTTTGCATGGGCCACAGTCAACAACAATAAATCACATTTCATGGCATAAAATTGTCCAAATGTCAGTGACCATCAACTTGTGGTGAAAAATATATTTTCAGTTGTTTTGTCTACGTGGAGCAATCTGGGAATTAGCTCAAATATAATACCCTACTCTAAATGGCAATTGAAAAATTCAGTTAGTTTGAAGATGAATCCAATATCCTGGACCCAGAATGCAGTGCATTGATAGTTAAAACAAGGATAAGAACATATTGCAAATGTAATCATCTAATAAATTATATTTATGGACTCCTACAGATGTTAAAAGCCCATCCACTATGTCAGCAGTGGCTGTGCTGCCAAACCTATAACTGCCTTCCATTTTCTCAGAAAGTGTTCCATCGGAACCAACTCATATGTATGTGATAAGTGTTGATTCTGGTGAAAAATCATCTGTGACAGCCATTCCACCATGCCTTGCCAGAATTGTGGAACTGTCACCACTAATGCCATTTTCGGCAACAAACGCATAAAGAGTGGGGGTCCATTTCCATGAATAACACACGTTACATAAGTACGCTATCCCTTGCACCAAGTGGACTTCAAATCACCTTCATTTTCCCTTCCTTGTGGAGTCCCACAGGGTTCCTCACTGAGCCCTATGCTCTTTAATATATATGTGGCCCCCCTGGCGAGATTAATTGCTTCATTTGGCTTTTTGGTGGTGTCGACAACAAAAATCCTGATATCCGTGGCCAGTAACCCTATGGATACCACCACGTGTTTTCACAACTACATGCTTGAAGTTGGGAACTGGATGGCTGCAAACTGCTTGAAATTCAATTCTAATAAAACAGAGGTCCTTCTTTTTGGAAGCAATACTTCCTTCTGGGCACCTATATGGTGGGTGCAAGCACTAGGTGCTCTCCCTACACCGCCAACCAAGGTAAAGAACTTGGGAGTTACCTTTGACCACCTTCTCTCGTTCGAGGGCCATGTTATTACCATTACCTCAGCTTCCTTCTTCATGCTTAGGCTGCTAATTTTTTTTTACCATTCATCCTGCAATGATTAGAAACAATGGTTACATCCGCATTGGTCCTATCAAGGGTTGATTACTGCAATGACCTCTTCATCAAAATCAGAAAGAGATGCCCGTCTACTCCTAGGCATTTCCAAACAAAAATCAGCTCCACCAGCGCTAAAACACCTACACTGGTTACCCACCAACAAGAGCATTATTTTCAAGGCATTGTGCATTGCCTTCAAAGCTCTTCACAGAAAAGGCCCGGAGTTCCTCAGGAGGAGCTTCCAATGGAATGTTCCAACTAGACCACTTCAGTCCACCTCAGCAAACTATCTGGTAGTACGCAAATACAGCAGAAGTGCCGGCTGGGGTGGCAGGAGTTTCCTGGTTGGCACAACCAAAGTCTGAAACACCCTTCCTTCTAATTGGAAAGACGAAACCAACTTACTGATGTTTAGGAAGGCGCTCAAAACCTGGCTTTTTAACCAGTAACTGTTTTTGCAGTCTCAATTTCTTCAACAAGCTAGCGCCTAAATACCTTTGGGTAATAGACGCATTTTATACATTTCATTTTTCATTTCATTTCAAAATGTGGGAACATTTGAGACTGTTGAGGTTAATGTCTTAATTAATTGCCGGTAACTGCATTACTCTGAGTCCTATTCTCTTGCTTGTAGTGATACATGTGAGGCTGCAAGCAGGGGAATGGATGATGAGATAATGTGTTGGTCCCAGACAGACAGGAAATAGGTAGATGTGGCATCGAATGGGTCACCCCTATATGAAATGGGTGGACACAAACACAGCTTCTACTGATGTCAGATTTATCAACATTGATTTCCTGAACGTGGAGCTGAAGGCTGCACACTGGGAACCCCTCAACAATCCTAATGAGGAAGAGGATGGTAAGAATGGGCATTCAGGACATTAAGTGTTTTTCAGGAAGTTCTATTGCCTCCAGCCTCTTAAAGAAGTGTTCAAAGTTTTATTGAAGTGCTTACAACAAATCGGGTTCCCAGAATTCACTACTGTTACTTGCTTGTCTTTTAGAGGGAAGTCTCTGAAACAACTGGTTGCTCAGTGGAGGAAATTCTTCGAGAAATGGTAAGAAGAACATTTTAAGATGTTGGAATAAATGTTTGGACATATTGAGTAGTTATTTCAGCTGGAAATGTTGCTAGACTATGCTGATGCCATACAATTCATTCTAAAACTTTAAAGTTCATTTGATTTTGACTTTTGTAACATGGGCACATTTCAAAAATCAGTTGACCACTTTTTGTGTGCTAACCACCTTATTCTCACAACTACCATGCCAGAGACTTAGGCATGTTGCAACTTAAAGAATCATCAACCCTCAACTATTTGGCTGCATGAACTTGTACCTCCATCTCCATACTGAACCCAGGTTAGGGTGTAGGTGTGATCATGGACTCCAATCTATCACCTAAACCACAAGTAATATCAAGTTGCTAAACAGCGCTTCTAAATGATGAAGTACTTTTGTTGATAGCTCAACCTCCCAATGAAGCCCCATGTGGCACCTACTCTAATTCCCCTACTCTGGCTACATGGGCCTTCTCCACTCTGTCTCTATCACAAATTCCATATCTATTGTCAAGCCAGATCGCTAGGCTCCAGGCTTACTCGATTACTATCTTTGCCTGTATTAAAAAAATTAATGAATTGATGGAACATCCTTGTCCATTTAGTCATCTAAACTTTGAAACTCAATACCTGCATGACTAAGGGAAAATGACAACAGTCTCCAATTCTGGAAAGCATTAAAACATGGCTCTTTCCAAAGTTCTAAAGAAACAATCCAAAGTATGATGTATACGAATAAAATGAGACAGTCAGTTAATACAGCTATGCTTCTGCTCACAGCCAGTTGGTAAAGTTTGAAAGATTTTGGGGAACAGACTTCAGCCCCCACCTACTCCTCCCCTCCCAGCTGCATACAAAACAGGTAGAAATACAAGCACAGATTACATGTTCCTTCACACAAGCTCACGCATCACCTTGCATACTTTTACACCTGACCTGTGCACAGATAAACATTTAGTTAACGTCCGTCCTCCCCATACTTACCTTCCTTCTCTAGGTCTGTTCGCTTCTGACCCACTTTGTTTTTAGGTGCAGGAAGGAGAAGCATGTGGTAAAAGGAGGAGTTTGTTGGCCTATGTGACAGCAACTACATGACACTAGGTCCTTGCATGCATCAGAAGACAGCATGTATTTATAGATCTCTGAGACTGGCCACCAACTCAGGAACAGTCAGACACTCAGTGGAGAGGGCAGAAAATGACAACACCAGGTTGGGCAGGAGTTTGCACTGGGAGCGGCAGCTGTCTCATGCACTGTCTTTGCCAGGTATCCTCTCCTCCACTCAATGGATGGTCCCTTAAAGGTTTGGTGTATGAAACGAGATGGAACCTTGTCAGGACGACTATTCATACAACATGACTCAGGGTAAGGTGATCTCTTAGCCTCAACCAGGGCACATTTGTTGCTTAAGACAGCACTAGCATTCCCTCAATGCTGCCTCAAATTACACACTGTCCATGTGAGATCTGTCTGATATTAAAGTCACTCGTTTTGCAAGTCCAGTGTGTCTCTGCATTGTTTTATTGCTCTTCCACTGCCAGACTTTACAATGAGAGACCAGCTGACCAACCTGTCAATTTCCCTCTCCTTCCCACCTCTGAATCTGGTGGAACACCATCTCTAATGCGAACACCAATGGGTTGCCAATGCATAGGGCATACAAGAAAATGAAAATAACATAGCTCACAAATTAATTTGGAGTCAGCTAAAATTGATACTAAATTAAAACTGATTCTTCATCAGAGAAAAAATCATAATTCAGGATTATTACACCTGTTTGCTGCAGAACTAGACCTTGTAGGAGAGGAGCGCCATGAGAGTTGCTACGTAGGACATACTAATCAGACATCATTCAATTTTTAGTAACACTAACAAACCCTCTAAAAGGAGGAAAAGATACCACCTACCTTATTTTAGAATGGGTGCAAAAACATCCCTAAATAAGTTCAGAAAATAAATTTCCAGGAAAGGGATAGAGATTGCCACCATCTAGTGGAGTATTTGTAGAAAAAATATCTTATTATTTTTATTTTATTATATATAGGAACTATTCTTTAAACTAGTATGGACACAATATATTTTATCACAATAGCATGAAACAGATACTGTCACATGAATACAAGGTGCACTTTCCACCAGCCCAATCTAATGGTGCTATACAGTTTCAAATAATTCTTTCACAAATTAATGCAATTTAAAAATTTAAACAGTGTGCACATCAATGTACACTATAAACAAAAACTCCATCTCAAGTTTGCTTCAATCAGTGATTGCACACAATTAATGCTTATTTAAACATCATGTATATCAAACAGTGAAATTGTTATATACATTCATTTTATTTTTCATATTTTCAATCCAAAATTCCATATAGTGTTACATATCCCAATGCATTTCGGGAGACCCTTCGTCAGGGGAACACTATCCAAATACGAAGACAAAGCCACAATGAGAAAGAAGTGCCAATCCTATTACGCTGAGTTTTGCCGTATATTGCTACTTTAACTTCTTCCAACGAGGCTCAAATCTCTCGGTTAAGACGGCAACCTCGTAGAAACTTGATATGTCAACCCTCACGTAACATATCAAGTTTCTACGAGGAATTTTGGATTGAAAATATGAAAAAATAAAATGAATGTATATAACAATTTCACTGTTTGATATACATGATGTTTAAATAAGCATTAATTGTGTGCAATCACTGATTGAAGCAAACTTGAGATGGGTTTTTGTTTATAGTGTACATTGATGTGCACACTGTTTAAATTTTTAAATTGCATTAATTTGTGAAAGAATTATTTGAAACTGTATAGCACCATTAGATTGGGCTGGTGGAAAGTGCACCTTGTATTCATGTGACAGTATCTGTTTCATGCTATTGTGATTTGCTATGCCTGACAGAAGCTGGTCAGGGGAACGAGGTGGCACCATTGAGTAAATGTCTAAAAGATTGAAATAAACGTTAAAGTTTTCAGACGATAAAGTTTTTACCTTAGGTGTGCAGGTTATAATTGCTTTTGTCACTATATATTTTACACATCTACATCAAAAATGAATAGCAATCAATACAATGATAATCCTACCCCCCAAAAGTGCACCATAAATCCTGAAATAGGTGTGCTTTGTGACAGGAATTGCTGAGTGGTGCACCTAATTTAAAAAAAAAAGCATATTGGGATATGTTATGTCTATAAAAAATACAAAAAAAGAAAAATATTTTTGATTGTGTACAATAGGAAAATTATGTTGTATAGAAAGAAAACCTATCTAAATATTGGAATACGGATGCAATGTAATGTTCCTATGTCAACTTAAAACACATTTTTGCTATTGCTTGGAAGAGTTAACGGTTGAATATATTCATGTAGGGTCTCCATTCGCAATTCTTTTGGTGGTTCCTGTCCATGTTCACGATTTTAACCTTTTTGCATTTTAAGTATGCTAGTTGAATGAGAATGACTGAAGCGTGGGTGATATAGTGTTTGACTGTGACACTTTTTCTGTTTAGGTTGTTGATGTCTTTTAAGGATTTATGATGAACTTTTGGGGGGTAGGATTATCATTGCATTTATTGCTATTCAGTTTTTCAAAAGAATATGATGTAGACGTGTAAAATATATTGTGTCCATACTAGTTTAAAGAATAGTTTCTATGTATAATAAAATAAAAATAATAAAATATGTTTTCTACAAATACTCGGCTAGATGGTGGCAATCTCCTTTTCCTGGAAATATATTTTCTGAACTTATTTAGGGACGTTTTTTGCACCCATTCTAAATTAAAGTAGGTGGTATCTTTTCCCTCCTTTTAGAGGGTTTTGTTAGTATTACTGTTATTCCCCGATCACCTGCCTATATCTGTTTTTCGGGATCCCTCTTTTTAGTATGTATATCATTCAATTTTTAACCAAGCTTTGAGAAATTATCAGAATTATCTTGCACTTGTCCTGAAATTATTATATAAAAATTAAACAAACATTAGATTTGTGACTTGCTTCTTAATATTTTACAACAACAAAAGTATGTTCTATTTTACTTACAGTTTTTAAATTCCCTTTCAGGGTCTTCCAGAGTTAAATATCCAGGACATGGAAGAAATAATACAGGTAAAAGAAACTTCACCTGCACTTCATAGTTGCACAAAGCATTCTTGGCTCAGACAGAGTATTAACATTGAACAGCAGACACAACATATAACCTTCTCATAGGTATAAATAATGCAAGATGTTTGATGAAATGGAAACAGGAGACAATGAACACATCAGATACTAGACAAGGAGTATGAAAGACAAAGAGGGACATAAGACTGGCTAAAAGACAAATAAGACAGAAGGTACAGGATGACAGAAGACAGGATAAAAAGAGAAATGAAAGCACACATCAGAGGAGAAATGTAATATGGTGTATGCGAGATGCAGAGTACCATAACACAAGTCTAGGGGCATAAGTAAACAAAATAGATGAAACATAAGGAAGGGATACAAAGGTAGATATCAGAGTCAGAGTGGAATAACTGATACAGGACTATTCCAAAAAAGGACAAAAGAGAGCAGAGAATGGAGCAAAAGACAGTGTGGTATAGTAGATGCCAAATAAGGTGTGCATGGTTATCAGGGACAGAGGAAGGAAACACTAGTTGACTGTAGAAACCTTAAGATATACTACATAAGTGGATAGAAATCACATGTGGAAACAGAACAAATGTGCATTAATGGTTTATCATGTGTTTCAAACATTTCCCACCAAGCCAATAAGTGTGTCTTTTTAACAATCTAAGTGTTTCGCAATTGATGTGTGTGTGCATATTTTTTTCTGTTGGATTTCCGTAAGCAAAGAGGGGTACTCTTTTAAAGGTGAGGAGGTTTCGATATATGAGTAAGTAACTACATGTGGGAAAAATGAGCATACATCACAGAGGTGTAAGTGCCTCCCATCTTTAAATTAAAAACATAGTTTGTGAATTAAAGCCTGATGATATAGGCACAACAAATGTTTGAAGCACTCTGAGAACAATATAGTTCAACTTTTCAGAATCAAAATGACAAGGAATTAATTATGATGCAGTCTCAAGGCATTTCGCATTTGTATTCTACTGCTGCAGGGTCATGTTGGGGTTGGTACTGGTAAAATGGGACTAACTGGCACATGGGTTGCAGCACACAGGAAGAATCAGTAAGTGGCATATGAGAATGCTAGGGCAACAAAACAGAGGGCACATTATCATATAAAAATGGTAGTGCCTGGGAGCAGTGCTATCTGCTACTCATCAATGCCATTTCCAGATGCAGTACAGAGGGTGTGGGTGTGGCCAAGAATGCACAGAGAGCCCTTGGGATGATCCCTGGAGCTAATCAGAATATGCAGCCTGTCTTATAAGGTAAGTCAAATCACTTTATTCAATCCTTTTTCATAAAGATCATAAAAGTTCAAATGTACAAATAAGAAACATTCATCATTATACAAAATATACTATTAAAATATCTTATTAAAAAACCATTCATTAAAAACAAATAAAACTTAAAATTCATTCCAGGTTATTATGTGATCTCCTAGTCTTTAAAAAGAGACATAAAAAGATGCAACACAGTAACAAACAAAGTGATCAGACAACTGTAAAAAGTACATCCCTGGGTGACATTGCCTAAAATTGCATTTGTGCATAATTGGCAATATGAATCTTTTACGATGCTCCGAATAAAACTTACAGAAAAAGAAAATATGCAGATTAGATTGCATGGACACACCATCACCTGGGCATGGCGGGAGCTCTTGTGGAGAACAAGTTAGTGCTGGATAGGCCAATATACAGGGAATAAGGTTTAAACAAAACCTAAGTAGTATAAATCTATGGCATTGGTTTGTCACGGACAGTAAATATGATGTTATCCCTTCGTTGGTAATTGGTCCCTCTTAGTAGGTTCTTACCATATATTTTAGGCTGGTAATGATATATCTTTCTTTTGCCTTTAAGATTTAGAAAGCGAGTTTTAATCTCCTTTTAAGAGAAGGTTATACATTTGCTTGGCGTTACAAAGGTCTGTGCTAAACTAGGGAAATTAGACAGTTTTTAACATACATGATCCATGGCATCCTGTGTACTTGTTCAAGAGAAATGCAGTCTTCAATAAACTGATGTGTAAGATTGACAGATTCCCTTCTCCAGCTGGAGTGCCATAAAAGAATTGGGGCCAGGCTAATCTGGTCCGAGATATATGGGACATTCATTTCAGAGTGAAGATTAAAATTTGTCTCATCCGTTAGTACACATTGCTTTGATTAAAAAGCGACAATTAAGCGCGTTAAAATTGCCCAGCCATAATATGCGAAGTATCTGATTACAAGTATTGAATAATGTATTGATCTTTCCCTCAAGTAACTCAACGACCATTGTCATTTCGCCTGCGAAATTGTTATTATTTTAATTAATTATAAGCACAGTATTTCTTCCTGTGCCTTTTAGATGTAATACATTGTATTAAGGGGAATCATTATGGGTGTTTTCATCAATGTCAGAATTCCCCCTTAGCAAGACCTGATTTTGATGGAAGGGCAGGAGTACAAAAGGAACGGTAACCGTCTAGATAGGGCATTTTTCCCATGTCTCTTGAAGACATATCAAATCGAAAGCGGTTATGATATTAATCCATTCCTGGTCAGACAGTTTTGAGCCCAGCCCTGCAATATTCCAGGCAATTAACTTAATCTGGTTGTTTGCTTCCCTGCTGTGCGGGGAATGCTCTAACCCTTCCGTAACAAAGATAGATTCAGGGATGGGAGACGACCCATTAATCCTCAGTCAGTCACAGGATTCAAGATCTACGAGTTCAGTGAATCGATTACTAGTTAGAAGGGGATTAACTGCAGGCTTCACATTGGAAGATTGGATCACTGGATGAACCACAGGGCCCTTTCCCCAAGGGTTATGTTTTACTGGTTTATAAAAGAAGCCTAATGGCAACACAAACATCTATGTATCCGAGGATGGGCCATTGGGTAATAAACTTAAAAGATTCTGAACCATGAGGTGGGATCTACAATTTACTACCACACAATCCCCCCTAAACATGCTATCTGAATTTCTCACCCATAAGGTAGTGTGTCTGTCTCATGTTCTGCATGGATGCCAGAGGCAACACTTGTCATGTACAAGCAGCTGTACAGGGTGTACTGCATGCATTGAGTAAAGATGATCAGAGGGTATCATTTTGTTCTAATTCCGAGCTATTTGCTTGCCTAGGTAAAGTCCTGGTTTTGCTTTTATGACTTTAAAGTGTCAAACGTAAGGCTATGTGGGAAATATGGGTGTTGATATTACAGGGCATGAATGCAGTTTTCAGAAATTATGTGTCACACTGCATCTATGAAAGTCAGTGCCGAAGTTGTGTGCAGGACAATGCGGAATAGGCACTGCTGCACAGACTATTATTGGAAATAGGTGACCCATCAAGCTTTGCAGCTCCAGCAGTTTGCCTGGTCCCCATGCAGCACTGGTTGCCACAATGCCACAACTAAAAGTGTTCTAGTATATTGTTCTTGCTAGAGCAATATTAAGTGTAGTATATGAGAAACCATTCACAAGGAGGCAAAGCCTTCCTAAATATTTACTTAATAAGTTTGTAAAGGAATTTCGATAATTGCCAGGGCTTATATTGTACTATAATTATTTGTTTATATTTTTTATCTGTTGAAATCAATCTATTGAAAAAGAGCACTTCACAAAATGTAAGTGTGTGTTTATGCTTATTTAATTCATTGTTCAATTAAACAATATGCAGCTTTTAAGGGTTAGGCGATCTTTTAAAGGTGACTTCTGAGTCGACCAAATAGTTTATGCCAGGTGATAAACTTGAACAGAATGGACCTCATGGATTAAATGGAAGGACTTCCTCGGAAGTGGAATAATACAGCTGACAGGCAGTAGCATGATAGTGAGAGAAATGCTCTTCTGAAGCCGAATCTATGTTTTATCAACAAAAGATCTGGCTAACACCTAACGCTGCTTATAATCAAACCATAAGTAATCATGATGATGAGATAAGGGACAGAGGAGACAAATGAGGTGAAGGCAGAGAGTAACAACAGACAATAAGCCTCTGGAGAAGGGCACGTTGTGGAAAAATTGTGATATAGGAAACAAATGAAAGGAGATAGATGGGAGAACTAGTTATAAGAGACAGGACAATAGACTATGCACGGAAAAACAAGAAGATTGAATATGCAAGGGCATAGGATAACAACTGGTAATTGAGGTAGTAGGGAGACAAACAAAAGCAGAATAGAAGGTAGAAGAGAGAGGACCTACAGTAGAAACAAGGCACTTGGTTAATTGGCACGAGAAGAGGAAATATGCATAATAATTGCAAATCTAAGTGAAGAAACAGGTACATACATTCAAAGAGGTCATGAGGCAAGCACTGATAAGAGACAGATGAGGATAATTTAGGTTTGTATATAAAATCAAGCATGATTTGAAAGACAGAAAGGCATAATTTTTTCTGTGGTACAGAACTCACTCAAGATAATAAGCTAGATTTGAAAATAGGAGGCTTTAGAGTAAAATTAGATATTTGTTGATCATACATTTATTTTGTTTAAATTATTATTCAATACAAAACTACAATTCATACATCTTTAATATCAATCTTAATTTTCTAAAACAAATCTGTTTCACAGCCAGTTTTAAAAATCACTCCACGGTATGACAAACGAGTGAAGGCGATGACATCTCTAAAGTTAAAATGTTGCACTCAACATTTAACAGATTGCTTTTGGAACAATGGTGGAACTAAATATTTCCTACGTACTACATAATAAAGGTCACAAAAAACATAAAATGTATTGTAGTTTGTAAATTCACAAGGACATAGGCTTAGATCTTGGATATTCCTTCAGCCTTTAGGGAAGGGTAAATATTGAGGGACCACACATATTCTAGATCTAGTCAGCAATTCACATTCATACACATACAATAAATGGCTCAAGCCACATATGACTTTACAGAAGATTTATCAAGCGCCATATTCTCCACTGACATATGCTTCCAACTCAGAAATTCCCTTCTGGCCCACCCCCTTTACTTCATAGAAAGATTCAAAGGTCGCCCATAGATCTCTGTACAGTTTAATTCATAACAGGACCTCTTAACACATTTCCTCCAGATTAGTTTATGACATGTGTTCAAAAATTAAAATAGTCCTTAATAATATATTGATTAAGACTTGACCTATTAAAACTCCACAGAAATATTGGGATGACTGTATATTTATCCTCCATGTTGTCAAGGCCCTGTTTCTCATGATAAATAAAATGTGATGTGCCATGCTATGCTTCCATCAAGTGCCAAGAAAATCTGTTTTCTTCAGCATGTAGGTGCAGGCTGCCAGTATCTGTGGTGCCTCAGACACAAGCTCCATAAGTAACAGCAGAAACTCATTTGTTATTGTATATGCATTTATTAACATCTAATGGATTTTTCCCCATTTGAGATCCAAAATTAAATAAATCTCCTGATGACTGCGAAAATCCGAGCTTTATGGGAAAAAATCACACTCTCCACTTATAATCAATTTCAAATAGGACTCTTAAATAAAATAAAAAAAGCTTAGTATTTATTTTATCATAAGACCATCAAAGGCTTAAGATCTCTATGTAGGGGCCGATTACGATGTTGGACGGAAACTGTTCTTAACAAATCGGTCTCGAAATCGTTTCTGAACGAATCGGGTTCTGCGAGTCCGAATGGCCGATTACGATGCTTCCGAACATCGTTTGGTCAGACTTGCCTTGACTTCAATGGTAGCCTGAGTTCCGAACAAGAACACAGACTCCCATTGAAAAAAGGGGTGGGTGGGGAAATTCTTGCACCCTGTGGTGGGGACCCCATGGTGCCTGCCACATAGTGCACGGTTGGGAAGAGGGTTCCCTTGGATACCTCCATGGGCCCCAACTGGATTCATCCAGATTCCGACAGCCGTTTTGTGCCAGGCAGACCGAATTGGAACGGCTGTCCGAATCAGTCATCGTAATCACTTGTTCTGAAACCGTGTCCATAGAGCTGTACGATTCGGCTCCGAAAGACTCGGGCTGTCAGAATGCCTTTCGGAACCAATTCGGACTGCCCGAACGGTTTCCATGCATCGTATTCGGTCGTTGGGAAATGTGTACCATTCGTTTGGAAACAAGGGATCTGAATCGTATTCTGCAATACCAAATTCCATTCAGAGGCTTTCCGAATGACATTGTCATCAGCCCCTAAGTTGTTTTTGGCCCCATGGTTAAAATTAATGTTTTAGATAAGTTGGTGTTTACGCCCAAATCAGTCATAAAACTGGCTTAGTCAGCTATCAATTTTTCAGGCCATTTGCCATTGTGGACATAAACACCACATCATAAGTGTAAAACAAGATTGATGAATTTGAAACCCACCTTAGGAGTTTCCAGCTTGTGCTCCCTGAGCCATTCATCAATGCGGATAGCGTGAAAGTAAAAAGTAGAGGTATCCATAGCACAGCCCTGTCTTACATCTCTAGATAAATCAAAAGTAACTGTGCATTTTCCCATAACAGTTTATCTCACTTCATCACTTGAGTTAAGATGCAAGCACTTCAGGAAATCAATAATTGCCTGATTAACTCCCAAAGATCTCTCTAAAATGGACCGCTGGTGAGATCTGTTTACTCACTTGAATGCCAAGTTCAAGGCCATAAAGACTGTGTGTAAGGAGTCTTTGAGAATAGTCACATATTTGCTTATAAACAAATCCAAGTTGAGGTACCCTGGAGAGCTCTAAAACCACACTGTATGTCAGTCAAAATGTCATTACTTGAGGCCATTCCTGAATACCATTCATCACAATACGCCTGAGCACCTTGACTGTTAAGTCTAGCAGAGAAATTGATCAATAGTATTTCTGATTTCCTCGGCTACCCTTCTTAAATACCAGAACAATAATTAACTGTGAGCAAGAAGAAGGGAAATTATCAACACAGGCTACATTCAACACATGAGTATGCAGCTGGCAAAATGATCTATAGATGTATATTATGCTTAAATAAATACATAGGTGTCACATTTTGGCCTGGTAATGTCCTTTATAGGTTATCCTTTATAGCACTAAAATCTTATGATAAAGCAGAATGTTACCTAAATGCAACAAAATATAATCTAATTGAACAGGGACCACATGTCTCATTATTAACTCTGGGTCTTCCTTCAGTTCATCCTTAAAACTTTGTTCTTTCTTATTCTGCACAGGGACTGATAGAGGTGTTTTTTGTGACTGGATCTAAAATGTCCTATTTATTTTGATTGGATTATGATCGCTAAAGGTACTTACTATGACTCGATAGTCTCTAACATGTCTGAGCAATTCACTTACCACAATATATATAGTTGATGACTCTTTAAATTCCTATTGATTTTAAAGTAGGAGGACACAAGCCATTATTAGAGAGGTAATAGTTGACAGTACCTAATTCCATTTAATCAATAAACCCAAAAAGAAGAGTTTTGAGGATTTATACCTCCCATAGATTGCTCATAAATTCTATTTTAAGGTATCCAAGCAAATTTGCGAGAAAATTCATGGGTAAACATTTATTTTCATGTTGAAAGCTCCTGCCAGAATAATAGAGACAGGTCTATTTTTATTGTCTTTCCTGTTATCCACTAAACTAGCTAGAATACAAAACAATGTGGCAGTATTTGCAGTGTTAGTAGGAATGGCATTATTGTGATAAAAAAATAACTAGACAGTAAAGTAATGCATTTACTAAACTGAAACTCAAAAATCTGGACAATGTGTAGGTTGCATGATCTAATATTAAGTTTACATTTGATGGTCACAGTGATACATATTACTAGCTCTCTCTTTTCTCTGCCACAAGCAATTTCCTCTGTACTGCATGAACTATAAATCCATTAATATTCATATGAGATGTAGCCCAGGTCTCTAGCAGGAGGACAACAATAAAATTGCAAATAATAGTCAGGCAATCCTTTTTACTTTGGACTTCAGGGCCTCAAAGTTCCAGGACTTAAGGTTGACCTAAGTTGACAGAAAAGTTTGAGAGTTCATGCCTATATCTACAAGTAAATGATCATTGGTGTCATAATTTGATTGGCCTGAGTTAAACCTTTATGAAATATCTTGACTTTGTCTTTCACTGACTCAAAGGATACAATCTATTGGCCAAGGAAAGCATAGTCTTGCAATGCAGTAAGTCGGCATATTTATAACCAATGGGATTTAAATACATTTATGCTTTGAAGAAAGGTTGTCTTATTTTTCTGCTGGGCTTACTTTTTAGCTGGACATAGTTTTAATATAATTTTGTGCAAATGGTCAACTGTCTATCAGGAGTAGGATGAATGGGGTTGCTTCTGAGGGTAGATGCAATATCATTTGCTTTGTCTGACAGGCAGAAGTCACAACACGATTGTCTGGAGCTATTTTGGTGTTTTCCATGGAAGCAGCCATATGAACACTATTGGAAGTTTGACTATTGGTTACAGGTATAGATTTAATACTGGTAGAACATCATTGCACCTTTATAAAGTCAGTAGTCTGGGTAGATCTGTCATCACACCCTCTGGAGGGTTACTGTGAATGAAATGTTTAACAAGATACAGTCTCATTTCAATTGTATCAAACACAGGTAGTAATTGATGTTCTAGTTTGCTGATCAACCCATTCATTAAAAAAATCAAGACTCATGAAGGTGATTGACAATCTGTCTGTGGTAGCTGAGGTAGGTAATTTTCTGCACTAGGTTCTGCTGTTAAGGAAAGTGTTGCCATGTGTACCACAATTTATAAACATGTCTGCAAACTCGGGCTTATGTACCTTTCCATGAAGAGCATGTGAGTTACCTATTTGATTCTTATTAAGGCATTGAGTACCTAATATTACTTGTCTCTGAGCAATATCACCATCTTGAATTGAAGTAATATTATTAGTCGGAACACATGTTCGGACAGTCTTGATACAGCAAACTGTGTCAGCAATTTCATCAGTAGCGGCCTGTGGTGGGAGTGCTGCTGGGCGGGTATGTGGGGTGGGGGAGGGGCAGGGTGGGGGGTAATAAAGTACGGAATATGGCCGAATAGAGGTAAGTAAACATATAAATAAATAAAACGAATTTCGTTGCGCTTGCTGCATCGCATTTGGTGATGCAGCGCGCGCAACGAAATTCGTTTTATTTATTTATATGTTTACTTACCTCTATTCAGCCGTATTCCGTACTTTACTACCCCCCACCTTGCCCCTCCCCTGACCCATGTCACCGCCTGCCAGCACTCCCACCACGGGCCGCTACTGAATTTCATCCTATAAACCACGCATCATCTTCACCATCAGACAGTCAAATGTAAGGTGGGATGCCTTTTTGTTTACCATGATGTTCTTCACCAAAGAATTTGCTGATTTATGTTCAACCTAGGCACACTAATAGGAGGTCAACCGATCCAGAAGAAGAAAGTCAAAATGCAAGAGTTGTGCACAACACAGTCTCTTCCGTCATCTTTGGCCTGTCACTGCACTGTTTGCATCTCACACTGCATAAGACTGCAGCTGATATTAAGGTTGCAACAGTGTGGTGAGTGTAGTTGTAAACAACACAGACTCTGGTAGTCAATATGCCATCCTGTTTTGATCTTCCCTCTTGCTCCTCTGCAGCTCCCCAATCAAACATCCACAATAAAGCAAAATAAAGACAGATAGTGTCAGAGAAGGGATCTGCAGAACCTTTTTTCAAAGAAAGAGTAGTTCAGACATTGGAAAAGCATTTAATAGATTGTCAACGTAAATTAAAGATACCAAAAACTCCTGGCACTGAAACAGTGGAGCAACAGTACTAAATAACATGATTAAAAAAACTGAAGACCATGCATGGTGTATGTCTCAAGAGAAATTAGGGAACTGGAAATTTTAGATGAGTCCGTGGTTCTTGATTGCTGTCTAACTCACCATTTCAAAACACAGTTTTAGCATGGGTATGGTGATATCATACACTTCACCCAGAGTTGTTCATTACAACTATTGACTCATTCTTCCCAGGGGATGCAATGCACAATCAGTGGCTAGGCCTAAGTGGGCTGTAAGGTCCCCTGACGATCTACAATAGTATCAGAAACACTACTCTCTACTACATCGAGCGTACAATGGAGCGTTGAGCACAATAAAAACAGTTCTCACATCCACTTTAAGTAGCACCACACATCATCCTGTAGCATATAGATTTGTAGAGGGACAAATAAGCTAATCCTTATGATGTAATAATACTTGAGTTTACAAGGTTGCACTGATTCTGCTCCTGAAAACAACTCAATTACTGTACCAATTGTTGCACCACTATGCTGGAGTGAATGTACAAAAGTAAATAAAATGTGCACCATATAATTATCCATAGGTTGTATTCACGACACCACTTAGATGACTTAATTTCACTTCTTTTTATGATCTTGTACAGTGCTGCATTGCTAATGTTGTTAAGTTCGAGCTATACAAATATCTAAAAAAATAATTAATGCTAGCATTTGCTACCAGATGCACAACAAACACCACACAAATTTGGCAAAACCGTTCTCCACATTGATATACACACTCAGCAGGATATTTGACCTACACCACCTTTTTCCCAATGAGCAGTATTTAAAATCTTAATAGAGAGCAACAAACCCCCCTGGACGACAATAAACTACATCAACCTGACAATATAAAATAGATGCACTTTTAACACATGTTCATGTTTCCACGTAGGGCAAAACGCCCTACTTGTGGAAGTATTTCAATCTCCAGAACACACACACTGTATTTCATCAACATAAGAGCCAGAATACATGCATTTGGATCCCAGTGTATATATTCTCTTATTCTACACATACCCTACTTTTGTGACCAGGAGTTAACGGTGGGAGATTGGAAGAGGTGAGCACAACCATCATGTTATTTTAGAGATAGTTGCCCTGCAGAAGACTTTTGGAGAACCAGAATAGGGTACCACGCCAACCTGAAGAAAATGCAAATTAGGCATCCTTTTCCTTTTAAGCAGATTCCCTCACTCTGTTTGGTACAGGTACAGTGGGGCTGCTTAATGACTACTCTTTCGATCCCTTCTCAATAGCAGCTTTACATTTTCTCCAGTAAAGATTTTAACCTCCAGTAATGTCTGAAAGGGAAAGTTTTGATAGGGACAAATCACCAACTTTTGCCCAGCCATGGTCAGTCATGAGTGTGTATGCAAAAGGAGCCTAAATACGTTTTTGTTTGTTTTGTTTCAAATGGAAAATTATTTGATTGTGCTGCCGCATTGACCTCCCGTATCCAATTTTCCTTAATTGCTGGCATTTTGCTAAGTAGGTATTTCACCTTCCCATTTATTTGGTTCGGACCATTTACAGCCTTGCAGTGGTATTGCTGTTTTCGTTAGTTGTTGCACAGGTATCATGTGCATTTTTGCTGTGCAAATCCTTGCTGCCTGTGTCAAGCTACCAAGGTTAAGACTCTAGTTCCTCAGAAACTAGCTGACCTTTTAACGTCTCAATAAAGCATTAAACAAGAAATGTGTTGTCCATGTCAGTTCCAGGATATGCAGAACTCCAAGCACTACAAGAAACATTTCACAAGTGCAAAAAAGCGATCATAGTTAATTATAAATGCTTCCTATAAAAATAGAAAAACAAAAAAACATGTATGCAGTCAGATGCATATCATGAACTATACACCTCTGCAATGGGCAACATTTAGATTGATCATATGTGTCAGATCAACATCTTTCACAACCCTAAAGTCAGGAATTACCACTGAAACACTTATCAGGGAATCCCCAATGCATTCCTATGGGAGGACAACCTCACAGTAGTGAGAAACTAAAATGGCTGTTTGTCACTACCAGGACATGTCACACACTTAAGGTACATGTCCTACCTTTTACCTACAATGCACCCTGCCCATAGGGCTAGCTAGGGCCTACCTTAGGGGTGACTGACATGCAGTAAAAGGGGGGTCACAGGCATGGCACACACTTTAGGTGCCACATCACAGCGGCAGTAACACTGCGCGCACAGGCCCTGCAATGGCAGAGGCCTGAGATAGGTTTGAAAGGCTACTTTGGTGGGTGGCGCAATCAGCGCTGCAAGCCCACCAGTAGCATTTAATTTACCAGCCCCGGGTATATGAGGTACCACTTTACAAGGGACTGACAGGTAAATTAAATATGCCAAACAGGTGTGGACCAATCTTTACCATATTTACCACAGAGAGCACACGCACTTTACACTGAACAGCAGTGCTAAGGTGCCCAGAGTCCTAAAACCACCAACACCATGTCAGAAAAAAAGGCTAGGAGGAAGGCAAAAAGTTCAGGGATGACCCTGCAAAAAGGGCCAAGTCCAACATCATTACTTTGAACATTAAGTTAAAAAATGCGCACTGACATTCAATGTTCATTGATGGCAAACCTGCTCAGTGTTGTCTCTTAGTATTCATGCATGTCATCCTTGCATGCTGTGAGTTGTTCTATAAGATGCCCTTATGTAGTAATAGATTCACATTTATTGAAAAATTTACAAATATAGAAAATCAGTTGCATGCATGTCAATATTTCAGTCTTCGAATGAAATATTTAATGTACTGTAAAGGAAAATCTTATTAGATTTCTGTATGAAATACTTTAATGTGCTTCATTTGTTATTGAAAAGTGAATTCATTATACAGGCATGTATAATAGATTGGCTGATGATGGGATAGGTAAAGACACACATACCTATATTGCAAAAATACCAACTAAATGCAGCAAACATACACATAACTTTGCCTTTCTCTCCATAATTTAGGGACGAGGTTCAGTTACAGACTTGGAGAGTGAACAATGCGAGGATTTCATCATCTCCATGCTGGATGGTATCATCGAAATGCTGGTATGAATAACTTCTCTTTTCCAAATAATTTTGACCCGTTTACTACATGCAAGATACAGAAATATTCAGTGCAGCTCCTAAAATTGTATAGTCTTTGCATTTACGGATGGCCAAAATTATATATTTGTGGGTATTTCTGAGAGTAGAACAGATCAATGCTATGGGACACAGAGTTTTGTTCTATATTGTTATGAGCATCTATATAGTACGCCGCGATCACTTGTGTCACCTCAAATTTATATACAGTCCTTGTTCAAGTTGTTGGAAGGCGGGTGTCTCTTGAGTGTATGTGTGGAGTTGTCTATGGCTGTTGTGTAAACTGTGGGGAAAGCAGTGGGTATTTTGTGTAGGGAAAAAGAAAGGTATGCTGGGGAACAAAGAACAGGGGGGCAGATTTACAAGAAAGTGATGCATCTGTACAGATGCGTCACTTTCCCTGCGACACCCTTAGAAACCCTTGCGCCACCATAGATGCGCCGTATTTACAATACAGTGCACTATGGCGCAAGGATTGACAGATGCGTCAGAAATTCTGATGCATCTGTTGGCGGAAAAGTCACGCATTGCTGGAGTCGTGTCGCAAGCACGACGCAACTCCAGCAATGCGTGTTGAGGCCTATTCCCACTACACTGCATCACTACTTACGCCTGCTTCAAGCAGGCGTAAGGTTTTGACGCAGTGGCGTCCTAAAAGTGGCGCAGTGAAATCTTGTAGATTTCACTGAGTCACTTTTACGAGGCCTTCCTGCGTGGGAACGCCCATCCTGCATACATTATACCTGACACAGGTATAATGTGACGTAGGGCTTTACAACGTGACGCATCTCCCTAGATGTGTCACGTTGTAAATAGGCCGCATTGTTTGCGCCGCTTTTGCGTCAAAAAAGTGACGCAACTGCAGCGCAAAAGTCACGCAAGGGTCTTGTAAATCTGCCCCAGGGTTTTCACCGTGCAAAGCCTTGGTACAAGTTTCAAGTCACAGCAGTTCTCAAGTGCATGGATCTTTGTCTCGAATTGAGGGTTAACATCAAGAGTTGAACAGTATTTAAAAAATAGTGAATAGCATTTTGCCACACAAGAATGACAGAGAGTAGTAGGGTTGCACACCAGAAAGGTTTATTACCAAATTAGCAAAGTTACAAACTCAAACCAGTGAAATTAGTCATAAATCAATAATCACCTGGTTCCAGCTCAAGTCGATATGTTAATTAAAAGCAGGTCAAACTAGCAAGCGTGAAGTCAGGTTATTTAAAGCTAGGCATATGTAAAATTAATAAGAGGCAATTTCACTAAGTAACACTAAGCTAAGGCTTCAAGTGAGGTTGAGAAAATGTAACCAGCATGTGCCAGCAAATGAAGGCTCTAATGCAGAACCAAATAAATGTTCTATTCAGACAAAGGAAAAATGTATTTGCTCAAGAGATTAACTCCATGAGCAGAAATAAAATAAGCATAGGTACTCAAGAGGCACTCGGGCTTCTGCCTTTAAAGGTGGGCAGGAGCAAATGTAACTATTTTGCTAAAATAGCTAATCGGTTCACAATTAAAACATACAATTCGGCAATGCAGATACTCCTTTCTGTTCCCACAGAGAAGGTACAAATCAAAACGAAATATTCACAAACCTCTGGTGTTGGCCCTCTTCCCATGACTCATGCAAAGGTAGATTTCAGGTTTGCTACCTTCAAAGATCTCTTGAAAGGGAGGATGCATGTCAGTTGGTCTGTCTCACGCAGAGGTGTTAAGATTTACTGTTCAGCTTGTTAAAAGTTACATTCGGTGACCTTTACACAGAATTTTAACAATAACAGCACCGTTCTAATGTGCATTCTGTTGAAACTGGGCTTCTGAAATTAGAAAAAAAGGAGCACAGCAAGCAGAAACACAACATTTATTTTAATATAGCCCTTGAGATTTAAGGCCTAAAGTGACTATGGGTAACATTACGTGAACACACTCTATGACTAATTATTAATGTGCAAAATACTACTTATTGTCAATCTAAATATGAAATAACAGCTGGATATAATTGAGCAATGCTTATATATGATGTGGATTAGCATGTTATCAAAATAAATTAAAAAATAATTTCAATGAATCACCATGTACATAGATCGCTATGAACCATTCAGGGTGCATAGGCAAAACAGTGATGCAGATAAATGGGTATTTGAAAATATTATGCTATAGTATTATGTTTTTCGATATTACCCCCGTCAGAATGACCACAGGGGTTGGAGATTTTTGTTACAAACCATTTTCTGTGGTTGTTTACTAGGTTGTGGTTCTTCTTAGATCCTTTTCCTATATGCTCTATGCTCTATGGGCTTTTTTGACTCCTCTATCCGCCAGATGATAGTACAGGCTTCTGTGCTGTCAAGATTGGACTATGCCAGTGTGCTCTATTTGGGCACCAATAAGGCCGAGATCGCTAGATTGCAGAGGGTGCAAAATGTCGCCGCTAGAACCCTTCTTGCCATGCCCAGATGCTGTTCCACCTCCAGCACTATCCGGCGGCTACACTGGCTGCCAGTAGAGAGGCGGGTGGAGTTCAAGTCTCTCTGCTTCGCGTTTAAGATTCTGAAATGCCCGACCCCTGGGGTATTATCTGATCTACTCTCTGCCTATATTCCCATGCGTCAGTTACGTTCTGCAGACCAACAGCTTGCTTGCATCCCACGTGTGAGGAGAGCCCGCGCAGGTGGGCGATCTTTCCGCGTGATGGCGGCCAAGCTGTGGAATGGCCTTCCATGCCAGATACGGAGCATGGACAACTATTTTGCTTTTCGAAAGGCACTAAAAACCCACCTATTTCCTTACTAGGTTACCTGCTCCCCTGACTGCTATTTTCATGTTTTTTCTGGTTTCTTTTCTGCTCTGCTAGATGGGATTCTCGCAGTCAGTTGCTACTATTGCTCTTAGCGCTGGGACGCCCCTTTGCTGGGGCAGCTGAGCGCTTTACAAAACTGCTTAACATAACATGTGCTAGGTTCATGAGTGAGTGGCTCACATAGGAGGCAATAATAGCCATGTTTGCTTTCCCCACCCATACCATATATTTGAATAAACAATAGAGGTTCTGCCTTGGAAGTGAGGCTCACTCTTGGTTAGCAGGTTTGAAGCTTGTGTTGCAGGAAAGTCATGCCACATTATCAATTGCCTGATGTGCAAGTGAGAAGTGAAGGCCCTGTTTCTGGTGACAGGGAGCCAGTGAAGAAATACTAATAAACTTGATTTTTTTCTTTCTTTCTAGCTGGGTCTCTTAGAACAACTTCTTGGTCCATTGTCAGGGATACTGGTAACTTCTTTTTATTCTTCTTGATTGTGAAATAACATTATCTTTGTAGTCAGTAATCATGTGAGAAACTAATGCTGCCTACTGTCAGCCAGCTCACTCAGAGGTTAAGTTAATGGAGATAACAAAACATTAAAAGTCAAACATTAGAAGTTGAGCAATGTGCTCAGGATCTAACATCTGTAGAAAGAAAGATATATTTTAGCAAGAAAACAACTATGCACAATAAGAATTTAGCTAAAGTATTTAATTTGAAGTATTTTGATCAATGCACCGTAGGCTTTATGGTGGTGGGTGTACATAGGTATAACCTAATCATTCAATTAACTATTTTAAAATCTATTTTATTTAAAATCTCCTTACATATTTTTCTTCATGACATTTAGGAAATACTACCCACAATTTTGATATTCATTGTTTTAAGAAAGGCAGAATATTAGGACAATGCTATCCACCATTTTAATATTCACTGATTTAGCAGTGGTAAACCGTCAAAGTGTGAAAATCCTATTTTTTGCTAATTTATTTTTAATCTTTGGTTTTGTCATTGATTGATCATCTTTGTAACCAAGATCTTTTTGCTCTAACACAGGATACATTTAGTGGACCCGATGGACCTCTTGGAGCCCTTACAGGATCTCTCCTTGGGGGAGAAAATGGTCTCCTTGGACAACAAAATGGAGGTCTTCTTGGAGCGCTTATGAGTGGAGAAAATGGAAATGTTTTGGAAGGGCTTATGACAGGCGATAGTGGTGCTCTTCTTGCAGGACTTACCAGAGGAGAGAATGGTGGTCTCCTTGGAGAACTGCTAAGAAAAGGAAAGGAAGTACTGAGTGGACTTCTTGGAGAAAATGAAGGACTAAAAGGCAGTGGTGAAGGTGAAGGGAATACTAGTGGATTTCCAGGGAAAGCTAGTCAATTAGGTGGTTTTGAAAAAGGAAAAGATGGAGGCCATGTAAATGGACATGCATATAGAAATTCAAAGGAAATATTGGTTGAAGAATCCGGAATTATAGAAGGCATTACTGAAAGTATTCAAGTTGATGAATCACTTACTAGTAAAGTAAATGGAGGTTCAGTTGGAGGCAAGAAGGTCAGTGTTCCATGGGATAATAATAAAGGAGACTTTCCTGAAGGAATTATTGGCGGGCTGACAGAGCAAATGAATGAAGAAGATAATGTAGTTTCTGGAGATGCCTTTGAAAGAAAGGAAGTTTTCAGAGGACCCATCGACACAGATATTGAACCAACAAATGATGAACCTTATATAGAGCCCCCAGGCAGAATTATAGAAAAAGAAGATGATGTTCTTGATGGGGAAAATAGAAAAATAGGGGAACATGAAAATATTGGTGAGGACGACATTCATAGAAACCTTATTGGAGAAGTTGGAGTTGTTGGGAGACTTACTAATGAATTTGGAGAAAAAAATGGTATTCACGCTATACATCTTGGAGGTGTACTTAGTGACAATATTAATAATCCTAAAGACAAGCATGGACATTTTAGTATAGAGGACGGAGTTCTTGAAATCAATGCTGGAGGTAGTAATGAAATTGCTGACAATCTTGGTAGCTTGACAGGAGGGACTCTTGAAGGTATTGATGGAGATGCTCTTGGGAGTAAAAATAGTGACTTATTGAAAGAGCTTGAAGGTAGGATAATGGGTCGGAAAAATGTGAAACAATATACAGAAACTAGGGGTGTTACTGGTGGTGATGAAGTTTTTGAAGTACTTGAAATTGAAAATGAGATTGACATTGAGATTGAAGGAAAAAACTTAGTCAACACCAATGGAGGTATAGTGGAAATAGGTGGTGAAGTTGCAGGGGATATAGATGGAATACTTTTAGGGTCAGAAATAGGAGACCAGTTTGATGAAGTGGAGCAAGTCCTTGGGGTTCAAGACAAAAGTGCTATTGGAAAATTCAGAGGTGGGCCTACATACAAAATTCAAGAAGAGGACGGACATCTTAAAAGTGTTACTGATGATAGTAAAAGTGCTGAAGCAATTATTAGCAATAATTATGCTGCCAGCGATGGAGTGCTCATAGTTGGAAATGTTGGTCAGAGAGATGGAACTCTTTGGGATTCTCTTGGAGAAAATTATGGAGATTTTTCTGGAGGAGATAGAGCCGGAATTATAAATGAAAATTTTGCTGATGAAATTAGATCTCATGAACTACTTAGAAAAGAAGAGGTTGTTGAGTATAATGGAAGTACAAATGGAGATAGTGAGGATTTGGGGAGACTTAATGACAACATTAATGAAGAAGATGTGGTTATTGGAGGATTTATTGAAATAGTTAGTGGTGGTGTAGAAGTTGTGGGAGGAAGTACTGATGGTGGGAGTGGACAAACCATAGTTGTTCAAGAATTTAATGGCAGTGGGAATGAAAGAGGTAGGTTTGTTGGAGATTTTATTGAGAACATTAATGGCGAACATGTTGTTGAAGGACGTAACGAATATAGCAGGTATGGTGGGAGAGGTTTAGAAGGATTTATGGAGGAAGGTAATGCTGATGAAGAGCTTGATGATAATACTACTGGGAAAGGTGGAATTGCAGGAAAACATAATGATAATGTGAGGAAGTTAGACGGAGTTGAGAGAGAAATTATTAGAAGTGGTAGTGAAAGGAGAGGAGTTGTTGGAGAACCTAATGGTAGTGCTAGTGAAGAAACAGGTGGTTTGGGGATTAATGACAATCTTTTTATGGAAAGAGGACTAATGGGAGAAATTGAAGGGAGAAGTAGTAGTGGAAGTAAAAGTGGAGATGATAGCGCATTCCTGAACAGTATTACGAGAGGAGAATCAGTTGTTGGTGTGCTTAATAGCGAGGACAATGGAGAAGACAGAAATGTTGGCCAACCTGACAACAAGTTTAATAGAGATGGTGGGTCTAATGGGGAATTTAGTGGTACCAGTGGTATAAGAAGAGGAATTGTTGGAGGATTTGGAAACACAAATGTTGGAATAGGTGGATTTTTTGGAGAGCTCAATGATAATGTTAGTGAAGAAAAGGTTACAGGAACCTTTGGAGGGCTTACACGTGGGTTTACTGGAGAAAAACGTGGAGGGCTTGGGGATAAAAGTGTGAGCGTCTTTGGGAGACTTGCAGGAAATGTTAAGAGCGGAAATCTTGGAGGAGAAGCTGATCTTTTTGGAGGCATTATTGGAGAAATCTGAATTTAAGGGAGACATTCCTGATTGAAATCAAAGAGGTGTGTACTAGTCAAACGTATTTTCTTATATGTATTTTCATATGCACAATTGTCTTGCTATTTCAATGAAAATGTTTTTGATACTACAATGCCATTTACAGTGATAGTTTGTATTAGCAGGTTTAACTCCTGCTATTTAAAGAGTTTCTAAAAGGCAGGGAAAGAGTTCAGTAGGACAATGCCAATATTATATTTCTCTAGAGAGAACCAATGCAAACTTTTTTTAAAACATCTGTTTATTAAGTTTTACAAAGTGATTACAGTTTATAGCCATGTATTTTCTGTCAAAGCTGCAAACACTTTTGGTTGGTAAGTTTGTGGATGCAGAAGTCGATAAGAAAAAAAATAGCATAAAAGAGCAGACAATTTTCATATGCTTCTGCACCTTACACGGCATCAAAATTCTACAAAATATCTTACAAGGGTGAGGGTTAAGTCGGTCTGGCATTATCCACGTGTTACATTCTAATAACTAATCATGCATATAAAACATTTACTTTACAAAACTTTTTAACAACAAGACTGTCTATTGGTAAGAGACAGGCTATGTGTTCATTGGTCAGGTCAATCTGGTGGCAGGCAGGCATTATATACTTTCTATATTTATCAATGTTATTGCAAAGGCCATCTAGGGGTCACCAAGTAGGGTTGGAGGTTTCTGTCTCCGGGCGGAACTTGGCTATGGATTGTTTTCATTTATTTCAAAGAGGGGGTTCAGGATGTCGCAGGGGAGCTATCACCTCCAGCTCTGTCCTTTGCTTCCCATTCCCGCACTACCTCCGACCATAAGTCCGCTATAGGGGGGCGCCTCATTCCTCTGCTGTCCTCCTCTATCAGTGCTCTGTCTTCCGCCCGGGCCCAGGCCGTAACATCTTTTTCCCATTGCAGGATGCCCGGGCCAGTGGAGGATTTCCATCTGAGAGCTATTCTCCTCCTAGCCAACACCAGGGCTAAATCTATGAATCGGTTTCCTATTTTTTTAGGTTTAGGCCTATGGAATAATCCCAGCACGCATGCATCCATTGTGCACGGGATAGTGTGTTCTAGGACTGTGTGTAGTGACCCAAGTATGTGATGCCAGTATTCAGATAGTGATGGACAGTTCCAGACCATATGTTTAAAGTCAGCATCTGGCTGTGCACAGCGCGGGCATTGTTTGTCAGTGCTGCCCCATATTATATTAAGTCTGCGTGGAGTGAGATAAGTCATATGAAGGATGTTAAATTGGGTGTATTTGAAGCTAGCGTTTCTCGAGACCATCTTGGGTAGTCTCAGCGCTCGCTTCCATTCTGCCTCGGCGATGGTGCGCTCTACGGTTAGTTCCCATTTCTGTCTTAGTATGGGTAGCTGATTCTCAACCATGTCTCTCAGGGCCCAATAGAGCCATTTAATAAGATGTCTTGCCGATCCCAGTGTGATCATGGCATGCAGAAGCCAGTGTGTATTTGGTACATGTTTTCCCGCTCCCCATAAAGACTGGAAAGTTTTCTGCATCCCGTGATAAGTCAAGAATTGCCCACGGGGAAGATCGGACTGGGAAAGCAAGTCCTCCAGGGGGATCATTGTTCCCTCTAGGTATAGGTCCCCTGCTCTCGATAGGCCCGCGTTTTCCCACTCCCTTAGTTAGTTTGCAAGAAAGGAGGAGGTTTTGGCATCTCCTCTCGGCAGTCCCACTAGTGGGAGGTCAGGTGAGTACAGTGTGATTTCTGGCATTCGCATAATGCTTCTACGCCAGCATTTCAGGGCCACTGTGGCCACGGCACCCTGAGATCGGACTTGCTTCCTAAGAAGTATCAGCCAAGCCAGCAGTTTCATTTTAAGTCAGTGCCGGGCGCGTAGTCAAATGTCTCCAGCCCAATCCCCTCAAGCCATTGAGCCAACTACTGCAGTTGGGCAACCAGGTAGTATGCCTCAAGATCCGGGGCTCCCAAACCCCATTTTCTGGCAATCTCCGGGTGATAGCTAATGACACTCTGGCTGCGGCCCCGTCCCACATCAAGTCTCTCAGTAGCATGTCTAATTCTTTAAACCAGGTCCTCAAAATGACCACCGGTAGGTTTGCGAAGAAATAAAGTAGGCGTGGTAGCATACCCATTTTAGAGAGCGCTATTCTCGACATGGTGGGAAGTTTAAGGGAACGCCAGAATGCCACTGCTGATTTGATTGAGCGACGAGCTGGGTTTAGGGTATGTTCTAGGAGGTCGTTTTGGTCATGGAATATTTGGCTTCCTAGGTATCTAAAAGACTGGGGGGACCACCAGGTGCCGGCCGGGAGTGTCAGGGGGCAGGAGGCTGTAGGGTCCAGGGGGAAGACATGTGTCTTATGGCGGTTCACCTTCAAACTGGTTAAAATGGTGTAGGCATTTAAGATATCCATTGCATTTGTTATCCCCCCTCACAATTCTGCAGATACAGGAAGATGTCGTCTGGGTAGAGGGATATCATGTATTCCCTCCCGTCCAGTGTCAGGCCGAGATGGCTGCACTCTGCTCTGAACTGCACAGCTAATGGCACCATAGCCAGCGTGAATAAGAGGGGTGATAGTGGACATCCCTGCCTGGTTCCTCTATATATCTCATAGGAGTGTGAGATTGTACCACCCATCTTAACTCTAGCTAATGGGAGAGTGTACAGTAGCTCAACCCACCTGATCCATTCCTCCCCCTGCCCCATGGCATGCATTACCTTCAGCAGGAAGTCCCAGCGCAGGGAATCGAAAGCTTTTTCGAGGTCCACTGCCATAACCACCGCGTTTGGGTAGTTCAAGAGGTCTCGGTGAAACAGTGTGTAGTATAGCCGTCTAAGGCTGCCCGATGTGGATCTAGTGGGGATAAACCCATTCTGGTCTGTGTGGACTAGCGCACGCATGTGCAGGAGCAACCTGCTGGCTAGTATTTTGCTCAGTATTTTAAAGTCAAGGTTTAACATTGATAGTGGCCTGAATTCCGTGACCTTAGGGGTGACTATTTTAGTCTTAGGAATGGCCACTACCAGGGCCTCTCTAGTTGTTGTTGGCAAGTGGCCACGGTCCAGCGAGTCAGCATACAGCTGCACAAGGTGGCGTGCAAGCTGGTCGTTGTATGTCGCATAAAATTTGGCTGGAAGGCCATCTGGACCAGGGGTCTTCTCCTTTGCCAAGTCCTTAATCGCTGCTCTGATTTCGTGTATACTTATAGCACCCACCAGGTCTGTCAATGGTCTGTAATGGGTTTTTGTCCAGGTAATCACCAGGTATAACCGGTGGGCGCTCATATAGAGTCTTATAATAGTGTATTAAGCATGCATTTATTGTTTATTGTTTTAGGGGAGTAGGTCGTGGTACCATCTCTGTTCTGCAGTTTAGTTATGGGGGACCCCCTAGAATCTGGTTGGATTAGCCAGGCCATCAGCCTACCTGATTTCCCTCCCTCAATGTGTTGTTTCTTCCGATATTCTTTACAATCTAGAATCCGCAGTCTGTCCAGCGTCTTGTTGTAGGTGCTCTGGGCTCGTGATAGTTTTGTGTGGGTGTCCGCTGATGGCCCCAGCCTAAACTCAAGCGCATGGATCTCAGTGTCCCGTTGCCTGAGTTCATTCATGAACTCCCGTCTAGCCCCCACCGTTGCCCCCATACAGTGTCCCCTGATGACCATTTTGAAAGAATCCCACTCCACCAGCGAAGAGCTGGCCGTTCCCTGATTGTTGGAGAAGTAGTCAGTTATAGAGGTTTGCAATGATTGTCGGAAGCATGTGTCTTCCAGCATAGTGTCGTCTAAGCACCAAATCTGAATAGCTGTTGTTTCAGGTGTTAGGGAGAGCATCGGAGCAAGGGACTATGGTCGGACAGTGTACGTCCCAGATATTCTGAGTTAGACATTTGTGTGCCTATATGGGATGAGCAGAGGAACATATCCAACCTGGTGTGCAGATCGTACAGGGGGAATAGAACGAGTAGTCCCTAACCTGGTCATGGTACAGTCTCCATTTGTCTACTAAAGCCCAGTGTTTTACCCAAGTTCTAAGAGCCTTCACATTGGAGTTAGCCAGTGCACCATTCAATGGTGGTGTGGATCTGTCTATAGTGGTGTCTACTACACAGTTATAGTCCCCCCCCCAACACGACGTCTTGTGTGATCATCTCTGCAAGCGGGTTGGAGAGTTTACGAAGAAACTGCTGTTGCTCTTGGTTAGGGGCGTAGATGCTGCCCACTGTTATCTCCTTGCCAAATAACCTCCCCTTAATCAACACATATCTGCCTTCGGAATCGATTAGGGTTTGTATCACATCAAAGGGGATTCCAGGGCGTACCCACACCTGGGACCCCCTGGAAAAGGCAGAATATGATGTAGCATATAATTGGCCTCTCCATCTACGTCTGAAGCGCTGTCCTTCATTGAGGGTCAGGTGTGTCTCTTGGAGCATGACTACTTGTTCCCCTCCCTGCGCCTAATGTAGCTGAGTATGTTGTAGCATTTTGCTGGTGAGCACATGCCCCTAACGTTCCAGGTAAGGAACTTTATCCCTCTAGGGCCTGCGCTTGTATCTGCCACGTGAGCCTAGCATTGTGAGCTGCCTGCCGTAATCTGTTGCGATTATGTCTTATTACCTGAGCACTCATACAAACTTTGAAAAACCGAACACCCCAACCCGAGAGCAGCAGAGCAACCGCTAACCGCCCAAACTTACGAACCAAACAGTACATGGAGTCAGAACGCCACCTTCAAACCGCTAGGCGAAGCCTTCTGGTGGAGGTGGGTGTAGAATTCAGGTGAGGCAGGAGCGCCTTGTCCAGGCTCTATCACATGCTTGTGCCCTCAGGCGGTGGCACTGAGTCCCTAGTTTGTATCTATAGCTTGTGGCGCCCCCACTACCGGGTTCGGTGATGGTCCTGCTTCTGCTGCATGTATTCTCGGGGGTGTAGGATATATGCCAGTTCAGGGGATATCCCAGAAATTAGCCTCAGCTAGGTGAGGTCATCTGCTAATCGTCAAGTGAGCTTCGGCAAAGGGGACTCAGTTTCGAGGGAGTCCCCAGATTCATCTGATGCATCAGCAGATACAGCCGATGTCCCTAATGTTTTACCCAGGTGCAAGGGAGAGATGATTTGTGCCACTGCTTGCAGCGCAGCCTGTCTGTCTTGGTAGGTTTGCTAGGCCATGGGCTTTCATGTTTGAGTTGCCTTTCGGCTGCGCTTTGGTCTCCATCTGCGTGGCTGTAGCCCCGTCTCTGTATGTAGCCATCCCTTAGGTACAGGCGCACCTTTCTTATACGCCTCCATCCAAGTCCAGACCTCCTCCCGGGAGTCGCAGAACTGCGAGGTTCCATCAAGCATAATTTTCAGCTTGGCTGGGACTATTAGGGAGTATTGTATTCCTTCTTCCGTAAGGGCTTCTTCAGCCTCGAGAAAGGATGCCCGCTGGGCCTGCACCCTAGCTGTAAAATCTGGGAATATGGACACCTTTCGGTTTTCCAGAGGAGCATGTACCGGTCTCTAAAATGAAGAAGCCTGGCAATTACCGGTCGGGGGGCTCCCCGGGGCAGGAGGTCGTCTCAGCACTCTATGTGCCCTATCCAGAGCGAAGAACTGAGACAGGAGTTCTGGGGCTACAACGGAGCGTAGCCATGTTTCCAGGAATTCCACCATATTAGATCCCTCCGCCTGCTCCGGAATCCCTATGAGGCTGATGTTGTTTCTATGATTGCGGCCTTCTGCGTCTTCCGCCCACCGCTCAAGGAATGCACTCTGGTGGCGAGGTCATCTATCTTGGCAGCGAGTGTTCTTTGTTCCGGCTGTATCTCAGTTATTGCGGATTCAGTTTCCCGGACTCTGACCTTCAACTTTCAATGTTCTGCTTGTAAGAGTCCCAGACCCACGAGACCACCCCAATGTCCTGCTGTAGGGTGTTCTTGGTATTGGCGATGGCCGCCAGCACTCTATCCAGGTATGAGTGGAGGGAATCAACATCGCCAGTGCTCTCATTGCCTCCTCTCTCTTACGCTACAGGCGAAGGTTCCCTGGTAGCAGGCTGGGTGGCCCCAACTTCTGCTTCGGGTTAGGCATCCTGTCCTCTAGTAGGTCCTTTTGTGATGGTTCTTGCGTCTAGGGTCACCGTGAGAGGATCTCCCCCAGGCCCCAGCGAGGCACCGATGTCTCTCAGCTTCGCGGCTGGGCTACTTCTGGGTGGGTTTTACCCCGCTCCCTATGCAGTGTGCTCGCACGTGCAACCCTCAATGTCGTCTCAAGCTTGTCTTAGTGTGGGGGGAGATCGCCGCTGCCCCCCATTTCCGGGCTTCCCCATGGGTTCGGGTGAGGGCTATTGTAGTACCCTCTGGGGCCTAGCCCGGTCGCCCCGTCCACGGCGCCGTTCCCAACTCTCCCCAGGCCTCCGTCAGTTGCTTGGCCACAATCTCGGCAGGCACACCCGCTAAAGTTAGAGGCCAGTCGTCACCATTCTTGACCAGTTCCCAGGCGTATTTCGGAGGGGCAACATCTCCCTGGGTCGAGCAAAAACTCCTGGTTCTGACCTCTACCCACCACCGACTCCGAGGAGGTCCAGGCACTCCCCAACACAGACTGCTGCACCTCTGGCCCTCCTCACCGAGAAAGACCTCCGCTGCTGTCTCCAGATAAGTCAGAAACAGAAACACAATGCGCCTATGCCCAGCAGCAGCCATGCTGGCACCACCTCCAGTTCCGACTCCCTCTCAGCTGTAGGCCGCTACTTCTGTCTGCCCAGTCCTGGGCGCTTGACTTTCTGTCACAGTCTGGATGCTCCTCGGCCATCGCCTAGATCTGCCCCCAAACCCAGCGTCGTCACAGCCTTCTTGGCTGTCCTGGAGCAGGATGTTTCTCACCGCCTCCAGCTCCACCCTGCCGTATGATGGCGCCCGAGGCCTCGGATCAGTCTGTCCCTTGTCAGGCCCTGCATGGCGTATAGCTTGTGGGGTCTCTCAGGGTCCTCGCCGCCAGGTCTCCACCTCCGATCCGCCATCTGATGCCCGCTCCGCACTCCGAGTTCTTCAATCGCTCGTATGAGCCTAAGGCAGAGTCCAGTGAGAGACACACTGTGCAGGAGGTAAGGCACTGCCTCTGGGCCTCTCTCTTTGTGTTCATCTCTTCTCCTGCAGGCCTCTTTCTGAATTGAGTGCTCCCTCTATGCTAGTGCTGCAGTCTTGACCCGGTGCCCTTGCGTTCCCCGCCTCACCTACTACGCATCTGTTCCAGGATTGCTTCCTCTTCCTTTCTGCTGCTGCTCCGGGTGTGTAACCCCTACCTGGGGGATTGCGAAACCCGCTGCTTGGGTGGGAGTCACCGGGGCTGTTGTAGGCCAGACCGGTGTTTCCAGCATGCCTGTCTAGCATGTTTGCGAGCTAGGCCGCGCCCTCTTCGCTTCCACTCTGGTTTCACTCTTCGGATCTGCTCCACGGCAGTTGCGGACCACCGCTGTGCCCCCCATGTTATAGTGTGGTGTGGGAGGCTGTATCTGCGCCTCCGAGTCAATGAGTGCCGCAATATTGACAGGATTTCTTGCGGGCCAGGACGGAGCTCCAAGCTCACACGTCCACCATGCTTGGTGTCTAGGCCACGCCCCCCAACCAATGCAAACGTCAGCAGAGCCCCTGACATTTGTTCATGGAGATCTGGTTCAATGAGTCCTCTGTGTATGATATTTCCAACCCTCTCTCCTAAGCATGAGATCTTGTGCAAAAGCAAGTATAGTGGTTGATTTCAGCAAAGTGATTAAAGGCTCATCCTTTCTTGAGTAGTATCTATCCATCTATACTTCTTTCTGCTCTTGTGCTGTGGGTCTATCGCCCTCCAAGAAATCACTACCTTCCCAGGTGATCCACTGACCTTGCTCATTACATGCTATCAATTTCAGTAGCTGGTGTCCACGCTGAGGGTTTGGGCAGGGGGGAGGGACGAGGGGAGACTAACAACAACAAAAAACAATAAACATTTTTTTTAAAAACGTCCTGCCGCACTGCTGCTCTTCTCCTTCTCGCCAGCATATTACTCCCAGAATCCCCTGCAGCCAATCCTGATGCTGCTCTCATTCATCAGAGCAGTGTCACGATTGGCCTGAGCGCCCTCAATTGAGCGCTGATCAATTTTCAATGATGCCGGTATAATGAGAGTCCTTAAAACCTTGGCCAATGATACCTTTTTTCCTTACAGCCAACGTATCAGTGGTAAAATGGACATGTTGAGTACTCCAAATTAGTTAATATCAATACACATTCAAGAGGCCATTGACTCTGTCTTCTTCCTTCCACAATACCTAATCTTCATATTTGTGGTGCCGTCCAATAGTCATTTTCTAATTACAGCTTAGTTATTCTTAGTTAAGTTTATCTCAGAAGACCAATTCTGCAACATCCCAAATGGCTTTACTTCCTCAGATATCAGAATCTCCAGTAGGATACTGACTAATTTGCAACTTCTCTCTTTTGCTTATTGATGTTTCTGACTCTTATTCAGAATCAATCAATGGCATGGTAGCCCACATTGAGATTAAAATTACAACAGCTTTGGATACATTTACTCCTCTTTCTACTTGAAAGATGAAACCACATGAGACTATTGATCCTCGGGGAGCTGTGGCGGGTCCTTAGGGTAGGCGCAGCAGCCGGTGACTGGGCTCCACGCAATCGTGAAACTGAGCAAGCACCATGACCCCGACTCCCATGAGGCACGCAACGTCGCGTCTTTAATTTTCTCCTTTCTACAAATTGGACGAAAGGACGCCTGACTGTGAGTACATGGTTAGGTTGTAGTGATCAAGGGTTGGGTACACCTTAGCGAGTGTATACCGCCCGGTTCACGTTCACTGGTCCTGACGAAAACCTGGTACTATCATCTTCAGGTTGACACATGTAGACCTTTTTATGCACTTTTTATGCACATTTTTTTCACTATAGAGATACCGGAGGTCAATTTAACTGAGAACGGCATCTTACCAACATTTTTAATATTGTCCAGTTGCTCCAGAATAAAAACATTTTTAGTCAGTTATATCTGGCCAATGATGAAGCATGTCACCAACTAGGTTGGTGAGTGAGGGGTCTTCTTAAGAAAGGAGAACTTCCCTTCTTGTGCACCTCTCCAAATACTTCGGAGACATTGAGTTGTCTCCTGGGTGTACTCCTCCCACTGTTTGTTTACTTTGCTTTAAGGGGACCAGGAGTATTCCCTTCCAACTCGTGAAAAACCCTTTGTCTCTCCTGTGTTTTTTGTATACTATTGAATGGTTCACAGACAATAAGCACCTACTGACATGTATGTTGACTAAGAGTGATGTAAAGATGGTAGCACAAAACCAAATTAACTTCTGAATGGAATTCATGGAAATCGCATTCTAGAGGCATTAAAGCTTTCATTAGGGAAAAAAAAAAATACTTCCAAGCCCACGTCATGGAGGCCAATATCTACATGAAAGAACTATTCCATGTCTACAGCAAGATGATGATTCCTAGTCACCTGTCAAGCACATTTCCAATATCCCTGTGTTAATATCCTGTACTTCTTAATTAACGCTATCAATGCTCTTCACAAGACAATTCCACAATGCAAGTCAAGGATGCCCCCCTCTCCAGCACCTCCCTGTCCAATTTCCATTTTTTCTGAGTTCACATCTATCACTCATTATGTAAGCAATATCTTGTAGTTTGTCAAGAAATTGCTCCTAGTATAGGACACTTGTACTGCCAAAGTTAGCAACATGTCCTCTCTCTCATTGAGAGGCTAGTCATTACAATAATTAGCAGTGGTGCCATCTCTCAACCTTTCAAGTGTACCATCATCACATCTCTCCTAAAGAAACCCTGACACTCTCCTCAACTAGAGGCCTTTTTCAAGCTAACTCTCCTGTCACCTGGATACATATGGCCCCCTCCTTGACTTTCAATCAGATTTAACCTTGAAGGGGGATGTAATTCATTGATAGTAAACAGAGGGGAACATCCACTTGACCTTGTAGGAAAGTCATAGTTTTTGCCTCGATCACCCCCATTTTTGACTGAATTTGGTGGTTACTGACTCTGAAAGTGCCTTGTGCTCTGCTAACCAGGCCCAGGGTCAGCGCTCTTTTGATTACTTTTAAGTTACCCCTAAGGACTAACCTAGGTGCCCCAAGGGCAAGGTACATTGTTATCAAAAGCCAAAGTAGTTTTCCTTATTGTAGTGCTGCTAGCCCTTAGGCTAACATGGAAAGGCTTTATTAAATTTAATAAAGTCTACCATTTGATTGGAGCTAGCTAGATATATCATTCAAAGTATCAAAATAGTGGTGACAATAAATCCAACAACCTGCTAAGGTCAGATTTATTATGACTATTACAGGAAAGTAGTTTTAGAACTTACTATCCTGAAGTTACCTAAAGCAGCCATGGAGCAGTCTTTCTTGATTGGTCAGTCATTTACAGAATGAGCCATGCTGCTCCCTGAGTAGGTGTGAAGAGGGGTGCTGCTGAAAGAATGTAGTTATTAGGTGGGGGAGATTTGCTTCCTTGAGAAAACAGGGAGAGGGAAGAGGCTGATGAGATAGGCTTTACTTCAAAAGCAGAAGAACAGATGTCTTAGGACCCAGGCCAGCTCCCACTTCCGTAATCCCCAGACAAATGAGAGCCCCCCATTTAGATTAGGAGAAGGTCTGGAAGGGGAGTGTAGTCAGATGTTAGCAACACCTCTGGGGTGGGTTACACACACCAATGAGAGACATTTTCTCTTTTCTATTTTGATATTTGGTGCATTCAGGGTCACAAACTTGCCACATTTCCTAGGACTGGTCATAGCAGAGGGAGGTAGCTTTACCCCTATATGTTGGGGTGTCCCCCACTCCAGCCAGCCCAGAATGGAAGATAAATATGGGAGAGCTGCAGGAGCTCCTCAGATCACTCCCTGGAAAATCAGAAAAAGAAGGACTGCCCAGCTGGGCCCTTGGACTGCACCACAGAAGGCTTGCAGTCAGAAGGACTGCACCTGCTGCACTCACAAGGATCTACAAAGAAAGGACTGTGCCTGACGTAAAGGAAATGGAGTGAAGTCCCTGATCAGCAATAGGTACAAACGAGCTGTAGGAATTCACCTGCCAAGCCAAAAGAGAGGATCACCCCAGCTGACCAGTCACAACTGGATATTTCCTGAACTGTGCATGAGCACTGTGGGAAGTTGAGTCCTATCCCCCAAGAAGCAATCCAGAGTCTCTGATCCCGTGGATGGTGCTACCAGATCATTGTTTTTTCCAAAGGAACCAGGAAAGTGCAAGAACTAAAAGTATGGAAACTTTTTGCAAAGTTTGTCAGAAAAGCTCAAGTGAGAGACTGGCTCGACATCAAGAGTCAAGTTGCCAACGTCGAATCGCTGATCGGATCGACCTTGCTTGTTCATCATGCTGAAAAGCTCCAGGCAGAGCCCAAGTCGACATCAAGACGGAAGCCTTCCATGGTGAGGATTCAATGCCTGTTTTTTCATCCGAGATGCTGAAGTGCAGCAGGCCGCCGTCATTGTCTTAAACTTCTGATTTGAGAAACCCGAGGACCCACTGATGAGCCCGTCATCGAGAGAAAAGCTCCAAGAAAAAGACTAAGGGCCAGATGTACGACTGTTTTTTGCGGTTGCAAACGGGAAATTGGCCCATTTGCGACAGCAAAATTGGTCTGCTCCATGTGCAAACCCTTATTTGCGAGTTGGTAACCTATTACCGACTCGCAAAATAGGGTTTGCGACTCCCTATTAGGAAGGGACGTGCCAAGGGCATCCCTTCCTAACAGTGAATTGCACTTCAATGTATGATTGTTTTGCAAAAACACCTGCAGTTTCCACCTTCTTCAAGTAGGTGGTAAGCCACTTGCAAACGGGAAGGGGTCCCCAGAAACTTAAATTTTTTTTTTAAAAGCATCCCGTTTTCCATTAAGGAAAACAGGATGCATTTTTTTTTAAAACTGCTTTATTTAAAACGCAGTCACAGACATGGTGGTCTGCTGACCCCAGTAGGCCACCATCCATGGGAGTGCTAGCCATTCCCAATGGGGTCGCAAATTACACCTGCCTTGTGAATATTAATGAGCATGCAATTTGCAACCCCATTAGGAATCCCGCAAACAGTGTCTGAGACACTGTTGTAAATTACATTTTACGAGTCACAAATTACGAATCGCAAAACGGCGCAATTTGCGACTCACAAATTGTAAGAGTCGTACATCTGGCCCTAAGTCCAAAGGTAAACTTTTCACTGCAACCTAGCCTTCAACCTATCTGACCTGCGTTCCATCGAGGTGTGCCTGAAACTTTGACCTTGTTCCCTTCCAGTGCAACCAGATAGCTGCGAATGGCACTTTATGCTTTTTGGTGCTGGAATGTACACTTTTTGATTTATTCTTTAAAAATATATATCTCTGATTACCTACAATGGATTTTTGTAATGTTAATATCATTTTAAAGATAAAAACATATTGTTTTGTGTCTTTAACTTTTATACTGTTTTGGTTATATTACATGATTTCCAAAACCTGTTTCCTAAGTCAAGCTTGACTGCTCGTTTGCTAAGCTATCAAGGGTTGAGCAAGGATTATTTACTAAGACTTGACTGAGCCTATTAGTGATTGTGGTATTATTACTGGCTGAGGATGAACACCCCACCTCCTGATAACTCACTTTCCTACTGAACTCTATGCAGCATTGATGCTACTGATCACCGAATACTCCTCAGTGGATTGACATTGAGAGCAAATAGTGTTCACTTTGTGTGTCTCCTAATTACATTGTACTCAACCGCTTAGGTTGTTCCCACTTCTTTCATGCTCCACTGACATCTCCTGTGGCATTTCTCAAGTTTTAGCACTGCCACCAGTGCTGTTCAGCATCTATATGACTGCTCTCACAAGGATGCTAGACTCCAATGGCATAGGATGCCATATGTGTGCCGATGATAACCAGCTAATGCAAATTCTGTGAATTCTCTGTAAATCTCACAATGTCTCTAAATTCATCAATGGATGCTGGTCAATTGTCTATGCCTTAATGCTAAGAACATCCAAATTCTGCTTCTGGGGATGACCACACCATCCCACTTGTTTGTGAATGAAGCCCACAACTTGGGTGTGTTGTTTGCCAGCAATCTCTCGCTCACACCAAATAAATGTTGTATCCAAATTTGCCTCTCACTGTCTGCATTTACTAAGTCCTTACCTTGACCTATCCTCACCATAATCCTTGCCATCTTCCCCAGTTATGATTCCTCTTATTGGCTAGATATAAAGCCCATATATAGGCCTCCGACACAAATACATTTGCAAACCCCTATAGATCAGAAGCATGTTGCCCATTTTTTGTTTAGTCTGCAATGTAACAATACCATCTCACCTGCATTATAGTTCTTTCATTAACATCCAGGAAAGAGAAAACCGGTCGCTTACCGGTCTGCTATTTAAGTTGTTTGTCTTCTAACAAGAAGCTACCAGACAGAGATCTGACACATATTACATATTGATTAGAGCCATACTGCTAAAGTAAGTTAGGAGGTAGGGCCCTTTATAGGAAAATATCATCCCTATGACCTAAAGCAGACCTCCTCAGATTTACAAGGCAGCTATAAAGTCATTTACACAATAGTATGGTTAGCCACCCTCATGCTAGTATACTATGTGGCTTCTCTCAGTCACAAACAGATTTTGCAATACCTCCCAGGTTACACGTTCTTTCTTCTGCTCCACAATGTTACAATCTGTTATCAGCATGCTGGTGAACAAGCCTTTGCTGTTTTGGTATTTCTAATGGCGCACCACCTTATACTTGTTATTGAACAAAGGCCTTCAGTTGCTACCTGTGGGTGTTTATAGCACTTTTCAAAACCCCACGACAAATACATGAAATACATTGTTCCATTTTCCTACATGATTGGCCACCATTTTGTTTTAATTAATATATTGTATCAATGCAAACCTATTTATAGACCAACTATTTTACTTTTACTAAGATGATAAGCTAAATGTCAATCTATCTGCCTCATTTTTAGAAAAAAGTTTGACATACAAATGGAGACACACTGACAAACGGTTAAGGGACACAGTACACTGGAACAGGAAGATAAGTTCATTTGGGCAAAGAGATGTTTGCACTCACACCTCGAGTACACTGACAATGGCATATTGAATTTACTGACACTGAGAGAGGGAATACCCAAATACAAAAAGTAGAAAAACATCTAGTGGCATAGCTTGAAAATCCTGTGATATTGCACCGTTTGCTTTTTCGGCCTTTCCTTTTTTTTCTGTGTTGACATGACAATCTATGAGTCCACCGAAGGTGCTTTCTCCAGGTACCTTAATAGCATTTGACCAAAGGGCTGAGGAGTCAAAGAAATATGGCCGATATTTATCATTTTTTCCTGCAGTGCAACACAGAGTCGCTCTGAGTGAAAGGTCTGGAATGCTGTCAGAAACCTAGCAGTTCCCTCACCTACAAATCATCCTGGGGAATTGGAAGTTTGGTGGAGCATTTGCCCAGCCAATTTCGAATGGGACCTCCAATCTGCAAAACAAAAGATGACACCCTACTCAGAAAATGTATTTACACTCAGAGCCTGATGACAAAGGGCCTCAAAAACTATGATCTTGGCAGAAACACCTGATTGCTCAGGGATCACAAATATAAGTGTAGGGCACAATGTTTGTAGAAGCCGGTAATTAGCATGTCTGATAAACTTCACACCCTCTGTTAAGTTTTGGAAGTTCAAATCTGCCAAAATGTAATAGCTGAAAAATGCCTGATGTTGTCCAGAACATGCAGATTTTGTTGTGGAGAGCACCAAAATCTGCATGTTATTCCCCAAAAATTCAAAAATAGTATAATATGATGCAGTTAATAAATTCTGAAGAGCCCTCTGGGGCACTTGCAAAAGCACTTGAGCATAGCGGCATTGATTATCAATGCACTGAACCTCCTTTTTAGGTTTCGCCTGCACAGTGCTTGCACTGTGCTTGTGAAATCTATTTTATGTGATATAATACTTAAAAGGGGCTTACAACCCGCCTTGATGCTTTCCTTGCTTTTCATTGGTTCCTGTGCTTTCCACATACTTATCCTCCATTTCTATTGGCTGCAGCATACTGTTTCCTGCATTTACCAATGCTTGTTCCTGTGTTGTTTCTCCTGTGCTTCTCTTATCAGTTTCCTGTGTCCAATGTACTGTTTCCATCCTCTGTTGTGTATCTATTTTTTGTTAGGTTTTCTATGAACGGAGGTTGTTTACTTTCAGCCAAGTGCATGGCTCTGCTAATGTGTAGTCCTCTATCTGTTTCTGTCTGTTGGCATGTTATTAATATTAGCTTTGTGCTCACACAAACAGCCTGCCTTCAATTTGGCCATCTCTCAGGCAATTAGAAAACATGGGCCAATCATAGCCCGCACCGCTCAGGTGAATGCAAAACCTGGAAATTCCATGTTAATTTACTGCAAGGTACTACATCAGTCACGGAAGTTAAAGTTGTTACTCTTATAGGTTGTGTGGTATTTACGTTGCTGCTGGTAAATATTAATGAAAAGTAGATCCTAATACTAGTCTCGTATTTTCAAATAGATTTCTGAAGAGTATTTAAGCGCCCTAAATTGGTATTACAACTCTGAGGTGGTCCCAAGTTAAGATGGCAGCATTCCAATAGTAGTCATGTTAGTCCTATTTCTTTGTCTCTGCTTTCCAATGACCGGTCTATGGGAGCTGCTTCGGCCTGAGTGGCTTGCACTGTAGGCGGAGAGAAGAGCTTTTGCATAGGTAGAGGCCGTTGATGGCATGGGAGTGCGAAGAAGAAGTGTGAGTTTGACTTCAAGCATGCCTTTGTTGAATAAGGGACAGACTGCCTAGGCTGCATTGGGTAGTATACTTGGGAGAGTCTGGGGTGGGAGGCAGCCTCTAAACCCCCCGTGGATTCAGAATGTGGGTCACCTTGGATTACTCTTGCTTAGGGATTCCCTTCCAAAACTCCACTGTCAAACTATAGCGTGTGCTGCTTTTTGAGTGCTTCTCTCACGAGGTTTTGTACTTTTGCCATCTCCAGTAAATTTGTTTTCTTTTGCTGCCAGCACGGGTAATTAATGACTAGATGAAAATATTTGTATAGCGCCACAGGTACCCTTCTAAGATTCCTGGTGCTTTGGATGTTTGCTTGCATTCACCTGTTTTTCAGCCCAAGGGGCTGCAGCTCGAAGCCCCCAATATTCTGGCCACAATGGTATGCTATTAACTGCTCTGAAGTCTTGGTCCAGCGATCTGTCATTGCTTGGGCTGATCCAACCAGGCTATGAAGTATCACACAAAAGGCAGAAATCATTAAACAAGTCCAATGTGTTATAGGCTGTTGTGGAAAGAAAAGCAATGCCCTGTGGTTGTGTTTTGCAGCTTCTATATTGTGGTCAACAGGCTCCACTGGTTCATTTGTGCATTTTTGTCTATACTTTGTGTCAGATCTTCAGCTCAAGCATTCATGGGCCTCTCTGAACTCAAACAATAAACAAGAGTAGTTTGCAGAGTAGATTGGGGAAACCAAAAGCAGCTTTGATGACGGTGTTCTAAAACAGCCTCTGGTATCTCCTTGATTTCACTGACTTTAATTAGCTTAAAAGAGGTGCATCTTTCCTCCTTGAGCTATGAGCGAGGATAGCAGCGCCATAGTACCTGGTCACTGCTCAAGCCCCATGCCTGGTTACCGCTCCTGCCACATAACTTTCCCTTTCCGGTCCCTTCTCCTGCCCTATCACTTCTCCTGCCCCATCACTGCTCCTGCCTGGCCACTGCTCCTGCCTGGTCACCGCTCATGCCCGGTCACCGCTCATGCCACACCACTTCTCCTGCCCCTTCACCACTCCTGCCCGGTCACTGCTCTTGCCCCATCACTGCTCCTGCCCCGTCAATGCTTCTGCCCCGTCACTGCTCTTGTCCATACCCGGTCACCGCTCCTGCCACATCAACGCTTCTTGCCCTCTCCAGGTCGTGGTGCCTGCAACCTCATCATGCCATTATTTGTTTATTAATCCATTTTATATAGTGAAACTTATGGCAGTTAAATAAGTTTGAAGGCACTGTTTGTAAAAACATTATCATGAATGACATAGGGGAAAACAATGCGTGACCAATGCTTGTTTAAATTCTGCTGTCTTGCGATCCCTTCTAGAGATTGTGTTTATATTTTGTAATTTTCCTTGAAAGAAGCTGTTTAATATCTTTTGCCTTCTTTTCTTTCAGGGAATTCTCTCCATGTTTCCTACAAGACTCCATCGATTGCCGGTCCTGTTGCTGTGTTCTCTCTCTGTTGTCTTTTCAGATAGAATATTGCCTTCCATTTCTGTTTGCAAAACATTAATGATCTTTGCTATTTGTGCCTTGATTCGTTTGCGTCTTTTTTTTTTCCACAATAATATAATAAAATACAAAATGTATCTCATGCACGTTATTGGCTTCTTCAATAACTCGTTTTCGGGTTCTCGCTTCTTCCTATCTGTCACATTAGACCTTCGTTTTGAGTTGATGAACCCTGTTATACAGAACGACCATCAATAAAAAATCAACATATTTTAACATCACTGGTTATCAGAATGTGTGTACCTTAGAAACCTCTGAAATTGAATACCACAAACTACTGCGAAGAGAGGAAAATTAATGAATGAATGAATATAGCATTTCCTACGCGCGTAGCTACCCGAAGGCATCCCAGCGCTAGTGGCAGCACTTACAGAGAGAACTACAAACAGCATTAGGGAAAGAGCCATGGGGCATATTAGCAAGACCCACGTTAAAATTATCGCCGTTTTAGCGGCAGGAAACTGCCGCTAAAACGGCGATAATGGGCTTGCTAATATGCGTTATAGAATTCCAATAGAAGCCCAGGTTAGATGTGCAGGACATCTAACCTGGGCTTCTATTGGAATTCCATAACGCATATTAGCAAGCCCATTATCTCCGTTTTAGCGGCAGTTTCCTGCCGCTAAAACGGCGATAATTTTAACGTGGGTCTTGCTAATATGCCCCATGTTTTAAGAGATTTCCGAAACGTCAGATGGTTAGTTTCAAGACGGATATATGGAGGGGGAGGGTATTCCATAACCTGGAGGCATTATAGGAGAATAAGCAGCCCCTGCTTCTGGCCTTTCTTATTTTGGGAACTACGGCGAGACGGCGATTGTCCAAGCGCAGGCCCCTGTTCAAACAGTAGGGCGAAATGATGGACCGATTGATAGGCGGTCCCTTACCTGCTAATGCCTTGTGTACAATACAGAGGCCCTAAACTTAATTCTCTCCTGTATGGGGAGCCAGTGGAGAGTGACAAGAGCTGGCTTCGCAGATTGGCGATTCGGAATCCGCAGAGGCATACGCGCTGCGCAGTTTTGTACAGTCTGTAGTTTAGTAATGGTGGCCCGTGGTGCTCTTAAATAGAGAGCATTCGCGTAGACAAGGCGAGACAGGATCAATGCCTGGACCATAAGTCTCCTGGCAGAGAAAGGTAGGAGAGGGAGAATTTTACACAGCATCCTACGTATTCCATAACAACTAGCTGCCACCTTCAAGGCCTGCTCCTTAAAATCCAAGTTGTGGTCAAGCCAAAAGCCCAGACTTTTAATCTGGTCCTTAGGAATGGGAGCTGGACCAAGGCAGACTGGCCATAGCGTTCCCGCATTAAAAATGTGAGATTTACCTAGGAGCATCAGCTCCGTCTTGTCCCCATTCAGTTTCAAATATGAGCGCTCCATCCAGTTTGCTACCATCTCCAGACAGGGGCCTAGGCCAGGTGATGGATTATCAGAGTGGTTGAGGGCAACAACAAGCTGTGTGTCATCAGCGTAGGTGACAATTTGGACCCCAAATGGCCTAACTATCTCCGCTAATGGGCTCATATAACCATTAAATAGTGTGGGGCTCAGGGAGGACCCCTGTGGGACACCACAACTGAGGGGCATATATTTTGAAATAGCGTCTCCTTCAAAAACCTGGAATGACCTACCCTCCAGAAAGGATTGCAGCCATTTTAGGGCCACCCCGGTCACTCCCATATCCCTAAGTCTCTGGACCAGTGTGTGGTGGTTAACAGTGTCAAACGCTGCACCGATATCCAAGAGAATAATAGCAGCATAGCCTCCACCATCTAAGATTTTCTTGGACTCTTCCACCACTGCTAGGAGGGCAGTTTCAGTACCTTGCTGAGGTTGAAATCCAGTCTGAGAGGGGTGAAGGTAACTATGAGACTCCAAGAATATAGAGAGAGCTGAGTTAAAATGCTTCTCAGCGATCTTGCTGATCCCTGGCAAAAGTGAAATGGGACGATAGTTCCCCAGGAGATCATGGTCAAGATTGGGTTTTTTCAGCAGCGCCTTTACCATGGCGCTTTTCCAAGGGGAGGGGACCACTCCCGTCAAGATTGAGGCATTAATCAGCTCCAGTATAACTGGGGAAACTGTTCCAGAGACTTGATTCAAGATGGTAGGGGGTGCTGAATCTCTCGGTGAACCAGATTTTACTCGGTCTGAGATACTCTGTAGTGACTCCAGGTTCAGAGGGGGGATTTCCTCCAGGGAGTGCTCACAGAGTTGAGGCACGCTATCCAATGGTAATGAGTTCTGCTGGCCAACCACCTGGGGGAAGGAGGTGTAGATATCTTGAATTTGTTTAAGAAAAAACTCTGCCAGTCTATTGCAGCGAGAAGAAGCATCTTCAGATACGACAGGAGGAGAGGGCGGTTTAAGGAGCGTTTTCGCAATGCGAAAAATTTCACGAGGAGAATTAGATGCGAATCACTGTGTTGAAATGGCTATGTGTTGTATTAATAGTAAGCAGTGATCTTATCACCATTAACAGCAAAAGTGCTGCCTCCAGAGTGGGTGACAGGACTGGGTAAGGACTTATAACATGTCCATTAAATATTTCTTAATGTAAGCCCTTCATAGCATTGAGTGAAGGAATATAGAAAGCAGCGCTGTGGGTTGTAGGAGGGTTACATAGGGTTATACTCTCAAATATAGATTACAATTTCAACAAACTGCATTTTAAAGATCTACTTTCCAAATATGCTAGCATAAAATCTTTAAGGGCTGATTTTATATTTTGGTGGCAAGATAAAATTTGCCAATTCGCGGAAAATGTAAAATCTAGAGGAGAGTCTACCTGATAAATTTTCTCAAGCACAGAGATGGAAATGATGTGAAACTATAGACAGCTGGCTTACCGTTACAATTAGAGTGTTCCTCAAAAAGCTAGAAACGTTTGCATTGCCACCAAATTTCAGATCAAGCCTTCGTCATTTTTATGCTCACAATTATGCTCATAATCTATTAAGGGTGGATCTTTCTTACACCTAATCAAAACATCCAAATAAAGTAATAAAAAAAAAAAAAAAATACAACACCAAATTAATACGCATATAAACAAGAAAGAGTGACTTGATATCTAAATATCACATAATATCAGGCAAAATTTCGCCGGATTGTGCTATAGACATTATAGGCCACGAAGTAGTGGGTCATATTACAAACCCCTATCGCCACTTTCAGTGACGTTGTGATGGCGATAGGGGTCTCGCCTTATTCGCAAGGCAGCGTTAAGCCCCTTAACGTGGCTTAACCTGCCTTGTAATTAAGGCACCCTTTCACGCTATGTTTAGCGTGAAAGGGGAGGGCAATGGGTGTTGCGATGGGCATTCCACCGCAACACTCATTGATTTTGATGCTGAACCCCTATTTACAAGGGCAATGTTAATAGGAGGCAGCGCCAAAATTAATACCGGGGAAAACCTGGTCTTAAACAGGCGAATCAAGGAGAAATGCTTTATTTCTCCTCGTTTTTTATGTTTCCATGTGTGCTGCCTTGTACAGCACACATAGAAACAGCAAATTGCCTATGATTGTTTATGTGCAGGAAGGTCCCCCTTGCAAAAAAAGGCTGTTTTGCAACTTCTATGTGTGCTGCATTAGGCACCACACATAGAAATTACAAAATGGCATATAAAGATAAAGGGGGACCTTCCTGCACATAAACAATCTTCCCCTCAACACAGGCACCCTTGCACTATGGTGCAAGGGGGCCTGCGTTGGTGCTAGGCAGCTAAAAATAGTGCCAGTGCAAGGGGAAAAGCAGGGCTGCACCATATTCTAGTAACTATGGTGAAACCCTGCGTTTCTAAAGTGATGAAGCATGACGTTAGCCTTCTTGGCTTAACAACACGCTTTGCCACTTTATTGTAAATATGCTCCGTGTATTTCTAACATCGCTCTTCCACATTAAGAAACAGGACATTTGGTCCTGGGTCCACTAATGCCAAGCAATCATTAACCTAAAAGTAAATATAGCTATTAAAATTATTTAAAGTCAACTACTTCTTTCTCACACAACATCTTGAATCTTGAACTACAGTATGGACATAGCTCCTTTTTGATGCTAACATATTTTAAATCTAAGTTGTTTAAATATACAGTAATGCATTGCAGAATAGTTCCATTTCTGGTATTTGGTCACTTAATGAGATTGATGCACATATCACAGACATATTACAAGGTTCTGAGGTATTTCAGTACCTAGTCATGGAAACCAGTGCTTCAACCAGCAGGGTCATTCATCTATGGAGTAGTGGTGATGACAAGATAGTTTAAGATTAGAAATTCATGAATTTGCAAGTCAAAAAGGTTGAGCAACACTACTTGAGTTAGGAAGAAAGATATTTATTAAACAATCCTTGACTTAAAAGTATTTGAAGGGAACAGATTGCTGGATATTATATCTGCAAATCATTTTAAGTTAGCACCTTGGTTAGACCTGGCGCCTTCTGGCATAGTTTTCCCTGACTTCTAGCTTTCTGACCTCCTGTTTTTGACTGTGTACTGAACTTCGTTTTTGCTGCCTTTGGGACTCTGAACACTTTATCACTTCTGACCAGAGCTAAAGTGCATGTGCTCTGTGTCTAAAATGTAATTGCATTTGTTTTCTCCATGATTAGCACACTTGATTTACTTATGGGTCTCTAGTACAGTGCACTACATGTGCCCTGGACCTGTAAATCAAATGCTACTAGTGGGCCTGCAGCACTGATTATGTCACCCGCATGAGTAGCCCATCAAATATGACTCAGACCTGCCACTGCAGAGCCTGTATGGTCAGTTTTAAAATGCCATTTTGACCTGACAAGATAACCTACTTATCAGGCCAAAACCTTCCTTTTTATTACATATATGTCACTCCAAGTCACCCCTAAGGTAGGCCCTAGGCATCCCAAAGGGCAGGGTGGAGTTTAATTAAGAAGGAGGACCTATACTTGTAAGTTCATTTCCTGATAGTGACAAAACAGTAGGAAAGTGCCTCTTTTTGCTTGGCTAGCCCCAACTTTTTGCCTGATGTCTGCTGTGATTTTGAACTGTAAGTGTACCGGGTCCCTGCTAACAAAGTTCCCAGTGCCAGATCTCCTAAACACTGCACCACAAATGGCAACACTTCAGCTGCCCTTATAAGTCCCTAGTAAATGGTACTTCTGGTACCTAGGGCATGGATACTGAAGAGGGTCCTCTAGGGATGCAGGACTGGTTATGCCAACCCAGAGACACCTCACCAAGGTTATGAACTCTGCCACTGCAGGCTGCGTTTCTTGGTGCAGAGAAATCCAAAGAGTCGACATGGCACACAGCCCTGTGTGTCATGCCACCCATATACTGCATAAGATATACCTAAGTCACCCCTACTGCAGGCCTTTAGGCCTAAGGCAGATGCACTATATCCTGTGTGAGGGCATATCAGCATGAGTGAATATGCCCCCACAATGTTAAGTCTATTCTGAGATATTGTAAGTACACAGGGAAGCCAGGAAGAGTATATGGGCTGGGTACTTTTGAGCATGAGTTTTCTAGCTCCATGATAGCTTCACTGATTTGTAAGGTGTTCGGTACCAAATATATTGTCTTAATAAAGCCTCACTGATGCCATTGTTGGATTTATTAATACATTTATTAATACATTATTAAATTCACACAGGAAATCCATTTAGAGGGTACCCTGAAAACCTACCAAGCACTGGTGTGGTCTCTGACTTCTTTTCGCAAGTATGCCACCACTAGAAATGTTTTTGACCTCGGGGTGAGAGCCAGTGCTCTGAGGACAGAGAGAAATCCTGCTCTGGGGGGAGGTGCTTCACACTTACACCAGGACAAAAAGGCCTCCCTGAGCAGGAAGCTTCAAAGGTAATACTCCCTTTGAAAACAAACCCAGGAACCTCCAGCTAGTGGAGGAAGCCGAGCCCCTTTTCCAGATCCACTTTTGGTGGGAGGAAATGCAGGAAAATGAGTTAGATTAGGAGGAGGGTCCCCACTTAGCCTACACAACCCCTAGGGTGGGGCAGGCGATGTAAACCCCTCTCCTGAAATTCCACTGTGTTGAAATGGTGGAAAAACAACCTATCAGAGCTAGGGTAATGCCCCTTCCCTCAGGAAGTGGTCATTAGAGGGTGTAGACACCCTAAAGGTAAATAGCCCATTGGCTACTACCTGTCTCCCCTTTTAACGCCTCTAAATTCAGTATTTAGGTGGCACCCCAAGACCTGAACATCATATTCGACAGACAAGAGAAGACCAGGACCCAGAAAACCCGCTGCACAATAACTGAAGCCCTGCTCAAGAAGAAAAAGGCACCAAACCCTGCCTGCTACCTCTAGGTCTTTCAACAATCGTCGCCTGCTGTGTAATCCTGAACCTGAAAGGACGCTAGAACCCCAAAGCACCTCCAGCCTTCAGGAAATTGTCAAGAAGATCCCTTGGAGTGCAGGTACCACTCCCCTGCATCCTGCAGTCACCAATCCTGTGTTGTCCAGTTTGTTGACTTGCTGCTCACTGACGACCTGGGCACAACACTGAAGCAAGAAAAGGTACAACATATCCGGAGGGTTGTATCTGTTTTCTCACCAAGTATGGTGACACCAGGATCTAATACCCAAGGTACCGGACCACAAAGGCAAACACCAAGAAGAAGAGTCCACTCTGGACTCCCAACACACCAGAAGCACGCACCCATCATGGGACATTGAGACGCCTGAGACCCACTTCCTGAGTGGCCCAGCTGTCCTGAGATCACCTTTCAAAGTTGCCTGCTTCTAATTGCAAGGACCTCAAAACGCATGACGCCCGGCAGACCTGTTTGCTCTGCAGTTGGCCTCACTGGCCCAAGCACCGACTAACCAGCTGTGCTCATATGGTCTGCAGTCCCTTGCAACCTCCTCCCTTCAAGGAGACCCACCGAACTTAACTGTTTGTTCCTCTGTGCAGTGTACTTTCAAGTGGCCCCCTTCGTCTTTGCGCACCAGCGTCTAAGACCTCAGTACTCTGCTCTTGGTCAAACCAGGATGCTCCCGAACTTCTCCTGCTGGAACTTTTAACCTGGTCCCGACATTGACTTAAAACAAGAAGGTGAACTTCGTGAAAGCATTGCCTGAATTGCTATACATTTTTCAGCTTTTTCCCCATTGTTTCTAATGGTGCGTAATTGTGCATAAACGTGCTATATTTATCGAACTTTGCAAAAATCATATCTCCGAAAGTACTTACCTTAAAACTGAGTTCTTGGTCTTAAAAATTACTTAAAATTGACACTTTTTTTAAATAATTGGTTTAGTATTTATTCTTGAGTGTGTGTCTCATTTATTGCCTCTGTGAGTACAAGAAATGCTTAGCACTACCCTCTGGTAAGCCTAACTGCTTGCCCATAATGCAACAAAAAAAGCATCAGAATTACCTGCTTTTCCCTCTGTTTACCAATTGGAGATTCTTTGGACTATCTGCACAGTGTACTTCATTTTAGTTCACTATATAGAGAGCCAGCTCACTACAAAAAATATTACAATCTGCCATAGGTTAGCAATGGAGCTGCTTTGTAACATTTTACAAGTGTAACTTCCAATTGGGAAAAGACAGGAAAAGTAAGTTTGGTGTCTCCGGACTCACAAATACAAACACATCTTTTAGTGAAGTTGGTTCTTGAATTGCGGGTCTGGAAATGCCACTTTTAGAAAGTAGGCTTTTTCTTACTTAACCTTCTGTCTGTCTCTGGAATACACATCTGGGTTGGTCTGGTCATGGTGCATTCCCTCTAGACAGTCACACACAAAGGGAACTGAGGTGTGCCACTCATAGCCTGAAGGGCCATCACCAGGCTGATGAGTCTTCCTGAGCTAGAGTGAGAGGGAGGAGCTGACACTTGCACCTGAATAGGGCTATGCCTGTCCCAACACAAAGGGTTGCATAACCTCCTGTGATGAGTCTGGAGTCAGGGGAGGAAAGGGCAGGATCTTTTGCACTACAAAGTCCTTTCTTTGATGTCTCCCTACTTTAACGGCTAAAAAGGGTGTACAATCTGGACCTCTGACACCATATACTCAGAACACTTCTGGAACTGAGGACATTCTACCAGGAAGAAGAGCTGTTGTGATGCCAAGAGGGACTAGTACTTTGCTGCTTGCTTTGCTGTGTTGGCCTGCTGCCTCCTACTTCTTGCCTGTGAGTGAGAGGACTAGACTTGACTCTCTACATCCTGCATCTCAAAGGGTTCTCCAAGGGCTTGTTTGAGCTTGCCTCCTGTTTCTAAAGTGACAGGGATATCAAAGACTTCACTGCATCTTGCTACCAGCACCAGGGCTCCTCTGCTATGAGTCCTGCCATGTGGTGCCAAATCCAGTCCTGGGCCCTTGAAAGGGAGTGTTTGATGCTGCAACCCAAGAAACCAATGCATCAATACAGATCCATTGACAGGAACCAGCGCATTGCTCTGCAATATCGGCACATCGCCGCTGCCTACACCAAAGCCTTGAACTCTGCTTGTTGAACTCAGCTGCTGCAAAAGACTCTGACACCATATCACCAACATCTGTGATGCCGGTCCCTGTACTCTGATGCATCCTCGATCCAGCACAGCTTCACACCAATGCATCGCTTGTGTGCTGTGCATATCGCCAACAGCCCATCGGTTTGAAATCAACTCATTGGCCCGATGCACATTGCTTCTTGACATCAACACATCGACGACTTTGCCAACTTCAGAAATGGCGCATCACCTTCTACAGCAACGCATCCCCTCCTTTGCTCAACGCATTGTCCCCAAGAGTTGATGCAAACAAGGTACTGTCAGTGGGTCTGCGTGACTCCTGAATCCGGACTGTGCTCCATCATATTCGGACTCAACTTTAGGATTTTCCCCAGTCAAACACGACCATATAGTCACAGTTGGAGCTATTGACTTGTAAGCAATGCATTTTTGTTTAATCTTGCAAAATTCATTACTTGACTTGTATATGTTGTACTTTTATTGTTTTGGTCTTGTTTTACACAGATAAATATTGGCTCATTTTCTAAACTAGTGTGGAGTACTTTTGTGGTATTTTCACTGTGATACTATGTGTATGTGTGCACAAATACTTTACACATTGCCTCTTTAGTTTAGCCTGACTGCTCTGTGCCAAGCTACCAGAGGTGAGCACAGGTAATCTTGTAGTCTGTACTACACTTTTCCTGACTAGGATTGTGGTTCCTGCTTGGACAGGGTGCATACCTCTGCCAACCAGAAACCCAATTTCAAACACCTGTGATCACAACAATACACCAATTATAACCCTGAATTTGCCCAGTGTCATAAATGCTGTTCTCTGACTACAGAAGGGATCATGTTATTAACTCATAAAGCTATTATCTGTGAAACCAAGAATTATGTAATAATAATTGATATCCACCCAGAGGTGGATATTATCCTAAAAATAAATAACTTGTGTCATCAAATCATAAATTACCGCATCACCCTGCATTTACAATGTATAAAAAAACATTTACAATGCCAACAACTTTGGATTTTTAGAGAGGATTAATTGTGAGAGGCTTCAGTAAAACACTAAGAACATCTCCCACAAGGGTATTACCAATGCAAGTTTCACTCCTTGTGCCACTATAGTATCTAGAGTACAAGCATCCCTTACTGTTGGAAAAGGCACAACATGTGGCTGAGCAGCTCCAGTTTCTATTAATTACACAACTGCAGGCACAGAATGGCCATTGCACAGTATTAATCTTTATTAATGTACCCCCACCTCACTTCCTCAAAGCCCCCAACTTGATTCATCCTTTTTGATTTAGGCCCAGATAATCCCAAGTTGCAAATTCAGTCCTTAGTTATAAATTTGTGGGTACATGTTTGGGCATCAGGCCCAAATTCAAAAACCTAGATGATCCAGGCCAATGCTTAAACATCTGAGTGTGTACCAAAATGAGGGTTAAGCCAAAGCAGAAAGGGACTCTGGTGAGGCTGGACTGGTAAATAATGGCCAATACTGCTGAGTGGCACGGATGCAGGTGAAGTAAGGGACACACAGTAGAATGGAAATTGCATCTCCATAATGAGTAAGTCAAAGAGCAGGACCATGGCCCAGCCATGAAGGCTGAAGACTAAGATGAGATATACACTGGATGGAAAGCAAAAACATCACCATTTGTTTCCATTATACCCTTGCCTGACTCTCCCTACCATGCCACAGTTGACTTTGGAGATTTTTTTCAGCATACATAGTCAGACACAAAAGGACTAAAGGAACCCATGTATCAGCAGAAATTACATCTTCCATATCCCAAACCAGCTTGAACAAAGCAACAGCATCCTGCTGCACCACGGTTAGACTGTTACATCATGTGCAGGGTCAACATATGAATGCATACGGTATAACACCCATCCCAACCACTATTCATCAGTGGGAAAACGTAGCACTTTGGTTCCTCAGATCCCAAATACATGCATAACCCTGCACTGAAAAAATGGGGAAAGGCATAGCATGGAGAGAAGGCAGCTCATGGGAAGTGTTTATAGCACAGGCACTGTTGGATAAGACAGCATGAAAAATCAGCATTTTATCACTACATTCCAGGTTACAAGGGGCCTACTGCATGCTCGTCCCACATGGCCTGGCAGTCTCTAATACAGATTACTACAAAGACCACCAACAATAGGCATTGTACCTAATACACCTACAAAAAAATGACTATATGTGTAATGTTTCAACATTCACCAAAATGTGAATAACTACAACTACACTGTTGTATGGTCTATACTTTCTCAGTAAAAATGGTGGGTTTGTTGCACAACATAAGCATCAGAACTGTGTGAGATTGACTCCATGCACACCATCTGGATATGTTGGCCTTAGTCCTGCTAGCTCGCCGTGCACCATCTGTACCCCCAATCAGGAAAGGTTACAGGTGGATTATGCAACCTCAGAACATGACAACCCTGACTCCCCAAGAATATCATGGTAACAGATCTAAAACATTTTTGTTTGGTTACTCATGCATATCCAAAGAGATACAAAAGAAAAACACAACATGCAGTTTCAATATTTATTGAAGCATTGTGATTCTTGAGTAAAATAATTGTGCTGCAATAATCAATAGAAGTAAGCAGAATAATGTTATTAGCATAATGAGAATGGTAAAAAAGATAAACAGTTTAACCATTTTGCTATTACAGAGAGGATATGCTTACATATAAGTATTGTAAAACATTGAAATCATGCCTAGCGCTACCTAATCTAGTGTGCCTAGGGTGAGTGAATCAGCCAAATCCATGTAGGGTGATTTAACTCCCCATTACCTGTGGGTAGGTGTGATCAGGCTGCCTGTCTTGGTGCAGAGCTGGGCAGCATCCCTTGCATGAGGCATACAAGATTCAGCTGGGCTGGAATTCTGGGAAGGGTGCGACCTCTCAGGGCCAGCAAAAAGCTCCTCTGTCTAAACAAAGGAGTGATGTTGTTTATATAATTAATATCATCCATGCTGAAATGCCGAAGCCTCAGTCAGGCCGCTGTTGTTTATTCTATTGAGATAACTCTGTTGCAGAACGCTCAAAACAAATAACAACATTTTGTGTTGTGAACTTAGTCCTTGTACAGAATGTTCGAAGTATTTGATAATGTGCCTACGAAGAAGAAATTTAAGCTAATATGGTTTCAGAGAATATCATCCTACACATCCACGCAAACAAATGTGTGTCAAATGTCATTGTGTGTAAGAAAAGAAGGCAACTTAACAAAGTGAGAATGTATAATGGTGGTGTTTCTACCGAGGCCTCTAGTGTGAACAAATAACAACATAATAACCACTGTGCGATTATAGTTAGGTCAGAGTTTCCATAGGAAGAACATTTTTTGTTTTGCTAATAGCTTTGAAGCTGTTTGATTAGTCTTCATGAACCATTTCACAAGAAAAGTTCATCCACCTAAGCTCCTCCTTGGAAAGGTTTTACATTATCTGTCAAGTGTAGGCTGAAAAAAGAGATCCCAAAACATATTTTCACAATTTTTCGGTGAATATAGAAATATATTTTGCACCCACACCATGCACACTATTGTCATAAATTATGAAATTTCAGATGTGACCAGTAATGTTATGAATGCTGTCATTGAGCATGTCATGAGTAAAGTATTATGTGAGGGGATAACCTGTGCATGGCGAGGGAGCGAGTTATAGTTACCACAGGTCTAGAGTTATAGTTACTTCGGCTAACTATAACTGGTGAATTTCAGTGTTTTTTTCTTTTAAAATGTGTCACCTAACTATAAAGTCACCTTAATCTTTTAATTTCTCAGGATTTTCTGAATACATAACTATAATTCTCACTTTAAGCTTTGATTTGTTTAGTGCCTTTCTAGGTTTTTTAATGTAAGTCACTGTCAATATATAAAAAGCAGGCCTATTGGTTTTTGGCAGAGAGTGTGAGAAACCGGGTTGCTGGTTGACTGAGATGTGAGCCCTGGTCAAGTAGCAGCCACAATCCTTGCCAGGGTAAGGCACAAGCCAGCCCTAATTTAACCTATGCTCAACCCTCTGGCAGATTGGCACAGAGCAGTCAATAGAGGCAATGTTTAAAGAGTTTGTGCAACAGGACTAATGTAAAAACACCGCACCAAAGGGATCCCACACCAAGGATTAGGAAAAAAGAACTTTCTTTAATAAATAAAATAAGACCAAAACCACAAAAATCCAAATAGTAGAACTGGAGATATTAAATTTCACAGATTTGAGTAAAAATAGCACCAAAAAGCATAAAGCTCCAACTGTGGGTATCTGGTTGCGCTGGACCTGGACAAAATTACATGTTCAGGTTGACCGTGATGGAGCATGGGCTGGCTACAGGTACCCAGTTACACCAGCTGATCAAGGACATTAAATACTGATTTGCAGAGCATTGAGAAGATCCGCCTCTAAGATGCATTGCGCAGCAGAAGTGATGCGTCAGTTCCGAGATGTGGTGGGCTGCGATGTGAGGGCCTGCATCTTCATCATGGATCCCATCCATTTTGATGCAAAGTCTGGCATTAAGGAGGGGGTGTGCAGTTGGGGCAATGCATCAGTTACAAAGGTTGCGAGGCTGTGGTGTCCAGCATCGTCATCAAGGCTGCAGTTGATGATGAATGCGAGGACCTGCACCAGGGATGCTCTGGACCAATGTGGAGGTTCCAAAGAGCTGCAATGCGATATGAGCCTGTGCAATGTGTCGAATCCACACAGCAGTGTTGATGGATTAGTTTGGCTCAGGATTGCACCGTGCAGGACAGGAGATGCAGTGGTTCCACTGGATCCACAGGGGCTGATAGTGCACCTTAAAACCACTTCCAAGGGTCCAGGACTGGGGTGGCGCCACTTGGCAGGGTAGACTCACAGATGGCAGAGTCCAGGTGTAAGTGCAAAATTGTTATAAGCCTGTTATCTCCTTGAGGCTTCAAATCAGGAAGCTAGCCAACTAGCCCATGGAGTCACTCTGGGTTCTGGGTTTAAGAGATGCAGGTTCAGTCCTTCTCACTCAAGCAAGAAGGCATCTGGCAGCAGGTCAGCACAGCAGGACATCAGTTCCTTCAGAGCAGCATTCCAGCTGAGTGGCAGTCCTCGTTGGTGCACAGCAGTCCTTCTTCCTGGCAGAGTATCAACAGGTCCAGAAGTGTACTAAAGAGTTGGTGTACGAGGTCATTCTTTTATATTGACAGTTGTGCCTTTGAAGTGGGGAGAAGTGTCTAGAGGCAGGCCGTTGAAGTGCACAGATGCCTTGCCTTTTTGGCCTTGGCTCCAGACTAACCACCGGGGGTATGAAGCCCTTTGTGTGGAGACAGGACAGAGCCTATTCAAATGTAAGTGGAGTTGGGCCCAGCTCCTCCCTCCTATCCTGTCACACCTAAGCACCCCATTGTGTGTGGCTAGGAGGAATACACAAAGCCCAACTGTCACCCACACCCAGTCATGTTACAGAGAGACAGGCTTCAGGTACCAAATGGCTAAGGCAAGAAAATGCAACTTTCTAAAAGTGACATTTTCAGAATTCCAACTTAAAATCAGACTTCTTCATAACTTAGGGGGTGATTAGGATGGCGATCCGCCCGCCATCCCAACCCGATTTACCCCCGCCATATCATGATGGCGGGGGGTATCGCGGCGGACGCAAAGTGCGTCCGCCGCTTTTCCGCCGGTCGGCAATCGTTCCCATTGCCGGCCAGGCGGACTTGGGCCTTAATATGGTGGCGGTGCCTAGCAGGCACCGTCATCCATATTAGTATGTGTGTTACTAAAGGCCTTTCCATGGCGGCGATGCCGCCATGGAAAGGCTTGTGGGGAAGTGCTTTGGGGGCCCGTTGCGGGCCCCCGGGGGGTGGTGGGGTGTTGGTCTGCACTTGGGGGGTACCTATGGTACCCCCTACATTGCCATGCACAAGGTGGCAGGCACCGCGCGGTGCCTGCCACGTTGTGCACGGCAATGCACAACATGGCACTTTGGCATTGCGGCGGGTGTTGCTTACAGCAGCACCCGCCGCAATGTCAAGTATGCGGAATGCGACCGCCAGGGTGGAGGTCGCATCCTAATCAGCGGTGCGGGACCGCCGCACGTCTGGTGGTCGGTCCCAGCACCGCTAGGGTGGCGGCATTCTAATAACCCCCTTAGTATTTTAAGTTGTGATTCCAGAGACACCAAACATGAAGAGTATTACCTGGCCCATTTGGAAATTACACATATAAAATATGATAAGGTAATTGCAATTTTATCCTATAGGAGAGGTAGGCCTTGCATTAATGTAAAATGAATTTAAGTGTTTTTCCCTACCAGGACATGTACACTTAAAAGTACATGCCCAACGTTGTAAATACATTGCACCCTGCCCTCCGGACTGTCCATGGCCTACCCTAGCCATGACTTATATGTATTAAAAAGGAAGATTTGGGTCTGGAAAAAGATGTAACTTGGCGGTCAACATTGCAGTTTAAAATTGAACACACATGGAGTGCAATTGCAGATGTGACACATGTTTAATAGAATTCTTGAGTGGGTGGCACAATCAGTGCTGCAGGCCCACTAGTAACATTTAATTTACAGACCCTGGGCACACTAGTGCCCCTTCACTAGGGACATACAAATAAATTAAATTTGCCAATTGAGTATAAGCCAATGTTACCATGTTTTAGAGAAAGTCACAAACACTGCAGCACTGGTTAGCAGTGGTAAAGTGGGCAAAGTCCTAAGGTGAGCAAAAGCGAAGTCTGCAAAAACAGGGGGCCTGAAGGCAAAAGGTTAGGGGAAAACCATGCCAAAGATGCCAGGTCTAACAGGAAGTCATTGCGATGTCTGCCAATACAAATTTAGATAAAGTATTTGTAATCAAATCAACATAAAACAAGTGTCAGAGTCTTTCTTTTACACTCCTCAAACCACATACTGCATCCATAAGACCAACTACAATAGATCTGTGCATTCCACACGGAAGTGCAAAAGCTCCAGCTCTGGGAATGCTTAACATATATTTTCACATTTTTATGGTGTCATGTTCTATAGACTCCAGGGAAAACAGGGTTAATGTTTTAATTATTTCTGGGAGGGGGGTTGGTGTACTCCCTGGAGCCCCCAACAACAGACCTGGAGTAATTGGTGATACGCAAGTTCTGAAAAATTACAGATTTTAATGCCATAATGCCACATCGCGTAACCAATTCTCCCATTCATGGAAAATCGTACTACAAAAAGCAAAGAATACAAAAACACTTGTGTGTATTTTTTAATGTATTTATATATTTATATAGCGCACTACTACCCGAGGGCGTCTAGGCGATTAGAAGCTAAACACACAATGCACCAGAGAGTTGTTGAGGCTCTAGTGCTGAAAAAGAAATTATGAAGTAAATAGCCAGGTTTTGAGTCCTTTCCTAAGGGAAAGCAAGTCAGGAGAGTTTTTTAGCTTTATTGGTAGTTTATTCCACTATCTGGTTGTGATGCTTGTAAAGCTTTTTCCACCCCATCTATGAAGTCGGAAATTCGGTTCTTTCACCAACTTCAAAGAGGCCGACCGAAGGGTACGTACTGAGATGTACCATTGGAAGCGATCTGTCAAGTAGGCGTGGCCTAGCTTATGTAACGCTTTAGAGGTGATGCATAATGCCTTAAACTTTATTCGTTTCTCCACAGGTAGCCAATGTAGGGTATTGAGGGCATGTTTGGCTGATAAATATTTGGCTAGTCCAGAGAGCAATTGAGCTGTGGAATTTTGGAGTACCTGCAGTTTTGCCACTACTGTTTTGTTTGCTCCAACCAGAAGCCTGTTACAATAATCAAGCTTAGACAGAACCAGAGCTGCCACCACTGTTTTCTGTAATTCTGCTAGTATAAATGGAAAGATTTTCCTCAGAATTTTCAGGGTAAAATAGGTTGATGAGGTAAGCATCTTTACATGATGCGAGAAAGATAGAGTGGTGTCAATAATGACTCCAAGATTTTTGGCCTTGGTGGCTGGGGTGGGAAGAGTCCCCAACTCCGCCAGCCACCATTCTGAGGACCATAAAGATGTGTCTCTACCAAAGAGTAGGACTTCGATTTTATTTGAATTCAGTTTGAGGCAATTCTCTGCCATCCATCCGCTTACACGTCTCATGCACTCATTAAAATTATGGACTGTGTCTTGGTTTTTGCTCGAGATAGATACAATGATCTGAGTATCATCTGCATATGATACTAACTCGAAGCCGTGGGCTTTAATCAGATGGGCCAGAGGTGTGACATATATATTGAATAGGGTAGGGCTCAGAGATGAGCCCTGTGGCACCCCACATGGGAGCCTGAAGCACTGTGATTTAAAGCCCTCTACTTCAACAAATTGTTCACGATTTGACAGAAAGGATCTGAGGAGTGAAAGAGCTGAGCCTCCTAGCCCTACTTCTTGAAGCCGATTTATTAAGATACTGTGGTCTACCGTATCGAAGGCAGCTAACGAGTCCAACAATATCAGAGCTGCCGAGCCTCCATTGTCAACCGCACATCTGATTTCTTCTGTTGCGGTGATTAAGGCCAGTTCAGTACTATGCTTACTTCTGAAGCCATACTGGGCTTCAGAAGTAAAATTGGCTAATTCTTGGTTCATATGGTTCTCCAGGATTTTTGCTGGAAAAGGCAAACGGGAGATAGGGCGATAGTTTCCTGGGTCTGTTTTATCTAAGTTTGACTTCTTTAATAGTGGTAAAATAGATGTTTTTTTCCACATCTTAGGAAAAATCCCTGTTTCAATGGCAGTGTTAAGTGCCTCCATAAGTGGGCGATCAACTGTCTCCACTATCATATGAATTACTTTGGGAGGGCACAGATCCAACGGAGATCCTGATTTGGTGACCAAGAGAAGATTTGAGATTTGTTCATGAGATGTCGTTGTAAAATTTAAGAATTGGGACGGATCAGGTTCTAGGTGTGAGAGGGGCACTGCTGAGGGTGTTTTTGACTTCTTTTGCTGCTGTGATCATGCAAACTTGATCAGAATGTTCAGTGAGATTTCCAAATGTGAGTCGGAGTTCTTTGACACGGTCAGTCACCGGTCTGCATTTTGGGTAGAATTTTCTCCTGAGTGAATAGAAAATCAACTAAAAATTCTTTTCAAGTAGATATTTTACCCTAACAACTGTTTTTGGTGCAAATTCACTTTTTTCCTCACTTTTTTTCTAATAATCAAGGGAGTACCATTGAGACTGGGAGGCTACTGTACATACAGTAGCAACACTTCCTCTTCCTGTATTGAAGTCTCATCCCTCAGCTTTGTTCAGCCCATGGTCACTTTGGATTTAGAAGTTGAAAGGAAAACATCCATTTCTTTGTAATCTTTGTTTCAGTCACACTCCTGGAATCATAATGTTTGTGAAAACTCAATTGAGGTAAATGCAGCACTTTGGATAAGGTCTGTTGTTTGAGGGAGGGGATGCACCACTATTGTTTGTTCTTGGCTGGGTTTTTTTCTTTGTTGGTGGGTGAAGACCATTTGGGACCAACTAGTTAAAATCTTTGCACTCTTTTATGGTGGAGACCAGGAGTTAAATATACTTTTTCTCAATTTAATATGTGACTGTTGTGAATTTTGCGTTGTTTTACTGCTTGGGGCCTGGTCTACCCTGCGCTAGGTCTTGGGTACATTTTTGATGTATTTTTCACACTCTCACTGCTGTGATGCTGTATGTTGTTTAAAACAAAATCAGGGGGTTGTGGTGGATAGCCTAGTATTAAATGCAAAATGTATGTTATTTTTGGTCCACATGCACCTTTTGGTTAGTAGGGTTGGGGTGGCTCCTGGAATCCAGGCCCATGTAACCAGAGATCATCCATTGTTCTTAATTATGTTCTTCTTCCCCATGTATTTCCCCACCATTTTTGTGAGTTTATGCATGTGTGATATGATTGAGATATTTTGGTTGATGAATTATTAAACTTAATTTAATTTTTGATTTTGGCATTGCTGATTTAATGGTGGAGGGTAAATTTGAGTTGCATGTCTGGGCCCAGACATGTTGGCTAAATATTATCTTTGCCTGCAATTCAACAAGGTGTGTTTTGGGGGGAGGGTGCTGTAGGCAGGACAAGACAACCTTTTTTCTGTGTTCTCAGTGCCTCTTTCTTTGCTGCCCATGCATCTGTGGCAATTTTGTGTAGCCTGTGTGTGTTTGCCAGAGGATCCCATGTGTTCTTTGGTCTTCATGCCTCCTTCTTTGCTGACTACGGGGCAGTGGCCATGTTTTTGTGGCCAGTGTTGTTTGCCATAGACTTCAGTGTGCTCTTTGTTCTCCATGACCCCTTCTTTGCTGGCCATGCACCAGTAGACATATTGTGTAGCTAGTGTATGGGTTTGTCATAGGCTACCATTTTGCCTCCATTCTCTATGCCTCCTTCTTTGCTGGCCATTCAGTGACCACCATCTTGTAGAGCCAGTGAGGTATGTGTGTTAGGTGGAAGTTTTGTCTTTGTTTTCCACACCTCCATTTGCTACTTACCACCATTTTGTGTAGACACTGTGGGGCAGATTTACAAGCCCCTTGCGCCACTTTTGCGTCATTTTTGCCATGTTAAAAATGACGCAAAAGTGGCGCAAGGGGCTTGTAAATCTGCCCCTTTGTGTTTCAAATTTTTTCTTCCTCTTTTAAAAGCCATTTTCTACAAACTGTTACATTAGAAGCCTATAACGTTTTCCGATATATTTTATTTGTGCTTGTGGCTGATTGTTGTACATTGTTGTTCTTTTTTATTCATTTATTTGATTTTTGCCTACCTTCCACTGCCATCCATGGATTCTCCATGGGCAATTATTTAATATATTTTTTCAACTTTTGCCTCCCCCTGCCTCCCATTTTGGTTGAATGGCCCTAGATGGACATCAGCAAATAATTAAATCATGTAGTCACAATTTTTCCCAGCACCCTCTGCCTCCAATAATGGTAGCATGGGTCCTAGATATGCAGCGGTGATAAAAAAAAAATGTATTCATTTTTTCCCGGCACCCCTTGCTTTTCATAGGGGTCCATGGCTCAGGATGGATACAAACTAATCTTTTCCTGTGTAATGTTATTGTGAGAAAAAAAAGTTTATGCATGGTTTGGGAATACTATTGTTAAGTAATTGTGATGCTGATCACTTTTGTTACTTTGGCTAAATTCTGATTGCCCACGTTTCGCTGACTTTTTTTGTTGCTTGCAGGGGCACACCAAGCCAACACACATGGTACTAATTCAGACAGAAGACAGCAAATTAGTTGGCCGTCACATCTGAGTTCTCCTCTGATAAGCGCTTCTGCTCGTGCTACATGCCATCAACTAGTGCTAACAATATGGCCCACGGAAGCAGATTCCTTCCAAAAAAGTGGACTTTAGGGAGGAAAAGAAGCCTGTTATCATTACCGGCATCAAGCTTTCATTATTTTTCAGGATCTATTTTTTCAGCTAAATGACAACTGTACTTCCTCCCTTCAACCCAGGCTAATTTGAGTGACTCAAAGGCTCAGTTATTGACCTCCTGTTCTGAGCTCCAAGGACACAACAAGCTCCAGATGCCTCCCTGCAACTGGCCATCTGACCTGGTGTAACCTGTGTAGACCTGCAACTGGACATGCCTGAGCCTTGCAGGTCTCTGCTCAAGTGAGTCCCAAATCCACAAGAGGTGCATCCTCAGGTGCTGGACCCTAGGCCAGCATCAGAGTACACTCTTATGTGAAGAAAGAAGAAAATTGTGAGAAGCTGGCCTGGTATATGATGTCCACTAATGTAAGTGGGCACCCTACACCACTCCAGACAACACTTATGGTGATTTAAGAGGTCTTAGACAACCTTAGAAAGCTCTCTAAGTGGTAGCTGTGGAGAGCAACCTTGTTTTACCAGAATGCAATCTTATAGTATAGATTAAGTGAAAAAGACCCACTCAAAGTATTTATAAAAATATGCATTTATTATATAATGCTCTCTAACACATAGAAATATCTCCTACCCTGCACAAGGCACACAATACTTTAGCAAAGAAACACAGTAAATAGCACAAAATACACAGTGGACCCGGGGGGACCAAACCATATACTAAGAAAGTGGTATAAGAACCACGATTCGGGTCAAGACAAGGTCGAGAGGATGTAGAAGTGATGGGGAGGAACCACCCAAGGTGAGTAGATGGGGACCCCACAGAGAGCGTGTGCAGTGTGGGAACATGACCGTGTGCTCCGTACAACTCTATGTGCAAGTCGCAGTTGGATTTTTTAAGATTAAGGACCCTTTCCAGTGAACCCTGAAGAAATTCCATGGAAGACAGAAGGTTGGAAAGCCACCCCACCCGTGGATACCCTAGTACCCATGTTACCTACACCAGGGTGAGGTGCATACTTGTGAAGTGGTGTTGGAAACCGCAGTCAAACCCAATGGAGGACTTCAGTAAAGTGGCACTCCTGGAAGAGGAGAAAGTGTCTGGTGGATTCTAAAGCTGGATTCAAGATGAGAGGTACCTGCAAGCAGAGGGTACAGTGTCTATGTCACTCAGGAGTGACCAGGAGACTTGGAAGACGAATGCCCTCCTATGTCAGGTGTTGCAGGATGGATGACGATGACCTTGACTCTACAGCTGTGAGGACCAGGCAATGCTGAGGAGGACCAGGAGCCATGCACAAGCTGTCCCACGAAGGATGTCTAGTGCTGAGGGGTTGGTGTCCAGCGGGAGCACCAACAAGCCATGACAAATGCAACCAACACAGGAAACAAAGAAGGAGCAACATCGGGACCACCAAGGTCCAGGGGACTCACCAAAGGCAGAGAAGTCAGGGCAGACCCCAAGCAAACAGGCAAGCCCAAGAGAATCAAAGGTGACCCTCAAGTGGACCCACAGGCTGGAGGCACTTGAGTCGTGAGAGGAGCTCAAGCAGCTCACCAAAAGATGCAAGCCACGATGCAGTGTAGCTGAAGATTCTGGTCACTGGAGGTGCTTGAGGTTGGGGCTACTTGGAGCCCAAAGATCTTCTTGGAAAGAAGTCAACAAGCCTTTGCAACTGCAAGTTGATGCGGTGCACAGGGGTCCAGTTATTGCAACCCCCACGAGGAATACTGGCCTCAAACTTGGTGAAAGGGCAGGGCAGGCCACAGGAGCTGTGGAAAACCACCAGCTGTGTTGCAGAACCTTTTGTAGTCTGGAGAAGCTCAGGATCAGCAGAATTGTCAACTTAGTTGCGGTGCCTGCAAATGCAGGGGAGTGACTCCTTCACTCTAAAGGAGATTCCTTCAAGTGTCTTTGATGCCTCACAGGCCTCAGAAGGTTCCTGTATGATGCACAGGCACAGATGATGCAGCAGACTGAAAGGGAGATGAAGTCAGGCCCAAACGAATTCCACAGTGCCCAGACGGTAGAAGAAGCAGTGGTGTCTGATCTGAATCTTATCCCACGACGAATCTAGGGACCTACACCCAGGTAAGCCCTTAAGTACCCTAGGGAATGGGTTGGGAAGATTCAGGGGACCCTCCCAGGGAAGGGTCTGGACAGAGGGGAGGTTACTCCCATGTCCTTTGTCCAGTTTCACGCCAGAGCAGGAGCCAATGGCTCCCATGACTGGTTTGAGAATATATACTGTTACTTCGCATGCGTTACATCGCATGCTTTTACAACGCGGTCGTTACAATGAACGCGTCATTACAACGTGAGCCATTACATCTCAAGTCATTTCAACGACTTGCTGTAGGGGGCGCGCTGGACTTAGGGATGGTATAATTTATTATTCCTACTCCAGTTTGCGCAACAGCAGGGAAAGTGTTGGATTTTAAATCCAACACCAGTGCGCCCCCTACAGCAAGTCGTTGAAACGACTTGCGATGTATTAGCTCGCGTAGTAACAACGCGGTCGTTGTAACGACCATGTTGTGAAAGCATGCGATGTAAAGCATGCAATGTTATGGCTGTTTCCCTTGGTTTGAACTGGAATACGCACGGACACCAAATGTGCCCCTCATGCAGACTGAGTGGCGCTGACAAGCGCACCCACCCCATCCCAATACACTAAGGCCTGTCTGGGAGGTGGTCACACCTCCCTGTGACAGGATGCCTATTGTTCTGCCTTCCCCTGCTCGAGCTTGGCTCAGAAGCAGGAGGGCAGAATTGTGTCTCTGGTCGGCAGCAACCATTTTGTGCAGTCCAGGTTAAGAAGGCTGGTACCGGGAGCCCAACAGAGGGCTCTTCCAGTGCTTGGAATCATACCTCCCGTGGGGGTATGATTCCAACAATGTTTGATACCAAACATGATAGGATTCATTGCAGCTGTTTTTGAGATGGTCATCGCGTAATTACGCGGTGCCCCTCTATATAGTATTTGGCTGTTTCACTGACAACCCGGGAGAATAGGCTCCATAGGCTGCAGAAGTATCCTGCACATGCAGGGGCACCCTCTCATTTAGAACCAAGCACCCTGCCTACAGGATTGCAAAGGCCTGCTCTAGGGGTGACTTATAGGTTTTAAGTGTAGTGAGACTAGATATAGGAAACCTATATCTTTAGTAAGTGGTGCTAGCACCAGCTTACACAGGCTGCAATGGCAGGCTTGTAGTTACATTTTGAATGGACTCTAATGGGTGGCATAATACATGCTTCAGCCCATGGGAGACCTCTGGGGTACCTATGCCCTGGGTACCTTAGTACCATTTACTAAGGACTTATAAGGGTACCCCAGTATCCAATCTGGGATGTACCTAAGTCCTGAGCACAACAATTTAGGGAGAAAGCAGATAGACTGAGTCCTGATTAGCAGGATCCCAGTCAGACTAGTCAAAATTCAGCTTAGCACCAGGCTAAAAGTGGGGGTAACCATAGAAGCAGATCCTACTTTCCTACAAACATTTTTCAGCAGGACTAACCTGGCCCGGGTATCCAGTTAGCACTTAATCACAGTGTGCCTGAACTTGTGACTTTTCCCTGGTCAAGCACGAATAGCTACCTGACAATCAGAAATTGTTATGCTCAGATAGTAGATGACCCAAGCTCGTTAGAAGAGTTAGTATTGAAATTAGCACATGTCCCTGCTCTAATTGCTATTGGAGGGAATCTTTAAAGTAGCTTTAGAGGAACTCAATCAGAAAAGTTTGGCAAATCCTGGAACTCTCAAGAGTGGGATAAAAATGAGAAAAGCAATTTCAATGATGCGGAGCAATGGGGACCTAATAGTTATTTGAAGAAAAGTGTACCTAGATTAGGCAGGCTTAACGTGTTATAAAAGTTAAAAGATGATTGTTTCATCTATGAAATGAAGGAGGTTGGGACTATTTCCCCAGTCTTATAAAATCTGTGAAAAATCGGGTTGTTGGTTGACTGGGGTGTGAGCCCTGGTCAAGCAACAGCCACAATCCCATGCAGGCTGAACCACAAAATGTCACTAAATTAACCTTCGCTTAACCCAGGGTAGTTTGGCACAAAAAACAGTCAGGCTAAATTTAGAGGCAATGTGTAAAGTATTTATGCAGCACACAAACAGTAGTAAAGTGCAAACACAACACAAGAATAATCACCAGAAAATTCAGAAAATAGAGTACATTTTAATAAATTATTTGACACCAAAACAACAAGAATCTAATCAGAGGAAACAAAACTATGAACTTCTAAAATCTTTACTAAACATTATCATCTAAAAGATCAAAGCACCAACCATGGACATCTAGTCACGCAAGACCAGGTAAAAGTTATCAAATATGGCTGACCGTGATGTAAGGTGGTTCAGATGCAAGAAGTTGATTGGGCCCGGTCAGCGCTCACCTTTGAACTTAGAAGAAATTATGAGAACAAAATATCAGAGAAAGGTAAAGTTCAGTAGGGCAAGGCTGCAGGAGGTGTCTGAGGAGGGAGCATCATCGTTAGATATTTTTGGGTCGAAGCTGCTGTGGAGATTTCTATGTTCGGACTTTGAGTGGAAGTCAAAAATCTCCAGCAGGACGAGACAGAGGGCTGTACCCGAAGACAGATCCATAAGGCCAAATATCCCTTTATTGGAGAACCACTGAAATGATTTGCTACTGCGAATAAGAATGTAGGGGTAGAAGCTGCACAGTCAATCCAACTGCCAATGCACTGCGGGCAGATGGGCGAAAGGTTGGTCCAGGTCTTCTCCTGGTTCTAAGAGCGGTTTTTGACAAACAAATTCCTCCATTTTGGGATTTGGCCATCTGGGTAACCTTAGCACCACAAGCAAGGGTCCAGAAGTTGTGGGATACCTCCTGGGGGTTCAAGATTCACTCAGGCCCAGGCTCTCACCAGGTACTGGTTTAAGACGGTGGTAGCCTTTTGTGGGTCCACACAGGAGTCCAGCAAACTAGCCCTTGGTGTCACTCTGGTAGTCCTGAGCTCAGGTGAAGATGCAGGGCTCAATTGCAGGTCTGGCCTCTGGTGTTTCAAGGCAGACTCAAGACAGGAAAGCAGTCCTTCTAGGTGCAGTAGCAGTCTTTTAGAGTGCACAGCAGAGCACAGCAGCAGGCAGTCCTCTGACTGTCCTTCCATAGATCCAGGAGTAAACTGAGGAGTGAGTCTGACGGTCATATATTTATACCCTGTTGCCCTTATTCTGGAAGGTGCAAGAAGCTTCTAGAAACATTCTTTGTAGTGCATGGAATTTCCTGACTCTTTTTCTCTGGGTCCAAGCTGGCTACAGTGACAATGGAGGTTGTTAGGACTTTTGTGTGAAGGCAGAGCATGCACACCCTATTCAGTTGCAAGTGGGGCTGTGCTTAGCCCCGCCCCTGTCCTACTAGCAGATGGCCCATTGAGGCACACCTAATCCTTCTACTGTGTGACTGACACTGACCAACCAGAGGGTAAAATATCCAAATTTGTGCGTCACAGCTCCGCAGTGGATGGAGTGATGGTGAGTGCGTGGAATCCAGCCAGGCTCGTAGGAATAAGGATAGCACTCAGATGATGCGCTGAAAGTCAGGACAGAAAGCTCTCTGTGCCAAGAGGTCGCATGGAGCAGAGATGCCCAGCATGAAACATTGTGGGTCAAGGAATGCCGCTAAATGAAAAAACACCCAGATTAATTACCATGTTGTGAGTTTTGAAATAACAAGGGGCAAGATCGCAAGTATGCTTACAGGGGAAGCAAAGCTCCCTCCAGACGGGTTTTAAGGCAGTAGAGTTGAGCAAACTGGCCACCAGTATAAGCAAGATGCAGTATGTCAAACTGCCTGAAAAAAAGTGGATGGCAAACCATTGAGCGGTTTAAAGAGACTAAGGAGAACATTGGGAGGCTTGCCCTTCTCCTTTCTCAGGTTCTAGGAAAACAATCAGGGATTGACTATAGGGTTTATCCGTTAAGACACTGTCTTTGATCTTGCCAAATTGTAAATCTCTCTCTTTCTACTCTTAAGATAGCAATCAATCATTTATGTGCATTTCTGTCCTGATGATGACCTATTAATAATGAAGGTTGAAATGCCGTTGACACAAATCAGCAGATACACGGTCTCTGATTTATGACATGATTTTGTAAAAGCCACATATTGCTACCTCATATTTATTATCATTTTAACTCAATGCCCGTTCACTGTCATTTTCACTCTCTCACATGGTTCACATGCGCCTCTCACTCTTGTTTCCACGAGTACTGTGTCCACTATAAATATATTGCACATGATAAAAGTAACGTTGATGCAGTCTCTTAAACTTTTTTTGTTAATCTTTTGAAATATAATTAATCCTTGGTGCTTCTAGCTTTGTTTTATAATTAACTTATTTTTTCCAAATTAATCATATGACTAATACCTGTTCAGACGTTGTTGTATGTTACTATATATTACCCATGTCTCAGCTGTGTTTACGGGTTTCTCCTGATGTGTATATTAATTTTCTCAAAGTGGCAGTTTAAAAATGTTAATGAAAAATCTGACTTTTCTATTAAAGAGGGTTTATCATTACAATTTCATAGATGCCAAACATGACAAAGTTACCTGCTCCCAATCAGGAATTGCAGCCTATTAAATGTAATAGGGAATCCCCAATGTTATCCTATGAAAGGTGTAGTCCTCACAGTAGTGAAAAACGAATTTAGGAGTTTTACACTACTAGGATATGTGCAACTTAAAAGTACATCCAAGCTTCAAATTATACAGTACCCTGCCCTATGGGCTACCTATAAGCCTGGGCAGTGAACTCCACTTCATTCATGGAGTTTTTTGCACTCCGAGTTTTTTCCTGCTAACTCTCGCCAGCTGTAAGTTGGCAAGTGCGGGCGAGGAAAATCCTGCGCTAGACCACTTCCCTGTGAGATTTCTCAACGTGGTCGGTCTCGGATGGTCTCTATCGCTCTCTTTGAGAAACCTTCCGTTCGCGTTGAGGAAGCTGCTGCTTCTACTTGAGCACCAGAAAGAAACAGCGCCCTCTTGCACTGTGTGAGATGCCATTTGTGCTGATTTTACAGCACAGGACAAACACCTGGCACTAAAAATCAGTGCAAACGGAGCGAGGTAACCCACTCCGCCTATTGTGAAACTCCGCGTAGCTTGGCAGAGTTAATTTGTCACTTTGTGGAGTTCCGCTATGGGAACTCTGCAAACTCAACCCAGGCTTAGCTACCTAGGGCCTACCTTAGGGGTGGCTTCTATGTAATAAAGGGGGAGTTTAAGGCTCGGCAAGGGGGTTCAAATGCCAAGTTGACATGGCAGTTTAAAGCTGCACTCAGTCTGCAGTGGAAGGCCTGGGTCATGTTTTAAGGTGCTACTTAAGTGGGTGACACAATAGCTGCTGCTGGCCCTCTGGTAGCGTTTAATTTACAAGGGTCTTATAAGTAAAACCAATATGCCAATCAGGTGTAAGCAAATCAAACCATGTTTAGGGGAGTGGGCACAAGCACTTTAGCAGTGGTAAAATGCAGAGTCCTAAGGCCAACAAAAACGATTTTCAGCACTAAAAATGAAGGTAAGTAGGCAAAAAGAGAAAGACAATCCTAAGGCTGACAGGTCGAACAAGATCACTCTCTGTTACATACCATTTGAACTCTAAAATATTCAGGAGGTTCATAAGGTAGCAGCACATTTTGGAGAGAAATATTTTATTACTTGCATAGCTACATTTTTTTAACAAAATATTTAACACTGATTAAAAAACAATTTGAAATAAATAATGTGTGAACCGGAGAGGCAATTGTATGGGAGAAAAGGTTAAATGAAGAGAAAAAGAGAAAAGCATTAATAATAAATGTTACAAAAATAGTGTCCTCCGATACTTAAATTGAGAAAAAAAATCATAGATTAGGCACTCTAGGAGGTGAGATTGAGGATATCCCATCAAAGCAATTAGTGTGGAAATCTAGGACTCAATGTAATGGAAATTTGATAAAGAAAAATAAGCTAACTGATATAATCAAAGATGGGCATATGTGTATTTAATAACTTTTTAAAGATGCATTATTCAAAACCTTTATCAGAAGGATAAGGCTCTGCCTCCAGTGATGTAGAATATTTTTATATGCCCCTAATATTAAGTATAGAAGCTGACTCGAGTGGCCCTTTTGAGGAAAGATATGAGATCTTGAAACAACACTCTAATTTAAGAATTAGGCACTCATTATTTATCTTCTCACTGGCTGCTTGCTCATCAATTGTTGAGATGAAGAATCACCAAACCCCAGATGAAGTGATGCGCAAAATGAACCATGAGGAGGTATTCTGCCAACACATTAGGAAGAGAGGAAACATTGTGGGGAATCTAAAAGCTGGTAGATGGAAGTGCAGCATGAAATTGATTAGGTTTACATTCATGAGAAGAGTGTATAGGTTATGAAAACAGTTTGAAAATATCAGCTTTATACCAGAATGCTATGCCAAATATTATTTTCTAATATCAAACTATTGCACTGTAAAAAAACATATCAATGAAAAAATAGGTTTTCAATCTGCTTCTTTTACCATTTTGACTTCTGGTTGGCTTTCCAATTGCGTACAGAAAATGACACAAACGTAAGGCATTAATGCAAGTAAGAAACATTCATTGATTTCTCCAATGCCTTTAATAGACTAAACTCTGCATTTGGTTCTGAAATGGGGTGCGCTCATCCATTTATTTTTATTGGTTACTGAACGTTCATATGGAATACTGGTTTGTCTCCAACTTAGCAGGGAAATTGAATAGGCCATGCATTTGGGTATAGGAAAGGTGTTGAAAAATGATGTATTTTTGCTCTGTGTTTGGCGTCCTTTGAAAATGATATAGCTCTTTTCATCAAAATCGAGGCAGAATTAAAACGTCTTCTTTGTGGATCTATTTCAGATCTTTGCTGACTTATGCAGATAACATTGTGCTCTTGGATAACACTCCCGGGGGATGCAAAGAAAATGATTGTCTTTCTAAAAGGATGAGCATTACTAACAAATTAACAATAACAATAAATCTGTTTAAGAAAACAAAGATTGGCTCTGTAATTGGTATCCAGTGAAGATTAGGGTATGGCACATGTTTAACTAACCTTTAATCATTTACCAAGACTATCAATATTTTGGAGATCTAAAAACAAATATTATAATGTGGAACCTTGATGAATCTACACAAATTACACGTGCCACATTGGTTTTGTAATGCCTATTAAGCTTTTTTTTAATGAGAAAACAATGAGTGGAGATGCATGGCCCGATAATGATGAGTGTCGGAAAGCCTCCGACCACAGGTTGGAGGCTTTACAAGCCTCATCACAATTTCAGTTTCGACCCCCACATTATGATGCAGCCGGTCAAAACCGAAACTGGCCAGTCATTCCGGCTGGATTACAACTGGCGCCCGGAGCCGGAGGCCAGTCGGAGACCGGCACGTAATCCCAATGGATGGCGTTTCTGCCGTTGGGATTACGATGTTGGTTTTCTGACAGGCTTTCCATGTTGGGCTTTCCAACAGGCAAAAGCCTGTCGGAAAGTGACACTGGGGGCTCCTAGCATGGCCCCGTTCACCCTGCGGCCCCCGGTTGGGTGCCGAGGGGTCACCTATGGTGCCCCTTGTGAATCCCTGCACTGTGTGGCAGGCACCTCTTGGTGGTGCCTGCCACACGGTGCAGGGATTCACACAAACTCCCATTTCTCTATGGGTGCATATGCTGCAGTGGGTTTATGGCTGCAGCACAAGCTCCCATAGGGAAATAGGAGTTTGTTTGCATTGTAATTAGGTATGCAGAACCGCCGACCAATGGTCAGACGGTTCCCATACCGATATGGTGTTGGGCGGACGCTCAACATCGTAATGAGGCCTTTTGTGTCTTATATGCAAATGACATTTCGGTAATTTTGCATCAGGTCCTAGAAGGTTCCCTTTAGAGCTCTTTTGTATAGAAAGTATCATTTGGAAATAATGTTTATTGTTAAAATCAAGTTTATCTATTAAAGTAATCCATTATAAAATCAGAAGTTCTAGTGTGGTGCATAAAGGGAATGTTTATCTAGGTAAGGCCTTTCCTTTTGATGGACTAGAGAACATGTTTCTGTATGTGAAAGTCTTCAGGACTGAACAAAGGATAATTAGGGCCAGATTTACTAAGATTAGAGTCTCAAAAAAAGCTGTCACAAATTGCACGTCAACTTTTTGCGAATGTAATCTGATTTTGCAAACTGTCCTATGAACAAAATATGGAATTGTAGGAAATTGCAGAATAACCTACCTAATTAATATTGATTAGGCATGTTTCAATTTGCATGGGAAGCAGACCACCATCTCTGTGTTTGCTTCAAAAAAAGAAAGCTGGTTTTTTTTTTTCGAAGCAACCCAAGTTCCCCAATGGAACCGGGACTGGTTAAAATGAATGGTATGTTATGAAAAATGTATTCCATTTTGGAAAATTTCTGTGAGAGCAGATGGTGGTCCTCTGGATCACGGCCTACACCCATGAAATTACCATCCTGATTCCCAAAATCCAAGGGGACCTGAAGCTAAATTCCATTACCATCCCAATATGAGAGTCAGAAACAGAATTCAAGTTGCAAACCATTATACATAAGATACTAAATCAAAATTTGAAGGAATAGCCGAAAAATGCCCTGTTAGAAATTGGGTTATTGGTTGACTAGCATATGAGCACACGTCAGGCAGCTACCACAATCATGGTCAGGGTAAGAAGAGGCAAACCCTAAATTAACCTGTGCTCACTCTCTGGTATCTTAGCATAGAGCAGTCAGGCTTAAAATAGAGGCAATGTCTAAAGTATATGTGTAGCACTTCAAAAAGTTAAATATAGTGAAAACACCACACACAAATATTCCATACCTGGTTAGAAAAGTAGAGCTTAAATAAACAAAAAAGACTAAAATTACAAAAATCCAATGAGTAGAACTTAAGATATGAATTTTCAAAAGAATAAACTGTAAAATAGCACTGAGAAGCAATAAGCGCTTACTTGGAATATCTGGTCACACCGGACTGGGACAAAATCAAAAGTGCAGGCTGACTGCAATGGAGCATGGGCCAGATACAGGGACCCAGTGAGGACAGCTGAACAAAAATACCTTGATCATGGCTTTGTCAATATCGAAGGTGCGGGGCACAGCCAAAGCGATGCGCAGGTGTCAATCCACACAGTGGTGGTGATTCGCCGGTCCTGATCCGCACAGCAGCGACATTGTGTCAGTTATGATAAGCGCAGAGCTGCGATGTGGAGATTCAGTGTGACCGTAGAAGATGCTGTTGATGAAGATGTGGAGATGTTATGCAGTTGTGGTTCTGAAGGTGATGCTTCGGAGCCGCTCTATGCAGAAGATGCAATGCACCAGTTCTGGTCACACAACAGGAGCGATGTGCTGGTTCTGATCCATGCTACAGGAGTGATTCGCCAGTTCTGATCCACACAACGTTGACGATAATCTGGTTTGACAGAGGCTGCATGGGTTTTGCTGAAGCAAGCACCTTAGGCCTCACTTCCAAGGGTCCAGGACTGGAGTGGCTACATTGGGCAGAGCAGATTCACAATAGCAGAGTACCAGGTACAGAAGAAGGCAAGTTGGAAGTCTTTTATGTCCCTGAGACTTTTGATCATGAGGCCACCCAGCTAGCCCTTGGAGTCATTCTAGGTTAAAGTGATGCAGGTCTAGTCCTTCTCACCCAGGCAGGGGAACAACAGGCAGCAAGGCAGCACAGCTAGGAAGGAGTCAAGCAAATCAGGAGTCTAGCAGAGTGGCAGTCCTTCAGCAGCACAGCAGTCCTTCTTCCTGTCAGGTCCGGAAGTGTACTGAAGTGGTGGTGTCAGAGGTCCAGTACTTATACCCAGTTGTGCCTTTGAAGTGGGCGGGACTTCAAAGAGAGGTCTCTGAAGTGCAAGGGGTCCTCCCATCCAGTCCTGGCTCCAGATTTATTACAGGGGGTCTGGGGCCCTTTGTGTGGGGAAAGGACAAATGAGTGTGGGCCTAGCTCTTCCCTCCTATCCTGTCAGGATGGCCCATCAAGTCACACCTAAGCTCTCATTGTCTGTGGCTGTTTAGGGGAATACATAAAGCCCAGCTGTCACCCTCCCCAGATGTGTGTCAGTGACAGGCAGCAGTTACCAAATGGCTAAAGTAACAAAATGGCAACTTTCAAAAAGTGACATTTTCAGAATTACAATTAAAAATCTGACTTCAACATCAGTTGTGATTTTAAATTGTGATTCCAGAGACACCAAACTTGAAAAGTATAGCTCTTCACAATTGTGAATTATACTTAAAACAATGCAATATGGTAATCCCAATGATATTTTATGGGGGCGAAAGGCCTTGCACTAGTGAAAAACGAATTTGAGAGCTTTTCACTGCCAGGCCATGTAAAACTTAACAGTACATGCCCTGAATTTTAAATACATTGCACCTGCCCTGTCAGTTATTCAAGGCCTACTTTAGGGGTGATGTATATGAATAAAAAGGGAAGGTTTGGTCCTGGCAAAAGGCTTATCTTGGCAGGTCAAAGTGGCATGTAAACTGCACACACAGGCTCTGCAGTAGCAGGCCTGAGCCATGGTTTGAGGGCTATGTAAGTGGGTAGCACAATAAGTGCTGTAGGCCCACTAGTAGCAATTAATTTTCAGGCCCAGAGCATATACAGTGCACTTTACTACTTATAAGTGAATTGAATATGCCGATTGGGGATAAGCTAATATTATCATGTTTAGTGGAGAGAGCACAATCACTTTAGCACTGGTTAGCAGTGGTAAAGTGCATAGAGTCCTAAATCCAGTAAAAACTAGGTCAGAGAAGCAGAGGAGGCAGGCATAAAGATAGAGGAAGACCACACTAAGGCTGTCAGGTCTAACATGCAGCTTAAAATTGCAATTTTTTTTACCCATTTCTAAACCCATTTGTAAAAACTTTTCCAGAATGCTAAACGGGTTTAGTACATTAGACACATTGGATTTTAGGATTCACAAGCCCTAAATCGTACCATATTGGAGGATGTCCAATGCTACTGCCCTATGAGCATGTAGCCTTTGCTTTTGAATCCGAGTTCCAAATGACAATGGAAGCAGAAAGAGGGATATTGGAAGGAGGGGAGCTGCGGGGCTGTCACATTGGACTTCAAGTTAAGGGACACGGCATCCACAGCATGCACCAGTAGCCTAATCCCTCTCTCAAGTAGTCCAAAATACCTACAAGTTTGCCATGCCTAGTGGCAGTGAGGATGCAGCAAATCTTGCTTGCCAAGAAGACACCAGCACTAAATAGATGAGCTATGAATGATACAGGAAAAATAATTGAATAACATTCTATTCCTTGGCCACCAACTCTGATTGGGCGTTGGTTCTACTCCTCACTTTCTGGCCCTCTCTCTGGGATATCCCCCCATTTTCACAACTGTGGCCAATAGGCATTCCCCTCTTGTTGAGGACGGGTTTGAAGGGTGCGCTGCATGTTCCTTATGGAAATATTGGTAAGTGTATTTGTAACTGTAATTCTAGATTGTGCATCAATAGGGGATGGGTGGGTATAGTTGATCTCTGTGATAAGATTGGGGTGCCAGAGTGGGAAGGGGTGGAACACGCAAAAGGTGGAGCTCAAACCGCTGAACTGCAATGAATTCAGTAATTCTAAAACAGATGCTCTTGGTAACAAGCTTACCCACTTAATGCTGCTGTCACAACCAATTTTAGAAGACGACAGACTTAGCATACTTTTACAACCCAAAAAAATCAATTGAATTAATAACTTGGAATGTTTGTTTGCTAAATAACCCACTCAAGGTGCGTCGAGTATCATTCTATTTATAAAGATACAAAATTGATATAGGCCTCCTATAGGAAACTCCATTAACAAGTCCAGACTGTGCCAAATAGGTGGGTGCAAAATACACTCAATCATATTCATCACACGCATGTGAGCTAGAAAATATAGTATCCCTATGTGGGGGCTGCACACGTTTACAACTACTGAGGGCTGATATGTTGTAGCACAGCTGATGATACTTGCCAAAGTCGTTCATACATACCATCACAGCTGACATTCTACACTTTTTTCAAGAACCATGGCTCAGGGCAATGCAGCTGAATTCATAGGCTGTTATCTGGGTGGGAGAGGGACTTCAGTATCACCATAGACCCCATGGCCAACGAATCAAGGGGCATATCAGCAAGGGCTTTATCTCCGTTTTTCTGGCTTTAAAAGCCAGAAAAACGGAGATAAAACTATCGCCCTATCAACAAGAGGGTGCTAACATGCATAATCGCATGCTAGCACCCTTTTTCCTCAACGCCTCCCTTTGCATCTCCAATGAGATGCAAAGTGGGCGTTACTGGGCGTACCCCGGATGGACTACGTTGCAAATATCGCTGATGTTCACATCGCGATATTTACAAGGTAGCCCACATGATTTTAGCAGAGGTTAGATTTTGGCGAAAACAGCCGTTTTCGCCAAAATCTAACGTCTGCTAAAATCCTGACTTAGCCATCCCTAACATAGGGGGTGGATTCTGCTGATACGACCACAGGGTCGTATCAGCAAGGTTATCGCCGTTTTGCAGGGAACTTCGCTGGAAAACCAGCGATGTTCTATGCAAAACGGCGATTTCCCGCTATCGCAGGAATCTTTATCGCCTTGGAGATACGCGTTGCTAATAACGCGATATCTCCGCGATGAAGACCTGCGATAGCCGGCGTTAGGAATATGAGCGCTAAGCACGCTTTGCGATAGTTATCGCAAAGCGTTGCTAATATGCCCCCAAGTGACTCCAGATACCGGCCCCCTATGGCGGCCAAATATTTAGCACCATCATAGTTGTTGACGACCTAGTGGGCATTTTGTGCACAAAATACCCAAAGCGAGGGAATGCAACTGCATTTCTACTGCCTTATGGTCTAAAAAAAAATACTGGATGGTCACCAAAAATGCTTGCACATGGTCTAACGATAGAGACCACCTGTCCAGGATCCTTTCTGATCACTCCCCAGTAGCTCTTGAACTTGTTATGCCCGAGATTCAGCATGCTGCTTTTTCCTGGAGAATTCTGCACGGAGTCCTGTGAGACACTGTGGGGCATATTAGCAAGACCGGCGATAAAATTATCGCCGTTTTAGCGGCAGGAAACTGCCGCTAAAACGGCGATAATGGGCTTGCTAATATGCGTTATAGAATTCCAATAGAAGCCCAGGTTAGATGTCCTGCACATCTAACCTGGGCTTCTATTGGAATTCCATAACGCATATTAGCAAGCCCATTATCGTCGTTTTAGCGGTAGTTTCCTGCCGCTAAAACGGCGATAATTTTATCGCCGGTCTTGCTAATATGCCCCTTTATTCCATGAAGATATCAGACGGAAATAGAAGATTACATCAGCCGAAATGAACAATCAATAACTAGTCCTTCCACTCTGTCGGAAGCCTTCAATGTAGTGATAAAGGGAGATTGTATAGCTAAGAAAGCAGGTATGCTAAAACATATAACGAAAACTAGAGAGCAAAATTCCACGAAAGTTGAGATATGGCCAAATAAGCAAACGTAAACACAAATATATGTGAATATAAGAAGGCAAGCCCTCAGTGAAATCTAGTACTTGAACAAGGAGGCACAGGCAAGGACATACCGAGAGGAAAACATACCTAGCAAAATTGTAGCAGGGCTGCTGAGGAGTCAAAAAAAGAACATAGACATTGTAGAAACAGAGAGGGGTGATGGTACAAAAGCAATCACAGGTACTGCCATCCTAGAGAACTTTTATTTAGCTACACCTTACAGATGAAGAAATCCAAAAATGTTTTGATACAGTGGTAATGACTTGGCTGGGCAATGCACATAACCAGTACTTGAACATGACTATACCTGCAGAGGAGATTCAGCAATTAAAATTAACAATTACCCAGCAATAAGGCCCCCAGACCTGATGGCCGAATGGCCCAATTCAATAAGAAATACACTGGAGTCTTGACAGCCATACCCATAGCCATGTTTGAGATTCCTACGAAAAAGGCTAGCTTCACCCCTCTCTCAGGGCAACATTAATGAATATGCTCCTAAAACCAGATAAACCCCGTGAAAAATGTCAATCCTGTCACCCACTATCCCTTACTAATATACCTAATAAAATATTAGCTTAAATCCTTGCAACAAAAGATTTCGATTCGCTGGAATGGCCTATTTCGCCTTATGGGCTGGTTGGGTTTCAGTGGTGAATTTACACAGTAGGTGAGGCTCCTTTATAAGAAGCCACCAGCACGTATTTGACAAAATGGAAGGTTTTTTACCCCAATTTCAATAGCTAGAAGGACAAGACAGGGATACCCCCATCACTCATTCTGTTTGCTATTTCAATGGAACCACTGGCAGCCAGGCTTCGGCAACACCATGCAGACAGAGGACATCACCCTATAGGTGAGGAGGCTAGATCTCAATGTATCACCCCTTTTAAAGAATGTAGGGGCATATCTATGAGGACGGCGATAAGTCAACGCAAAGCGCCCTTAGCGCTTTTCTACTTATCGCCGTCTATCGCTTGATTATATTGCCCTGGTAGCGCGTTATCTACAACGCTTTTCCCCAGGGCGATATAATTACCAGCGATAGCGGGGGAAATCGCCGTTTTGCAGGGAACATCGCTGGTTTTCCAGCGATGTTCCCTGCAAAACGGCGATAACCTCTGCTGATACGACCCTGTGGTCGTATCAGCACAATCCACCCCCATAATAGGTATGCCTAAGTCTGCATTTTAGCAGATGTTAGTTTTCGGCGAAAACAGCGGTTTTCGCCCAAAACTAACGTCTGCTAAAATGCGTTAGCAGCCTTGTAAATATCGCGATGTGCACATCAGCGATATTTACAAGGTTGTACTGCCCAGTGACGCCCACTTTGCATCTCATTAGAGATGCAAAGGGGGACGTCGAGTAAAGGGTGCTAACATGCGCCAATGCATGTTAGCACCCTCTTGTTAATAGGGCGATGATTTTATCTCCGCTTTTTTGGCTTTAGAAGCCAAAAAAGCGGAGATAAAGCCCTTGTAGATATGCCCCGTAGTAAATTTGCATACCTTGCAGACAGTTAATAAACTGGGCTAAATCAGTGATATTCTTCGTAACCTCATCTATTCATGGATGCTATTGGGTTTAGCTGCTACAGTTGGAAATCTCCTCAATAATTTCGGCATGTGTGTAAGCAGAAATATAAATGAAGTAATACAACACAAATATGAGGCAGCAGTCTTGAACTCGAAATAGCAAATATACAGATGGATGTAGGTGCCCCTATCATTAGCTGGTCATGTAGCATTGGCGAAAATTATACGGTTGCCCTGATAAATCTTTCTTTGTAGGAAAGGTATATTTACCCGCCCACTGGCCAAATAGTACATAATCTCTGCTATTTGCCCAGTAACCGACAAATTAGTACAATATCTCTGCTGTTTAGCAGGCTAAAGGCAAAGTTGAGATGATGTACAGTTTGACCCGCGGCCAGATAAAGTCTGTGAAGCAGGTCTTTATTTAGCAGGCCATGTAGACCAAAGGGACTCCATGCAATAGTAGGATGGTGACCATCTTGTACTGGGGATGCAACATGAATGAAGTATTTGAAAGTAAGTGCATATGCAAATGTACAATAGTTTGTATGAAGTTAAGTGCATGGATTAACCCTTTTTCTAATTGGCCTTTACACCCCCAGTGCTGAGCCCCTTTTTGCTAAATGGGGTAGTTTGTGCTTAGGGCTCCATAACTATTTTTCCACATAAGGTATCAATGCTGAATCGCGGTTTGTGGAATCCCCTAGAGGGGACCAAGAAAATAGTCAAAATATGGCACAAATTTGAGTTTTTTTGGGCAAAATAGGTAAAAAGTACTCCAGATAAAATAGTCTGTTTTTTTCCCCTAAAACCGGCGTCCACAAACGATTTGGTGTGCTAAAGTCATCATCTTCTCAGCTTTCAGGAACATGCAGAGTTAAATAAAAAAATATATGTTTTACACAGTTTTGGCACTTTTCTCAGAAGTAGCCTATCTTCTCCATTTTTTGTGCTCTCAACCTATTTCCATTTTGTGGTGGAAACCAGTATGAAACCAATGGATAATCCAAACAAGCTGCAGATTTCTGAAACGTAGACACAGTTTCACAATTAGCAAGGGGTCTTATGTGTGCATCCCTCTAAATTTTTCCAAGCAAAAGAACTGTTGAAATAAATAAATGTTGAAAATGACCGGGAAAAACCTGGCATTTGTGACAACATTTTATACTGCAAGTCTTTGTCACAATGGCTGCTTTATAAAAGCAATATACCATTATGTCTGCTAGACTTTTCATTGCGAGAATATATATGGTTTGTAGGCTCTATAATAACCTAAGGTGCCCAGGGCCAACAACTGGCCTGCACCTTTCAATGGTTTTTCTTTGAGTACTGTGTATAGACCATTTCATATAGAGAAATAGGCAGAGTGAAAAGTGGGTATCTAGGAAACCTATGTATTTCTGAAATGGGCACAAGATCTGGAGCTTAGGAGTAGTGGTTATTTGTACATCTCTGAATTTGTGGCTGCCCATACTAGTGTATGACTTAGAGGGTATTTGTCTATATGTCATCTTTTTATAACCGCCTTACATTTGAAAGGCACAAATGCAGAGAAATCCAATTGCTAATAACAAATGTTCTATTACTCTATGCTCCCACAAGTCTTCCAATAGAAATGATACCTCACTTATGGAGGTAGACCTAGTGGCAACAACAGGAAAAGGCCAAAAACGCAACATGGACCCATCACATTTTTCCATAGAAAACGGATCCATTTTTCCAAGGTGGGTAGGACTTGGAGGAATGCTGGGTGGTTGAAAATGGGTGGTAGATAGAACCTTTTCAGACACACTACATGAGGTATTGAGCTCGAGAAAAGCAAGGTTTCAACACACCTCCATTAAGGATTACAGCTAACTTTTCACTATGTAAATGCGGAGAAAAAACACTTGTTTGGCCTTGACCATGCGCATAAAGTTAGGCTGCTTAATACAGCTACAGAAGTGGAGCTTCAACTCAGGCACCTGTTGTCTTGCTGTAAGTGCTTCCTGTTGAGGTTTAATTTTTGTGACACGAGCATCGTGCTAGAGTGAATCCTGTCCTGCATATTTATCCAACAAGAGGCCACCATTTTGTGCAACACCTTTACTCAACTGGAGTACTTTCTACTGGCTAATTGGTAAGTGCTACCTTGCTGGGTAAATGTATAATGCATCTTCTACACTACAGCGGCATAAAGAATGCCAAAGAAATGTCTCCAGTGACCCTGTGTGTCTGTAACTTTGCCAACGCGTGGGAAACAGGCTGGTGGTCCTTTTAGTAAGCTGTCCATCATCATGGGCAAAGGATCAGAAGACATTATATACGGCTAATGTATATGGTGCAGGGCTTTTAGGCATGTTTACATACTTCTTGTTTATAAAAGAGCAGAAGACGATCACTCGTCTCAGCAGTAGATGACGAGAAAGAACCTCCTCGTCAGAGACACCACATGAGGTATTGAGCTTGAGTAAAGCAAGGATGCAAACACCTCTATTAAGGATTACAGCTGACTTTTCACAATGTAAATGTGGAGAAAAAAACACTTGTTTGGCCTTGACCACACGCACAAAGTTAGGCTGCTTAATACAGTTACAGAAGTTGAGCTTAAACTGGGGAACCTACTGTCTTGCTATAAGTGCTTCCAGTTGAAGTTTTATTATTGTGACATGAGCATCGTGCCAGAATGAATTCTGTCCTGCATAGTTATCCAAGAAGAGGCCACTGTTTTATGCAACGCTTCTACTCAACTGGCTAATAATTAAGTGCTACCTTGTTGGGTAAATGTATAATGTATCTTGTACTTTACAGAGAACGAACCTCCTCATCAGAGACACTACATGAGGTATTGAGCTCGAGAAAAGCAAAGAAGCCACCTATGGCTCCAGGAGGGGGGCCACGTGGCCCCCCTCCCATCTTCTGTTCAGCCCCAGGGAGGCGGTGGTTGCCTGGGCCTTGGGTCAGCAACTGACCCCCTCCATTGCATTCTTTGAGCTTGGGGAGGTAGTGGTCCCCAGGGTTGAGGGAGGATGAGCGACCCCCGCCCTGCACTTAAAAAAATAATAGCCCTACGGAGGTGGTGATTGCTGTGGCTGTGGGGGAGGCGAGCAAGCCCTCCCACACTTCAATAAATAATAGCCCCATGGAGGTGGTGGTCCCCAGGGCTGCGGGAGGGCCACGTGGGGATTTTTGCATTTATAAAATTGATTGCCATGGGGAGGTGGTGAGCCCTAGGGCTGCAGGAGGGCTGCTTGGGGATCCTGACCCCCTAAATATGATGGGGGGTTCCACAGGGACCCTGCCGTGTTTTAAAAGCATTTTTTTTTATTTTGCCGTGGACTCACAGGGAGATCTACGAATCTGCAGCAAAAAAAAGACGTGTGAGCTCCTGTGTGTCTTTTTTTGAGCGCCCAGGGGGCCAAATCCCAGGGGCATGAAGGAGGGGAGCTCATGGGGCCACCCTCTTGGACTTATGCAAAGCCCAGGGGACCGGACTTCCTCTGGGCTGTGAACAGTAAAACTATGGGGGGCCCACTCAGCTACCCGCAGCTCAGGGGACCGCCACCTCCCCGGGGCACACTGTCTTTTTAACTAAATGCGGGGGAGGTGCTACAGCCTCCACTGTTGCCCTGAGAGCCACCACCTCCCTGGGGAGAAGATATGAAAAGTGATGCAGGGGCATGCATAGCCCCTCCACAGCCCCGGGAACTGCCACCTCCCTGGGGCTGAACGTGACATTCTGCCCACACCCACGCTTCTCTGGGGACTGCCACCTCCCCGGGGCATGTCTTAAAAATTAAGGGCAGATTTACAAGCCCCCTGCGCCACCAGTATGTCACTTTTCATGACGTACTGGTGGCGCAGGGGGCTCCTCCATATTTACAAGGACAGGAAAAGCCACCCTACGTGACTTTTCCTCTCCTTGTACATACGGCCCCTTCACACGCAGCACTTTGCGTTGAAGGGGCGTTCCATGGGTGTTGCTGTTCCACGCAACACCCATGGAACAAGACACATCTCCAGATTTACGAGAAATCATAAATCTGGAGATGCGTCTGAATGCTACGCCACCCTAGAGGTGGCGTAGCGAGGTGCAACGAGGAGAAATGTTTTCATTTCTCCTCGTTTTTTCCTCTTTCCATGCGTGCTGCATTCTACAGCACGCATTGAAAGAGGAAAATGCCTGTAGTGATTGTTTTTGTGCAGGAAGGTGCCCCTTCCTGCACAAAAACAATCTCCCCATGACGCAGGCATCCTTGCACCATGGTGCAAGTGTGCCTGCGCCAGCGCATGGCTGCAGTTTGTGCGCCAGCGCAGGGGGAAGCACAGAGATGCGACATATTCTTGTAAATATGTCGCATCCCTGTGCTTCGGAAGTGCCGCAGCATGGCACAGCCAAAGGGCTTGCGGTGCCGCGGCACGTCCTTGTAGATCTGCCCCTAAATACGGGGCTGCGTGGCCCCCGAAGCCCTGGGGACTACCACTTCTCCAGGGCTTGTTTACATTAGTGGGGAGCCGCATAGTCCCCGTTGTGGAGCCCTACAAAGTGCTGGGGACTGCCGCCACCCAGCGCCAACTACAGCAATGTCCCGGGGTGCCTACCACTGGACATTGCAGTTTACTATGGCTTGGCGGGAGCACCGCTCCTGCCATGCCATAGCAAACTGAGCTCTGCTTTTAACAAGCGAGTGCAGAAAATGCTCTTGCTTGCTAAAAAGCAGAGCAGTGTCTGTTACCCTGCCCGCAGTGAAGCAAGCAGAGAAACAGATATTGCTTTGGGATCCATGTTTGCAGCTCCCTGAGTCTCAAAGCACTGGTGGCTCCTGCAGGAGGCAGGGAGCCAGCAGGGACCATGGGGCCTTCAGGCTCCTCTCACTGTCCCATTAGTGAGTGGGTGCCCTACAGGCACCCAATTTAAAGGGGCAGGCCCTGGGGATGGTATCCACCCCTCCCCCATCTGTAAAAGACCCGGCCCCAAGGGATGTGGTCCCTGAGGTCAAAATCAGCCCAGGGAGGGGGGCCACGTGTTCCCCCTCCCCTCTTTCACAATTAAAAAAAAAGGTGAATGTCCGGGCCAAAATATATATATAAAAAAGGATGGCCTGGACCCGGGGAATGGGGAATCTCTGATGCACCCACTCACACCCCATATAACCTTTCATACACTCGCTCCAACTACCCATTCACAAACACATTCCAGTACTTACACAGCTGCTCACTGATTCATAGATCAACACACACATCCACTCACTCACATGTACAGCCACTCACACCCACTCACTCACTAATACAGCCACTGACATATCCACTCATTCACCCATACATCCACTCATGCACTGAGTCAGTCACCCATAGAGGTACTCACACCTACTCACTCACCCAGTCAATCGCAAAGCCACATACTCACCCATACAGTTACACTAAAACTCACACACTTACTCATACAGATACTAATGCATTCTCACTCACCTATACAGTCACTGACTCAAGCTCACACACACTCTTACAGCCACTCTCACATTCACTCACTCACCCATACAGTCACTCATTTCCCATTACTCACCTGGACTGCCTTTCACATAAACCATATACCACTGACACATGCACTCACTCACTGACACAGCCATACACACACTCACTCACCCATACAGCCCCACACACATGTACTCACTAACCAATACAGCCACTGACTCATGATCTCACTCATCACCTACCCACACAGAAACTCAGACACCCGTAGAGGTACTCAGACAATAATCACTCACCGATGCATAACCTCACGCACCCACTCACACACCCATACAGCCACTTAGACACCATCTGACAGACAGATACAGACATTAATACAACCAGTCACTCACCCATACATTCACTGAGACATCTAATTCCTCACTTATGCAGTTAGTAACACACCCACTGAATCATCCAATCAGGCACTCATACACCCACTGCTTCACCAATAAACCTTGGTATATATATTTAACACTCATAAACCTTTCAAAAATAGTCACAGTCACTGGATGATGTCATCAGTGATGTCATTTGAGATGTCATCAATGATGTCATCAGTAATGTCACTGACCATGTCATGAGTGATGTAATATGTGAGGTCATAAGCAGTCCATTGCGAGGGCGCGAGTTATAGTTAGCTAACTAACTTTAACAGCTGAATTTCTCTGGTTTTGTATGAGTGACACCTGAACCTAACTATAACATCCCTGTAACCTTTGTTTTTTTCCGTAAATATATATATATATATATATATATTTCGGTCGCCATTAGCTAGTTATAGTTAGGACCAAAGTTTCCATAGTAAAAGCGTTTTCTGTTTTGCCAATAACTTTGGCGCCGCTTAATGAATCTACACGAAATTTACAAAAAAACTTCCCCTTTTTGCTTCAGCTGCTGTGTTGAAAGTTTCGGTGTGATCTTTCAAGTGGGGACCAGAAAAACATGGGGTCCCAAAACACGTTTTCCCAAATTTGTCTCCGGGGTTTTTCCTGTTTTGAACAGGACTACAGCCCAAACTGCTGAACGGAATTACACCAAATTTGGCAGAAAGCTAGATGTTGGTCCAGAAAGTGTGCTTTTTTGTGATTTGGTGTAAATCCGTTTAGTATTTTTATAGATATTAAAGGTTTAATAATACTGATACCTGGGGATGTGAATCCTTACAGTGGACTCGCGGATCATACTAAAATTTGATTGGCTGCCAAAACTTCTACCAGGAAGTGTCAGCAGCCATCTTGGGACTGAGCTTGAAGCCAAGTCCCACAAAAAAAGTGAAAAATAAAGAAAAGTGGGCAGGGAAGGAATACCCTGACTGCCCCCAGATATGGTGTGGGGTCCCACAGGAACCCCGTCATGGGGAAAAATTCTTTTTGTAAATTTTAATTTGACGCAGATTCCCGGTTGGACCCGCGGATCCACTGCAAAATTAAGAAAAGATGCACGGTCTCTTGCGCGTCTTTTTTATGAAGCCCCCGGGTAGGCCAAATCCCAGGGGCAGTGTCTATTTACTATGCAGTTCAGGCTATAGTCATGTTAAAGAACTAATATATATATATCAACCGTCAGTAGGTAATTGCACACACACATATATATATATATTCACTGAAAAAACCATAGGTTTCAGCGGCGTTATAGTTAGTTGGACATTTCACTCGTACAAAACCAGTGAAATTCCCCGTTATAGTTAGTTCAGCTAACTATAACTCGCGCCCCGCAATGCACTGCTGATGACGTCACATATTACATCACTCATGACATGGTCAGTGACATCACTGATGACATCACTGATGACATCTCAAATGACATCACTGATGACATCACTGATGACATCATCCAGTGACTGTGTGTTTCTGTAAAGTTTAAATATGTTTAATATATATAGGGAAAGGCGTATTGAAGAATGAGTGGGTGTATAAGTGTCTGAATGGATGATTTAGTAGGTGCATAACTGACTCTATAAGTGAGTGATTAAATGTATCTTACTGAATGCATGGGTTAGTGACTAAACTGTGTGAATGTCTGTATCCGTCTGTCTGTTGGTGTGTAAGTGGCTGCATGGGTTTGTGAAAAGCTACATGAGTGTCTATATGGGTTATTGATTGGTTGTCTGAGTATCTGTATGGGTGCCTGAGTGTTTGTGTGGGTGGGGTGTGTGTGACTCTGTGCATAGATGTGTGAGTGGGTGATTCACTGGGTGCATGGTTTCAAGAGTGCATCTGTGATGGACTGTATGGGTGGGTTAGTGTGTGTATGGGTGTGTTAGTGAGTGAATGTATATCTCAGTGGTACATGTGTGAGTAACTACATATGTGAAAGGCAGTATATATGTGTGTTGGAGTATATAAATGGCTATATGTGAGAGTATGTGATTGTGAGAGTGGCTGTATGGATGAGTGTGTGCTTGTATCAGTGATTGTATAAGAGCGTAAGAATGTGCTAGTATTTGTATGAGTAAGTTGAGCTGGTGTGTGTATAACTGTATAGGTGAGTAAATGGCAGTGTGATTAATTATTTGCATGACTGACTAGGTGTGTGAGTACCTCTATGGATGAGTGGCGGTGTGTGAGTGTCTATATAGGTGTATGAGTGCATATGATAGTCCTGTACTGAGTGACCATAAGTATGAGTGACTGTACGGATGAGTGAGTGGATGTGTGTGTAAACCTAAGAATCAGTGAGTGGGTATGTAGTTATTGGTGTTGGAGTGTCTATGGTTTTGAGAATGGCAGCCTGTAATTTAGAGTGGGTGTATCAAAGGTTATATTAGGGTGTGAGAAGATGCATCAAATTATCACATGGATGATGTCCTCAGTGATGTCATTTGAGATGTCATCAGTGATGTCATCAGTGATGTCACTGACCATGTCATGAGTGATGTAATATGTGACGTCATCAGCAGTGCATTGTGGGGGCGCGAGTTATAGTTAGCTGAACTAACTATAACGGGGAATTTCACTGGTTTTGTACGAGTGAAATGTCCAACTAACTATAACGCCCCTGAAACCTATGGTTTTTTCAGTGAATTTCTAAGGTTTTTTAAATGCTAATTTCTAACTATAACGTGTCTGAAACCTATGGTTTTTTCAGTGAATTTCAAAGGTTTTTTAAATGTTAATTTCTAACTATAACGTGCCTGAAACCTATGGTTTTTTCAGTGAATTTCTAAGGTTTTTTAAATGCTAATTTCTAACTATAACATGCCTCAAACCTATGGTTTTTTAAGTGAATTTCAAAGGTTTTTTAAATGCTAATTTGTAACTATAACGTGCCTGAAACCTATGGTTTTTAAAGTGAATTTCAAAGGTTTTTAAATGCTAGTTTCTAACTATGCCTACAGAGGTAGGACATGTGATGAAAGAAGAAACAACGCACAGAAAAAGCAAAAGAAATGCAGAAAGAAGCAACAGAAGTCCACAAAGATGAAGAAAAGTGCAGGAAGAAGCAAGACATGTGCAGAAAGAACCAACAGAGGAGCAGAAAGAGGCCTTGTTGCAAAATCATCCTGTGCCCACAACTTTTTCAGACGGGTACTGGTGGTAACTGACTCAGTCTAACCAGGCCTAGAGCCAGTGCTATGCTAAAAGACACTTAGAATACAGTGAAAACACCTACATACACTAGGGAACACTATGCGTTGGGGTACCCCTGTGATTAGCATGACCTCCTCTGTAAGGCCCTAGTACATAATAGGGCAGGGGGATTAAAACTACCTCTTAAAACGCGCCACGGGGCGCGTTTGCACAGTGGTGAAGGGAGGGGGGGCCTGAGGTGACATGTGTGCAAACACGCCCTGTGGCCGTTTTAAGTTGGGAGATTAAGTCCCCTTGAATCCTGAGGGTCCCTGGGGTCCAACTAGCCCACTAGGTACCTCCAGTAAGCGTCACAGAGCTGCGTTGCACAGAGGTGTAAAAAGGGGCTTGGCCTGGACCACCTCTCTGCAACGCAGGCCTGTGGCGCTTACTGGAGGTACCTGGTGGCCTAGTTGGCCCCCAGGGGCCCTCAGGATTGAAGGGGTATTAATTCCCCAACTTAAAAAGCGCCAAAAGGTGTGTTTCCACACATGTCACCTCAGGCCCCGCCCCCTCCCTTCACCACTGTGCAAACACGCCCCGTGGCATGTTTTAAGTTGGGGGATAAAGTCCCCTTGAATCCCGAGGGTCCCTGGGGTCCAACTAGCCCACGAGGTACCTCCAGTTAGCGCCATAGAGCTGCGTTGCAGAGAGGTGTAAAAAGGGGCATGGCCTGGACCACCTCTCTGCAACGCAGGCCTTTGGCGCTTACTGGAGATACCTGGTGGGCTAGTTGTCCCCCAGGGGCCCTCATTGTTGAAGAGGAATTAATTCCCCAACTTAAAACGCGCCACAGGGCGTGTTTGCACACATGTCATCTCAGGCCCCGCCCCCTCCCTTCACCACTGTGCAAACGCGCCCCGTGGCGCGTTTTGTGTTGGGGGATTAAGTCCCCTTGAATCCTGAGGGTCCCTGGGGTCCAACTAGCCCACCAGGTACCTCCAGTAAGCGCCACAGAGCTGCGTTGCAGAGAGGTGTAAAAGGGGCGTGGCCTCTGAACACCTCTCTGCAAGGCAGCTCCCTGGCGCATACTGGAGGTACCTGGTGGGCTAGTTGGCCCCCAGGTCCCTCAGTATTCAAGGGGAATTAATTCCCCAACTTACAGACCCCCGAATTTACATAGTTAGTGCCCCAGGGAGGTGGCAGTCCCCGGGGCATGTGGGGGGGCTTGAGCCACCCCACACAGGTTCTTTATTTAAAAAAAGCAAGCCCCGGGTGGTGGCAGTCCCCGGGGCTTGGGGGGGCCTTGGAGGCCCCCCCACCCATTTAAAATACAAGCCCCGGGGGGTGGCGGTCCCCGGGGCTGCGGGGGGGCCCTGTGCCCCCCGCAAATATGTAAAGAAAGCCCCGGGGGTGGCGGTCCCCGGGGCTGGGGGGCCCCCTTGTGCCCCCCATTCACAATATAAACATTGCCCGGATCCTCCGCGCATTTTGGCGATTTAAAAAAAAAAAATGCTTTTTTGGGCCCTGGGAGTCCTTGTGGGACCCCCTAAGCAGGCCTAGGGGGTCAGGGTGTTTCTACCCTGCCCCCTTTTCTTTTTTTTTCACCTTAGTTTCCCTGTTTTCTTCTGAATCCCTCTTCTACTGAGTCACAAGATGGCTGCCAACACTTCCTGGTTTGGAGTGTTGACAGCCAATTAGAATGAAGCTCGTGATCGGGAGGGTGCACGGATCCACTGCGCCTCTAAATATTGAAACTTTTATTTTTTATTTTCTCAACAACTACTGAACGGATTTACACCATTTAAGAAAAAGAGTTCTTTCTGAAACAAGGGCTACCTTTGTGCCAAATTTGGTGTAATTCCGTTCAGCAGTTCCAGCTATAGCCGTGTCTAAAGTTTCTTATGGGAAATGCATTTTTCGACCTCTTTTTTTTAAATTTCTCAGGAACTACTGAACGGATTTATACCATTTAACAAAAAGAGTTCTTTCTGAAACAAGGGCTACCTTTTTGCCAAATTTGGTGCAATTCCGTTCAGCAGTTCGGGCTGTAGCCGTGTCTAAAGTTTCCTATGGGAATTAACATGGAGAAAACACGTTTTGGGACCCCCCTTTTTTCTTGGCCCCCGCTTGCCGAATCACCCCGAAACTTTCAAAACAGGAGCTGACCAGAGCGCCCCACTAGTTTTGAAAATTTCGCAATGATTCGTCAACCGGCGCCAAAGTTATTGGGAAAAGAAAAAACGCTTTTTGAATAGAAACAAGGTCCTAACTATAACTACCTACTGGCGACCGCCAGTAGGTAATACCAGATCGACGTACACTCGGCAGAGGTGGCTGGTTGTGGCACGTTCTGCAGATATACAGGGCCTTTGTCCAAGTATGCTTAATGGACGGCGCCCAAAGCCTTACATTTAATCCTGGCCTCGCCAGATGCGAGGTGGCCCTTCTCATGAAAGTTAATGCACTGCCTGGGTGCCTGGGCTCTGACGTCTGAGCAGGCTCGGAGTTGTTGGGGGACCAGATTACATGGCACTGTAATAGTCAAGGCGTGCCAGCTTGGAGAAGTTGGGGATTTCACGAAGAAGAGAGACCTGCACTCCTCGTCCCGTCAAATCCAGGGGTCCTTTAGAAAGTAACGCCTGCCCCGTGGCCTCTGGTGGGTGGGTGCGCTGTGCCCTTGCATGTCCGTGTCACTGCTGTAGGCCCCAGCCCCACCTCCCTCTGTTGAAACGTGTAATATCAGAGTTGTGAGGGTGGTTCGTGGGCACACTGAGCCTGCATTCAGCCTGTCAGGCTGCGAGGGGATTGGACTTGCATAACTGCAGGGTCGGTGCTTGTCATCTGACAGGAAGTTTGCGCAGAGGTATTGCAGCTTCCAAGTGTCATCCCCGGGGGAGCGGGGCCCCCTCCGCATTCTATAGCGCTGCAGCCGAGGGTAATGTGGTGTTCACTGGGCGCCCTGCTTCTCACAGCGCTGCTCGGCGGTAGTGCCACTGCTGGGCACACTGCGGCCCACGGACTACAGCGACGGTCTGTTCACCTCGTGAGCACACCAGTGAACGCACCGCTGTCCACCGCGGACGGTGCTGTACAGCGGAAGCACTGCTAAGTGCGCGCTGCCGCCGGCTCACACCACTGCTGAGCACTGGTCGCACCACTGACCAGTGTGGTACACTGAGAACACTACGAATCACACACTACTGCATACTGACCGCACCACTGGACGGCGTTCTACAGCAACAGCACTTCTTATCACACTGCTGCCCGCCCACCACACTGCCTCACACTGACCGCATCCCTGGATGTTGTTGTTCAATGAGAGCACTGCTAATCACACGCTGCTGCCGGCCCACCACACTGCTGTGCACTGGCCGCACCACTGGTCGGTGTGTTACAGCGAGAGCACTGCTTATCACACCCGCCCACCACACTGCTGCACATTAATTGCACTGCTGGGTGATGCGATTCAGTGAGAACACTACTAATCACACACTACTGCATACTGACCGCCCCACTGGACGGCATGCTACAGCAAGAGCACTTCTTATCACACTGCAGCCCGCCCACCACACTGCTGCACATTAACTACACTGCTGGGTGATGCGATTCAGTAAGAGCACTGCTTATCACACTGCTGCCCGCGCACCACACTGCTGCATACTGACTGCACTACTGGGTGGTTCTGTTCAATGAGAGCACTGCTAATCACACACTGCTACCACCACTCAGCCCCACCACACTGCTGCACACTGACCGAACCACTGGACGGTGTGATTCAGTGAAAGCACTGTTAATCACACTGCTGCACAGTGACCGAACCAATGGAAAGTGTATTACAGTGAGATCACTGCTAATCACGCTGCTGCCGGCCCACCACACTGCTGCACACTGACTGCACGACTGGATGATGTGATAAAGTGAGGGCACTGCTAATCACACTGCTGCATGCTGACTGCACCACTGGAAAGTGTAAGACAGTGAGCGCCCTGCTAATCACACTGCTGCCCGCCCATCACACTGTTGCTGTCTGACCGCCCCACTCGATTGCGTTCAGTGTCTTGCCCACTGAGCGCACTGCTTCACACTACTCCAAAGGCACGGCAGTGTTTGCAGCATGGATTGCACTCCGGCACTCGTCTAATGCTTAGAAACCCCGGGGACGGAGAGCCGTTGTTGGTTGGCTTCTTCCTACTCTGCATCACTGCTCTCGGGCTCCAGGGGCCCTGAGGGGCACTCGACCAGCTCACTGTGCTGTGCACTGAACGCTGCAGGAAGCCTAGCACTGTGCGGTGCGCTGAGCCCGGCCGCCTCCACTGGTTGTATAGTCTCTGTTGTGAGCTGCACCAGTGCTTTACATACACTGAAAGCTTAGAGGTCGTTAGTACGCACCACAAAATCGTTACTTTGCAAGGGTAGATGTGCTCGAAACGGAGCTGTTTGAGCTGGGAGCTTGCAGGGTGCACTGCTCACACGCTTCTGCAGCAGGCTCAGGACGTATTGCACTAGCTTGTTTTTTCAAAATGTACCGACACCTTAGAGCCTCGCGACACCGCTTCACTGAGCCACCTGGAGGCCCTTCTGTCCTGCCAGGAACTGAACATTAAAGCAGCAAACAGCACCGCAGCCTCGTCCGAAGGAGCAGCTCCGCGGCACGAATGGCCGCTGGAGTGAGCAGCACTCGGCCGGTGACCTTCTGCCCCGAGGAAAGATGCGAAAACGCGTACAAATTCCTGATTTATGGCCTTGTTTGGGAGGCACGGCTGACTCAGCACGTCTGCTGTCGGTCCCCAGTCCAGTGTGGGGTGACTGCAGCCTCCTCGGACAGAGGAGAGGCCATGTTGACCTGCCACTACTCCTGCCTGAGATGTGTAGCTTTTAGACACATCTCTACGTCCGACCCACAGCTAAAACAAACTGCCCCCTCCTCACACACACACCCCCTTACCTGCCTGCTCTGCACTCCCTGAGGGGCGCGGAGCCTTCTTTTCTCTGGGCTAAGGCAGACTTTTCAAGGAAAGCCCCCACACGGAAGAGAGCCAGCAGGCATCGGTGCAGGCTGGTGCGGCTCGGGGGCTAGGAGCTTCGAGGCACCTGACATGTGACTGACACCAGTGGACTGTCCGGAAGTCTCCTCAATCCACAGCGACTCTTAGTGCCAGGCTCACACAGTGCGGTGATCAGTATGACGCACTGTAAGTCCCGGCTCCCCCACTGACACTTACACTGGTTCTGGACAATTTGCTCTGCGCGAACCGGCGGGTCAGATTCTCACTGTGGATTACAAAATACCAAAAAGCATACAGCAGCAGACCAAGGCCAAGCACATTAGATCCCACCAGTTTCATAAAATATTTATTCAAGTGCAACTACTTCCGGCATCCGCTGCTGGAAGATGTCAACAATAGTACAAGTCCATAAGAAAGGAAGGTGCACTATAAATGAAAGCAATCAGGAAACATGTATTTATCCAAAGTTTCTTTTCTTTATTTACGTGGTTTGGTTAAAACCGGCACACAGCCAACGCGTTTCGTTCCCTAGTGCCACGGGAACTTCGTCAGGGCTTATTGGTAATATAAAGGGAACGTACACAACTCAGTTATAGGTCCAATTGTTATCACGGTATACCGTTTCAAGATCAAGGTCGTACGTCCCCTAATATGGTCAAGACACCCTGTATAAAAGGTCTTTTAGAAAATATTCCTTTAAATTGATTAAATGTAATGAGGGAGTCCGAAAATAGGGAGTCCCAGACGGCGCACTGCTCTTTAAATTTCAACAGGTCAACCAGTAGTCACCTATTCTCCAGTGTGAATAGTACCCGACGGCATGATAACCGGCAACACAATAGTGGACTTTGAGGGGTTAAATGAAGAAACCATAACTCGTTCCCTGTCAGGTATCATCACTAATCAGGATTCCAGGTTGTAGTTTAACCTGGTCCCGGTAGGTTGGGGTTTGTGAATCTCGCACTATTTTCCCATCACCACTCTCTCCGCAGGAGCAGCGCATACAAAGCTCCCAAAGACTACCATAGCCATAGCCAATTTAGGAAAATATGGCTATGTCTTAAAGCGCTTTAAGGCACATTAATTGCCCAGTGCTACGCTACATAGATATAAAAAAAATGAATTGCATAGGGCTGGTGATATCTTGTCGGAGAGTTCAGGTCGTGTCTCTCTTCTGATGGGCCTAGGCAGTGTGGACCCTCGCTGCACAACTGCAGCAGAGGGCATTAACACATTATATTTGCACTGTAGGTTTTAAACAAAACATGAACGAACCGATTTTCCATCTTCAACAGTGTTGGGAGGGGTGTGGACTGTGGAGTGGGCCACGGGGCTCCATCAAGGAGGGACACGGGCTTACCTTACGGCCTTGTTAGTTCTCGATTGGAAGGAGTGCGCATGTGCAGAAGGACATCCGGCAACACTTTGCGGGCGTGACGCCAGTGTCCCGCCCACTCTCTAGATGGACTTTTGAACTGTACAATCTAGGGATGTCACTGTTCCTCGCCGAGAGGAACAGATCATATGTTAAATGCTTTATGTGTTTCTGTGGAGCACCTTGCGGTAGTCACATTTATAGCAGGGTGTTTGAGACTTGTGACTTGACTGTCCAAGACAAACATCTATTTTTTATTAATGCACGTAACAAATGGGCCTTTAGACAGGAAAAAAAGGATATTTTCTTAAGAAACCATTTTGGAGCAATGACAGAGCACGAGGCCTCTTGCGCTAACTGCATTTAGAGCTGAACGTACACTGTGCGCGTTTGCACAGTGGTGACGGGAGGGGGCGGGGCCTGATGTGACATGTGTGTACTTATGCAATCACTCCGCTAAAACCCAAGCACTTATAAATTCACCATGCACTCTCCTTGCAGCACTCTAATCATCCAGTCACTACCCATGCACTCATGCAATGACCCATGCACTAACTCATGCACTGCTACAATACCCTGAGCACTACCCATGCAATCCAGCCATCGCTCTGTCACTACCCATGCACTCCTCTAATCACCCAGTGCGCACCATGTACTTATCCAATCACTCCGCCAAAACCCAGGCACTTATAAATTCAACAGTGCACTGTCCTTGCAGTACTCTAATCATCCAGTAACTACTCATGTACTCATGCAATGACCCAGGCACTAACTCATGGCAAATACAGAGGAGGTCATGCTAATTACAGGGGTACTCCAACGCATAGTGTTCCCTAGTGTATGTAGGTGTTTTCACTGTATTCTAAGTGTCTTTTAGCATAGCACTGGCTCCGGTCCTGGTTATTCAGAGTCAGTTACCACCAGTACCCGTCAGTAAAAAGTTGGGGGCACAGGAGGACTTTCTGCTCCTCTGTTGGTTCTTTCTGCACATCTTTTGCTTCTTCCTGCACTTTTCTTCGTCTTTCTGGACTTCTGTTGCCTCTTTCTGCATTTGTCTTGCTTCTTTCTGCGCTTTTCTTCCTCTTTCTTCACATGTCCTAACTTTGTAGGCATAGTTAGAAATTAGCATTTAAAAAACCATTGAAATTCACTGAAAAAACCATAGGTTTCAGGCACGTTATAGTTAGAAATTAGCATTTAAAAAACCATTGAAATTCACTGAAAAAATCATAGGTTTCAGGCACGTTATAGTTAGAAATTAGCATTTAAAAAACCTTAGAAATTCACTGAAAAAACCATAGGTTTCAGGAACGTTATAGTTAGTTGGACATTTCACTCGAACAAAACCATAGAAATTCCCCCGTTATAGTTAGTTCAGCTAACTATAACTCGCGCCCCCGCAATGCACTGCTGATGCCGTCACATATTACATCATTCATGACATGGTCAGTGACATCACTGATGACATCACTGATGACATCTCAAATGACATCACTGATGACATCATCCAGTGACTGTGTGTTTCTGTAAAGTTTAAATATGTTTAATATATATAGGGAAAGGCGTATTGAAGAATGAGTGGGTGTATAAGTGTCAGAATGGATGATTTAGTAGGTGCGTGACTGACTCTATAAGTGAGTGATAAAACATATCTTTCTGAATGCATGGGTTAGTGAGTAAACTGTGTGAATGTCTGTATCCGTGTGTCTGTTGGTGGGTAAGCGACTGCATGGGTTTGCAAATAGCTACATGAGTGTCTATATGGGTTATTGATTTGTTGTCTGAGTATCTGTATGGGTGCCTGAGTGTTTGTGTGGGTGGGGTGTGTGTGACTCTGAGCATAGATGTGTGAGTGGGTGATTCACTGGGTGCATGGTTTCAAGAGTGCATCTGTGATGGACTGTATGGGTGGGTGAGTGTGTGTTTGTGGGTGTGTTAGTGAGTGAATGTATATCTCAGTGGTACATGTGTGAGTAACTACATATGTGAAAAATAGTATATATGTGTGTTGGAGTACATAATTGGCTACAAATGAGAGTGTGTTATTGTGAGAGTGGCTGTATGGATGAGTGTGTGCTTGTATCATTGATTGTATAAGAGCGTAACAATGTGCTAGTATTTGTATGAGTAATTGAGCTGGTGTGTGTATAACTGTATATCTGAGAAAATGGCAGTGTGATTAATTATTTCCATGACTGACTAGGTGTGTGAGTACCTCTATGGATGAGTGGCAGTGTGTGAGTGTCTATATAGGTGTATGAGTGCATATGATAGTCCTGTACTGAGTGACCATAAGTATGAGTGACTGTACGGGTGAGTGAGTGGATGTGTGTGTAGACCTAAGAATCAGTGAGTGGGTATGTAGTTATTGGTGTTGGAGTGTCTATGGTTTTGAGAATGGCAGTCTGTAATTTAGAGTGGGTGTATCTAAAGTTATGTTAGGGTGTGAAAAGATGCATGAAATTATCACATGGATGATGTCATCAGTGATGTCATCAGTGATGTCATTTGAGATGTCATCAGTGATGTCACTGACCATGTCATGAGTGATGTAATATGTGATGTCATCAGCAGTGCATTGCGAGGGCTCGAGTTATAGTTAGCTGAACTAACTATAACGGGGGAATTTCTATGGTTTTGTACGAGTGAAATGTCCAACTAACTATAACGTGCCTGAAACCTATGGTTTTTTCAGTGAATTTCAAAGGTTTTTTAAATGCTAATTTCTAACTATAACGTGCCTGAAACCTATGGTTTTTTCAGTGAATTTCAAAGGTTTTTCAAATGCTAGTTTGTAACTATGCCTACAGAAGTAGGACATGTGAAGAAAGAAGAAAAAAAGCACAGAAAGAAGCAAAAGAAATGTAGAAAGAAACAGAAGTCCACAAAGACGAAGAAAAATGCAGGAAGAAGTAAGACATGTGCAGAAAGAACCAACAGAGGAGCAGAAAGAGGCATTGTTGCAAAATCATCCTGTGCCCATACCTTTTCCAGACGGGTACTGGTGGTAACTGACTCTGACTAACCAGGCCTAGAGCCAGTGCTATGGTAAAAGACACTTAGAATACAGTTAAAACACCTACATACACTAGGGAACACTATGCATTGGGGTACCCCTGTGATTAGCATGACCTCCTCTGTAACTCCCTAGTACATAATAGGGCAGGGGGATTAAAACTACCTCTTAAAACGCGCCATGGGGCGCGTTTGCACACTGGTGTAGGGAGGGGGGGGCCTGAGGTTACATGTGTGCAAACACGCCCTCTGGCCGTTTTAAGTTGGGAGATAAAGTCCCCTTGAATCCTAAGGGTCCCTGGGGTCCAACTAGCCCACCAGGTACCTCCAGTAAGCACCACAGAGTTGCGTTGCAGAGAGGTGTAAAAAGGGGCATGGCCTGGACCACCTCTCTGCAACGCAGCGCAGTGGCGCTTACTGGAAGCACCTGGTGGGCTAGTTGGCCCCCAGGGGCCCTCATGATTGAAGGGGAATAAATTCCCCAACTTAAAACGCGCCACAGGGCGTTTGCCCACATCACCTCAGGCCCCGTCCCCTCCCTTCACCACTGTGTAAACATGCCCTGTGGCCATTTTAAGTTGGCAAATTAAGTCCCCTTGAATCCTAAGGGTCCCAGGGGTCCAACTAGCCCACTAAGTACCTCCAGTAAGCGCCACAGAGCTGCGTTGCAGAAAGGTGTAAAAAGGGGCGTGGCCTCTGAACACCTCTCTGCAACGCAGCTCCCTGGTGCATACTGGAGGTACCTGGTGGGCTAGTTGGCCCCCAGGGACCCTCAGTATTCAAGGGCAATTAATTCCCCAACTTATAACTCGCCAGGGGGCGCGTTTGCACAGTGGTGAAGGAAGGGGGCGGGGTCTGAGGTGACATATGTGCAAACACGCCCTGTGGCGCGTTTTAAGTTGGGGAATTAATTCCTCTTCAATCCTGAGGGTCCCTGGGGGCCAACTAGCCCACCAGGTACCTCCAGTATGCGCCAGGGAGCTGCCTTGCAGAGAGGTGTTCAGAGGCCACGCCCCTTTTTACACCACTCTGCAACGTGTGTCTTGAAAGTTTCGGGGTGATTCGCCAAGCGGGGGCCGAGAAACAAGGGGGGTCCTAAAAAGCGTTTTCCCCATGTTATTTTCCATAGGAATCTTTAGACAAAGCTACAGCACGAACTGCTGAACTTAATTACACCAAATTTGGCAAAAAGGTAGGTCTTGGTTCAGAAAGAGTCCTTTTCATTAAATGGTGTAAATCCGTTCAGTAGTTTTTGAAATATTAAAGGAAAAAGAAAGGAAAAAGAAATATCGATATCTGGGCGGAGCCTAACCACACATGTCATCGTGAAATCTGATTGGCTGTCAGCACTTCATCCAGGAAATGCTGGCAGCCATCTTGGGACTAGGTTGAACCAGAGTCATAAGAAAACAGTTAAACAAAGATGAAAAACAGGAAAAGGGGGCAGGGTAGGAACACCCTGACCCCCTAGGCCTGCTCAGGGGGTCCAACAAGGACCCCCAGCCCAAAAACATTTTAAGAAACGTCCGAATTCGCGCTGGGTGCGTGCATCAGGAAGAAAAAAGAAAAAACAAGCAGTGGCATCGCCAATAGGTCTCGCCGTTGGGACCTTATAAGAGTTTAGCCAGAGATATTGGCAATGTTTCTGAGGTATGTTGTAGAGAGAGAGAGACCGACTGACTGAGAGAGAGACTGACTGACTGAGAGAGAGACTGACTGACAGAGAGAGACTGACTGACAGAGAGAGAGAGACTGACAGAGAGAAAGAGAGCCTGACTGAGAGAGAGAGACTGACTGAGAGAGAGACTGAACGACAGAGAGAGACTGACTAACAGAGAGACTGACTGACTGAGAGAGAGACTGACAGAGAGAGAGAGACTGACAGAGAGAGAGAGACTGACTGAGAGAGAGAGACTGACTGACTGAGAGAGAGAGAGACTGACTGACTGAGAGAGAGACTGACTGACAGAGAGAGACTGACAGAGAGAGAGAGACTGACAGACAGAGAGAGACTGACTGACTGAGAGAGAGATACTGACTGACTGAGGTAGAGAGAGACTGACTGACTGAGAGAGAAAGACTGACTGAAGAGGCTGACTGACTGAGAGAGACTGACTGACAGAGAGAGAGACTGACAGAGAGACTGACTGAGAGAGAGAGACTGACTGAGAGAGAGAGACTGACTGACAGAGAGACTGACTGACAGAGAGACTGACTGGCTGAGAGAGAGACTGACTGACAGAGAGACTGACTGACAGAGAGAGACTGACTGACAGACAGAGAGACTGACTGAGAGAGAGACTGACAGAGAGAGAGACTGACTGACTGAGAGAGACTGACTGACTGAGAGAGACTGACTGACTGAGAGAGAGACTAACTGACAGATAGATAGACTGACTGAGAGAGTGACTGACTGAGAGAAAGACTGACAGAGAGAGAGACTGACTTAGAGAGACTGACTGACTGAGAGACTGACTGACTGAGACTGACAGAGAGAGAGAGACTGACTGACAGAGAGACTGACTGAATGAGAGAGAGACTGACTGACAGAGAGAGACTGACTGAGAGCGAGAGAGACTGACTGAGAGAGAGAGACTGACTGAGAGAGAGAGACTGACTGAGAGAGACTGACTGACTGAGAGAGACTGACTGAGATAGACTGACTGAGAGAGACTGACAGAGAGAGAGACTGACTGACAGAGAGAGAGACTGACTGACTGAGACTGACAGAGAGAGAAAATGACTGACTGAGAGAGAGACTGACTGACTAAGAGAGAGACTGACTGACAGAGAGAGACTGACTGAGAGAGAGACTGAATGAGAGAGATACTGACTGACTGAGACTGACAGAGAGAGACTGACTGACAGAGCAAGAGACTGACTGAGAGAGAGACTGACTGACAGAGAGAGACTGACTGACTGAGAGAGAGACTGACTGACTGAGAGAGACTGACTGACTGAGAGAGAGACTGACTGACAGAGAGAGAGACTGACTGACTGAGAGAGAGACTGACTGACAGAGAGAGAGACTGACTGACTGAGAGAGACTGATTGACTGAGATAGACTTACTAAGAGAGATACTGACTAAGAGAGAGAGACTGACTGAGAGAGAGACTGACTGACTGAGAGAGAGACTGACTAACTGAGAGAGACTGACTGACTGAGAGACTGACTGACAGAGAGAGAGACTGACTGACTGAGAGAGAGAGAGACTGACTGAGAGAGAGAGACTGACTGACTGGGAGAGAGACAGACTGACAGAGAGAGAGACTGACTGACTGAGAGAGACTGGCTGACAGAGAGACTGACTGACAGAGAGAGAGAGAGAGACTGACAGAGAGAGAGACTGAGAGACTGACTGACAGAGAGAGAGAGAGAGACTGACTGAGAGAGAGAGACTGACTGAGAGAGAGACTGAACGACAGAGAGAGACTGACTAACAGAGAGACTGACTGACTGAGAGAGAGACTGACAGAGAGAGAGAGACTGACAGAGAGAGAGAGAGACTGACTGAGAGAGAGAGACTGACTGACTGAGAGAGAGAGAGACTGACTGACTGAGAGAGAGACTGACTGACAGAGAGAGACTGACAGAGAGAGAGAGACTGACAGACAGAGAGAGACTGACTGACTCAGAGAGAGATACTGACTGACTGAGAGAGAGACTGAATGACAGAGAGAGACTGACTAACAGAGAGACTGACTGACTGAGAGAGAGACTGACAGAGAGAGAGAGAGACTGACAGAGAGAGAGAGACTGACTGAGAGAGAGAGACTGACTGACTGAGAGAGAGAGAGACTGACTGACTGAGAGAGAGACTGACTGACAGAGAGAGACTGACAGAGAGAGAGAGACTGACAGACAGAGAGAGACTGACTGACTGAGAGAGAGATACTGACTGACTGAGGTAGAGAGAGACTGACTGACTGAGAGAGACTGACTGAGAGAGGCTGACTGACTGAGAGAGACTGACTGACAGAGAGAGTGACTGACAGAGAGACTGACTGACTGAGAGAGAGAGACTGACTGAGAGAGAGAGACTGACTGACAGAGAGACTGACTGACAGAGAGAGACTGACTGACAGAGAGAGAGACTGACTGAGAGAGAGACTGACAGAGAGAGACTGACTGACTGAGAGAGACTGACTGACTGAGAGAGAGACTGACTGACAGAGAGAGAGACTGACTGAGAGAGTGACTGACTGAGAGAAAGACTGACAGAGAGAGAGACTGACTTAGAGAGACTGACTGACTGAGAGACTGACTGACTGAGACTGACAGAGAGAGAGAGACTGACTGACAGAGAGACTGACTGAATGAGAGAGAGACTGACTGACAGAGAGAGACTGACTGAGAGAGACTGACTGAGAGCAACTGACTGAGAGAGACTGACTGACTGAGAGAGACTGACTGAGATAGACTGACTGAGAGAGACTGACAGAGAGAAGACTGACTGACAGAGAGAGAGAGACTGACTGACTGAGACTGACAGAGAGAGAAAATGACTGACTGAGAGAGAGACTGACTGACTAAGAGAGAGACTGACTGACAAAGAGAGACTGACTGAGAGAGAGACTGACTGAGAGAGAGACTGACTGACTGAGACTGACAGAGAGAGAGACTGACTGACAAAGCAAGAGACTGACTGAGAGAGAGACTGACTGACAGAGAGAGACTGACTGACTGAGAGAGAGACTGACTGACTGAGAGAGACTGACTGACTGAGAGAGAGACTGACTGACTGACAGAGAGACTGACTTACTGACTGAGAGAGAGACTGACTGACAGAGAGAGAGACTGACTGAGTGAGAGGGATTGACTGACTGAGAGAGAGACTGACTGACAGAGAGAGAGACTGACTGACTGAGAGAGAGACTGACTGACAGAGAGAGAGACTGGCTGACTGAAAGAGACTGACTGACTGAGAGAGACTGACTGACTGAGAGAGACTGACTAAGAGAGATACTGACTAAGAGAGAGAGACTGACTGAGAGAGAGACTGACTGACTGAGAGAGAGACTGACTGACTGAGAGAGACTGACTGACTGAGAGACTGGCTGACTGACTCAGAGAGACTGACTGACAGAGAGAGAGACTGACTGACAGAGAGAGAGACTGACTGACTGAGAGAGAGAGAGACTGACTGACTGAGAGAGACTGCCTGAGAGAGAGACTGACTGACTGAGAGAGAGACTGACTGACAGAGAGAGACTGACTGACTGAGAGAGAGACAGACTGACAGAGAGAGAGACTGACTGACTGAGAGAGACTGGCTGACAGAGAGACTGACTGACAGAGAGAGAGAGAGAGAGAGAGAGACTGACAGAGAGAGAGACTGAGAGACTGACTGACAGAGAGAGACTGACTGACAGAGAGACTGACAGAGAAAGAGAGGGAGAGAGAGACTGACAGAGAGATTGACAGAGAGACTGATTGACTGAGAGAGAGACTGACTGACAGAGAGAGACTAACTGACAGAGAGACTGACTGAGAGAGAGAGAGACTGACAGAGAGAGAGAGAGACTGACAGAGAGAGAGAGAGAGACTGACTGACAGAGAGAGACTGACAGAGAGAGAGAGACTGACAGAGAGAGAGAGAGACTGACTGACTGAGAGAGTCTGACTGACTGAGAGAGACTGACTGACTGAGAGAGAGACTGACTGACAGAGAGAGACTGACTGACAGAGAGACTGACTGACTGAGAGAGACTGACTGACTGAGAGAGAGACTGACTGACAGAGAGAGACTGACTGACGAAGAGAGAGAGACTGACTGACCGAGAGAGTGACTGACTGACTGACAGAGAGACTGACTGAGAGAGAGACTGACTGACAGAGAGAGACTGACTGACAGAGAGAGAGACTGACTGAGAGAGACTGACAGAGAGAGACTGACTGACTGAGAGAGACTGACTGACTGAGAGAGAGACTGACTGACAGAGAGAGAGACTGACTGAGAGAGTGACTGACTGAGAGAAAGACTGACACAGAGAGAGACTGACTTAGAGAGACTGACTGACTGAGAGACTGACTGACTGAGACTGACAGAGAGAGAGAGACTGACTGACAGAGAGACTGACTGAATGAGAGAGAGACTGACTGACAGAGAGAGACTGACTGAGAGCGAGAGAGACTGACTGAGAGAGAGAGACTGACTGAGAGAGACTGACTGACTGAGAGAGACTGACTGAGATAGACTGACTGAGAGAGACTGACAGAGAGAGAGACTGACTGACAGAGAGAGAGACTGACTGACTGAGACTGACAGAGAGAGAAAATGACTGACTGAGAGAGAGACTGACTGACTAAGAGAGAGACTGACTGACAAAGAGAGCCTGACTGAGAGAGAGACTGACTGAGAGAGAGACTGACTGACTGAGACTGACAGAGAGAGAGACTGACTGACAAAGCAAGAGACTGACTGAGAGAGAGACTGACTGACAGAGAGAGACTGACTGACTGAGAGAGAGACTGACTGACTGAGAGAGACTGACTGACTGAGAGCGAGACTGACTGACTGACAGAGAGACTGACTGACTGACTGAGAGAGAGACTGACTGACAGAGAGAGAGACTGACTGAGAGAGACTGACTGAGTGAGAGGGATTGACTGACTGAGAGAGAGACTGACTGACAGAGAGAGAGAGACTGACTGACTGAGAGAGAGACTGACTGACTGAAGAGAGACTGACTGACTGAAAGAGACTGACTGACTGAGAGAGACTGACTGACTGAGAGAGACTGACTAAGAGAGATACTGACTAAGAGAGAGAGACTGACTGAGAGAGAGACTGACTGACTGAGAGAGAGACTGACTGACTGAGAGAGACTGACTGACTGAGAGACTGGCTGACTGACTCAGAGAGACTGACTGACAGAGAGAGAGACTGACTGACAGAGAGAGAGACTGACTGACTGAGAGAGAGAGAGACTGACTGACTGAGAGAGACTGACTGAGAGAGAGACTGACTGACTGAGAGAGAGACTGACTGAGAGAGAGAGACTGACTGACTGAGAGAGAGACAGACTGACAGAGAGAGAGACTGACTGACTGAGAGAGACTGGCTGACAGAGAGACTGACTGACAGAGAGAGAGAGAGAGACTGACAGAGAGAGAGACTGAGAGACTGACTGACAGAGAGAGACTGACTGACAGAGAGACTGACAGAGAAAGAGAGGGAGAGAGAGACTGACAGAGAGATTGACAGAGAGACTGATTGACTGAGAGAGAGACTGACTGACAGAGAGTGACTAACTGACAGAGAGACTGACTGAGAGAGAGAGAGACTGACAGAGAGAGAGAGACTGACTGACAGAGAGAGAGAGACTGACTGACAGAGAGAGACTGACAGAGAGAGAGAGACTGACAGAGAGAGAGAGAGACTGACTGACTGAGAGAGTCTGACTGACTGAGAGAGACTGACTGACTGAGAGAGAGACTGACTGACAGAGAGACTGACTGACAGAGAGACTGACTGACTGAGAGAGACTGACTGAGAGAGAGACTGACTGACAGAGAGAGACTGACTGACGAAGAGAGAGAGACTGACTGACCGAGAGAGTGACTGACTGACTGACAGAGAGACTGACTGACTGAGAGAGAGACTGACTGACAGAGAGACACTGACAGAGAGAGAGAGAGACTGACTGACTGACAGAGCGACTGCCTGACTGACAGAGAGACTGACTGAGAGAGAGACTGACTGACAGAGAGACACTGACTGAGAGAGAGGGAGACTGACTGACAGAGAGAGACTGACTGAGAGAGAGAGAGAGACTGACTGACAGAGAGAGACTGACTGACAGAGAGAGAGACTGACTGACTGAGAGAGACTGACTGACTGAGAGAGACTGACAGAGAGAGAGAGAAAATGACTGACAGAGAGAGACTGACTGACTGAGAGAGAGACTGGCTGACAGAGAGAGACTGACTGACAGAGACTGACTGACAGAGACTGACTGACAGAGAGAGAGACTGAGAGAGAGACTGACTGACTAAGACTGACAGAGAGAGAGAGAGACTGACTGACAGAGAGAGAGACTGACTGACTGAGAGAGAGACTGACTGACAGAGAGAGAATGACTGACAGAGACTGACTGACTGAGAGAGAGACTGATTGACAGAGAGAGACTGACTGAGAGAGACTGACTGACTGAGAGAGAGACTGACTGACTAAGAGAGACTGACTGAGAGAGACTGACTGAGAGAGACTGACTGAGTGAGAGAGACTGACTGAGTGAGAGAGAGACTGACTGACTGAAAGAGAGACTGACTGAGAGAGACTGACTGACTGAGAGAGACTGACTGAGAGAGAGACTGACTGACAGAGAGAGAGACTTACTGACAGAGAGAGAGACTGACTGACTGAGAGAGACTGACTGACAGAGAGAGAGACTGACTGACTCAGAGAGACTGACTGACTGAGAGAGAGACTGACTGACTGAGAGAGAGACTGACTGACTGAGAGAGAGACTGACTGACAGAGAGAGAGACTGACTGACTGAGAGAGAGACTGACTGACAGAGAGAGACTGACTGACTGAGAGAGAGACTGACTGACTGAGAGAGAGACTGACTGACAAAGAGAGATACTGACTGACTGAGAGAAATACTGACTGACTGAAAGAGAGAGAGGAAATCCTGCTCTCGCTACAATGAAGCAAAGCAGGATTGCATGTCAGCAGCTCCCCTTGCTCAGAAGCAATGCCGGCTCCCGCAGGAGGCGGGCAGGCGGCAGGACCGTGGGGGCATTGGGGCTCCCCTCACGGTCCCCAACACAAAGGGCTGGCCCCGGGGATGGGGTCCCCGGGGCCAGAAGTGGCCCAGAAGGGAGGCCACGCGGCCCCCCTTCAATATTAAAATTTAAAAACAAAAATTAATAAAGAGGCACAGCCCCGGGAGATGGGGTCCTCGGGGCCAATAGAGGCCTAAGGAGGGGGGCCACGCAGCCCCCCTCCTTAAAAAATAAAAAACAAACAAAAAAAATGTGGCCATGCTCCGGGGATGGGGTCCCTGGGCCAAAATTGGCCTCGGTAGGGGGCTGCACGTCCCCTTCCTGTTTTTTTTTAAATGTAAAAAAGAGCAGGCCCTGGGGATGGGGTCCCCAGGGCCCCAAATAATGTAAAGAAGGGGGGCCACACAGCCCCCCTTGTAAAAAAAAAAGAAAAAGCCGGCATCGCGCGGGAGGCCCTGCCCCCTCCCTGCAGCACTCAGCAAACGCGCCCCCTGGCATGTTGTAAGTTGGGGAATTAATTCCCCTTGAATACTGAGGGTCCCTGGGGGCCAACTAGCCCACCAGGCACCTCCAGTATGCGCCACAGAGCGGTGTTGCAGAGAGGTGTTCCTAGGCCATGCCCCTTTTTACACCTCTCTGCAACGCAGCCCTGCGGCGCTTACTGGAGGTAGCTGGTGGGCTAGTTGGCCCCCAGTGACCCCAGTATTGAAAGGGAATTAATTCCCCAACTTAAAACGCGCCACAGAGCACGTTTGCAGAGTGTTGCTGGGAGGGGACGGGGCCTCCGGCACGATCGCGTTTTTTTTTTTTTTTAGTAGGGGGGCTGTGTGGCCCCCTTCTTTTCTCTTTTGGGCCCTGGGGACCCCATCCCCAGGGCCTGACCCCTTTTAAAAATAAATAAATAATCTGAACGGGAAGGGGCTGCGTGGCCCCTCCCGTGGCCAATTCCGGCCCGGGGACCCCATCCCCCGGGGCATGGCCAAATATATAATTTTTTTTATGGAGGGGGGCTGCGTGGCCCCCCTACTGAGGCCTCTATTGGCCCCGGGGACCCCATCCCCCGGGGCAGGCCTTTATTTTTTTGTTTTTTAATTTTTGGGGAGGGGGCCCGCATGGCTGTCAGAAATCAAGCCACCTGTCTAGTGCTAGGGGTAGGATTATGAGGACGCATGTAAAAGAAAGAACATTAAGAAGTCTAGAATTTAGAGATGACCCCTTACTCCACGAGAGGCAATCGGGAAGTGGACATTTTGCTACGGTCCCTAGGGCACGTAAAACAACGTAACCAGAAGAAGCCGACGCTTGGCTAACTGCTATGCTCCCGTGATCCCTGGCGTCCGTGGCTGCTCTTTGAAATCGGAATCCGACTTCGTGTCAAGATTGTTAGACCTGTCCCCACCTGGAGCCGTGAGTTATTTGTGCTAACACTCGCGCTCCCAGCCCTGCGAGCCCTTGTCTTTTGGTCCCGTCCTTTCCCTCCATGTCTTGATCCCGCTACACTCTGGTGTAGCATACCCTTCGTTGTTGTGCTCAGCGGTTCACGCACCTTCGTGAACTCCTCTCCCGCCCCAATGTTCCCTTCAGTGGTTAGAGGTCTTTGGTCTGGTTAAATTATGTACCGTTGTGCATATGATTGAGCTCTCAGACCTTCCTGCTACGCTCATCTTCCAAGCAAACTCCCTCACTCCTATTTTTTGTATTGAACACCTGACTTGGAGATTTCTTAACTCGTGTCAGTTATCGGTCAGTTTCAATTGGACTTTAAACTTTATTAAACTGACAAGAATTACTTTAAGTTCCATTTGGAGAAGCTTTTATTTGGACTGGCGTTGTTATGGATGTTTGGCTTTAATTGTGACAGCGCACTAATAAGGAGTGACGACAACTCCTTCCTTAAAAAACCCTTGATTTCGCCTGGTACACTTGCTGGCTGGTAAGTGGGTGTACTCTTGTTTCTTGACTTGTTTACGTGCATTCTCATAAAATACATTAATACCTTATATGCCATCCTAATCTGCTTTATATTTATCTTGCAGCTCCTTGAGTCTGTTGACGAGCCTCCGGGGGTGTCCTGTACCACCTAGAGGGGAAGAGTGGGGTTCACTCTGTATTAATTCTCCTCACCTTTTGGGGGCAGTAGTCTGTGACGGGCGTGTATATTCATTCCGCTAGACTCTGCCTTCGGGGGTGTGGGGACGTTATCTTCGCTCCTGTGGAACTCCTGACACACTCACCAAAACCAACAAGGGTGTGACGCAACAGATAGCCAAGCCCACGAATTGTGTTCCACCTGAGCGAAGATGAACTTTGAGGGCGATAGGTCTCCCTTAGATGCTGACTTAAGTAGTCCCTCGATGGCAGACCTTACAGCAGCATTAGTAGACCTCCAGACAGAAGTGGGGAGATTAAGATCTGAGAACCAACACCTCCATGCAGAAGTAGATCAGATGAAGGCCCAGAATTCTTTAGATAGTAGAAACCCAGGAACCACTCCCAAGAGTAAGAAGAGTTATATCCAGCCTGCCCGTTTCTCAGTACCATCCCATAGTATTGGGGCTTCCACGAAAGAAGAAGGTACCATTCCTCCGGTACATTTCACGGTACATACCCCTAGTCCGGTCCCCTTAGCAATGCCTGAGAGGTTCAACGGTGATAGCTCCAAATATAGTATTTTTATGAATCAGTGTCACCTACAATTTTTATGTAAAGCTGCGGCCTTCCCGGATGATGCAGCCAAGGTGGCCTTTGTCATTTCTTATCTAGTTGGTAACGCAGCAGATTGGGCTGTCCCTCTAGTAGAGAACAATGATCCCCTGTTGTATGATTTTTCTCAATTCCAAGATAAGATGCGAAGTCTTTTCTCCAAACACACCTTCATGCAAGCCAGTGACAATGCTCTCTTAAGCTTAAAACAAGGGCCTAGAGATCTACTTTCCTACATTACCAGCTTCAATAGATTAGTAGCCGAAACACATTGGCCAGAAGAAAAGAGAACATCTCTTTTTTATAGGGGTCTGGGGGACGAGCTTAAAGATCTGCTATCCCAAATAGTGGATCCTCCAGAAGACTGCCCTGCATTTATCGACTTAGTGGTCAAATTGGATCATCGACTAAGCGAGAGAAAGGGAGAGAAGAATCGGGGTGTTCCTTCTAGACTTCTGGTGGTCCGCTCTGAGAAAAGAGAGACCAAAGACAACAAAGACACATGTGAACCTATGCAGATTGGGGGAATAAGAGGACCTCTATCAACAGAAGAAAAAGACAAGAGGAGAAAAAATAATCTTTGTCTCTATTGCGGGAAGGGAGGTCATTATGCGAGAGAGTGCCTAGTAAAGCCTCATGTGTCTACGAAGAGCTATGCCAACAGCAGATCTGGGGCTGCCTTGTCGGGAAACTAGATCACTTGGAGAAATACGAGGCCCGTTCTTCAAGTGTTATGAATACTAAGGTCTCCAAAACCAGGGCAATTAGCGACTCTCCTCTACCCAAACATTTCACCTTATCCGTCACATTGGTTATCTCATTACAAAACAGAAAACATCTGTCAATCCTCCTAGATTCCGGTGCCACAGGGAACTTCCTTGACATCCAACTGGCTCAGGCACTAGGAATACAATTTGTGCAGAAAGCTCGACCTGAACCGGTGCGAGCAGTCGACGGCACAGAACTGTCCTCAGGGTTAATCACATATCAAACACCTCCTTTGATTATGGTTTGTAGTAATGGGCACTCGGAATCACTTGTCTTTGACCTCATTGATACACCTACCTTCGGTGCAATATTAGGCGTACCTTGGTTGCAAAAACATAACCCGCTCATTGATTGGGTGTCTCGGACAGTGACGTTGAGATCCCAACAATGCATACTGCATTGTTATAAGGACACGAGTGAATGGATCCAACCAGTATGTTGTGCCTTGAACACGACGACCGACGCGCCTCACCTTCCTTCCTGCTATTACGACTTTATGGAAGTATTCGATGAAGCAAAGGCCACAGCACTCCCGCCTCATCGCAGCTATGATTGCCGGATTGACCTTAGCCCGGGAGCCGACTCACCGGTTAGTCGTGTGTATGCACTGACCGCACCTGAAACTGAATATTTAAGAAAATATTTGGACGAGATGTTGGCAAAAGGATTTATTAGACACTCCAGCTCTCCGGTCTCCTCGCCTCTATTCTTCATTCCCAAGAGAGAAGGTGGATACGCGCTTGTCTGGATTATCGCGCTCTTAATAAAGTGACTGTGAAGAACAAATATCCCCTTCCTCTCATTTCTGTACTACTGGATCAAGTACGAGGAGCGAAAATATTCACCAAGATTGACCTGAGAGGAGCTTATCATCTGATCAGAGTTAAAGAAGGAGATGAATGGAAAACGGCGTTTCGCACTAAATTCGGTCTCTTTGAATACTGCGTGATGCCGTTCGGCCTTTGCAATGCCCCTGCGGCATTTCAGTTCTTTGTGAATGAAATACTCCGTGAATACCTGGATATTTTCGTCATTGTGTATATAGACGATATTTTAATATACTCCAAAACTGAACAGGAACATGTGGGGCATGTAAAGAAAATACTACAGAAACTGAAAGAGAACCACTTGTTTGCTAAGCTAGACAAAAGCTTCTTTCATACCACCCAGGTAGACTTTCTTGGTTTTGTAATCACTCCACAAGGAGTTCACATGGATCCGAAGAAGATAAAGACGATAGTGAACTGGCCTAGTCCCCATACCGTAAAAGAAGTACAATCTTTTATTGGATTCGCAAACTTTTATCGACGGTTTATAGATCATTTTTCTGATCTATTGGCACCCATCACCAAACTCCTCCGCAAGGGTGTACCATTTGTTTGGTCTGAAGAAGCTGAACGATCGTTCACAACGCTGAAAGAAAGATTCACCTCAGCGCCTATCATCAAACACGCTGACAACACCCTCCCTTTCTTTGTAGAAGCTGATGCGTCACAACACGCCGTGGGAGGGGTTTTATCCCAAAGAGATCCGGAAACTGGAAGAATACATCCCGTGGCTTACTTTCGAAAACCCTGTTACCAGCAGAACAAAATTATACTATTGGAGAACGGGAACTACTGGCAATCAAGCTGGCATTCCAAGAGTGGAGGCATTTCTTGCTGGGTTCTCCTCATCTCATCACCATTTACTCCGACCACAGAAACCTACAATTTTTTAGATCTGCTCGAGCCCTCACCCCCCGACAAATGAGATGGGTCTCGTTTTTTAGCGAGTACGATTTTCTGATCACTTATCGGCCTGGACCCCAACATGGCAAAGCAGATGCCTTATCTAGATTAGGTTCTGATACAAAGGCTGGTCCTGATATTCCTCCTCCTATAATACCCAGCGATAAAATCATTGGATTAGGGGATGTCAGAAGCACTCCAGCGGAGACATTCTTGAATAAACTGATGGATGCCTGTTCAACTATTCCTCTATCCCAGTGGAAACAGAATCCTGCGAATCATGTTAATCAGGGGTTATATTATCATGAAAACAAATTATACGTACCTACTCCTTTGTTGCAGCTTCAAGTCATGAAATGGTGCCATAACAGTGCTCTTGCTGGACATCCAGGAGGTGATAAAACACTACAGACCTGCCTTAGATGGTTTTGGTGGGAGGGGATGAGTAAAGAGGTAACCGCCTTTGTCAAGGCTTGCACTGTTTGTGCGAGACAAAAATCTCTACATAGTCCTCCTGCCGGTTTACTAAGACCCACGTCTATTCCCCCTGCACCCTGGCATTCAATCAGCATGGACTTTATTTCAGATCTCCCTCGCAGTCAAGGGCACAACACAATATTCGTTGTAGTAGACATGCTGTCAAAGATGGCCCATTTCATCCCTTTGAAAAACTACCCACGTCTAGCGAACTAGTACAGGTGTTCCTTAGCCATATAGTGCGCTTACACGGACTTCCTTCTATTATAATTTCTGACAGAGGTTCACAGTTTGTGTCGAGATTCTGGAAAGGAATGTGTACTGCTTTAGGGATCGATCATAGATTGTCCACCTCATACCACCCTCAGACTGATGGGCAAACAGAGCGTACCAACCAAACATTAGAACAGTACTTGCGTTGTCTTCTAACCACCATAACCAGTGAATGGGTGCAAGCGCATCCTCTAGCTGAGTTTGCATATAACAACACTACACACTCCTCTACTGGTTTCTCACCCTTTTACTTTTCTAATGCACATCACCCTCGTTTTCTTCCTTGTATATTACCTCCTGTACTGAACGATATCCCTGCAGTCAAAGAGCACCATAATTCTCTTCTGGCCACATGGGAAGTCGCAAAAAAAGAATTGCAAAGAGCCAAAGAAGCCATGAAAGAACAGGCGGATAAACATCGTAGCCTGGAACCCAACTATGCGACAGGAGAAAAAGTCTGGTTATCAACCAAAAACCTACGCTTAGAGGGCCCTAGAAAGTTACAGCCTCGCTTTATAGGACCGTATACAGTGCAGAAAGTACTAACACCCGTCACCATAAGATTAGAACTTCCCCTGAAATGAAGATTCACCCCGTATTCCATAGCTCCTTGATAAAAAAGTACACTCCCCCTAGAACCAGAAGCACCCCTCCTCCTGTACTGGCGAATGGGGAAAAAGAATATGAAGTAAACCGTATTGTAGATTCTCGAAGATACAGGGGAAAGCTACAGTATCTCATTGACTGGGTAGGATACTCCCCTGAGGATCGGTCCTGGGAACCTGCTGATCATGTTCATGCCCCTTTCTTAGTGCGCAGGTTTCATGCCCTTCATCCTTCCAAACCTCGCCCTGTAGTTAGACCTTTGGGTGGGAGAACTGTCAGAAATCAAGCCACCTGTCTAGTGCTAGGGGTAGGATTATGAGGACGCACGTAAAAAGAAAGAACATTAAGAAGTCTAGAATTTAGAGATGACCCCTTACTCCACGAGAGGCAATCGGGAAGTGGACATTTTGCTACGGTCCCTAGGGCACGTAAAACAACGTAACCAGAAGAAGCCGACGCTTGGCTAACTGCTATGCTCCCGTGATCCCTGGCGTCCGTGGCTGCTCTTTGAAATCGGAATCCGACTTCGTGTCAAGATTGTTAGACCTGTCCCCACCTGGAGCCGTGAGTTATTTGTGCTAACACTCGCGCTCCCAGCCCTGCGAGCCCTTGTCTTTTGGTCCCGTCTTTTCCCTCCCTGTCTTGATCCCGCTACACTCTGGTGTAGCATACCCTTCGTTGTTGTGCTCAGCGGTTCACGCACCTTCGTGAACTCCTCTCCCGCCCCAATGTTCCCTTCAGTGGTTAGAGGTCTTTGGTCTGGTTAAATTATGTACCGTTGTGCATATGATTGAGCTCTCAGACCTTCCTGCTACGCTCATCTTCCAAGCAAACTCCCTCACTCCTATTTTTTGTATTGAACACCTGACTTGGAGATTTCTTAACTCATGTCAGTTATCGGTCAGTTTCAATTGGACTTTAAACTTTATTAAACTGACAAGAATTACTTTAAGTTCCATTTGGAGAAGCTTTTATTTGGTCTGGCGTTGTTATGGATGTTTGGCTTTAATTGTGACAGCGCACTAATAAGGAGTGACGACAACTCCTTCCTTAAAAAACCCTTGATTTCGCCTGGTACACTTGCTGGTTGGTAAGTGGGTGTACTCTTGTTTCTTGACTTGTTTACGTGCATTCTCATAAAATACATTAATACCTTATATGCCATCCTAATCTGCTTTATATTTATCTTGCAGCTCCTTGAGTCTATTGACGAGCCTCCGGGGGTGTCCTGTACCACCTAGAGGGGAAGAGTGGGGTTCACTCTGTATTAATTCTCCTCACCTTTTGGGGGCAGTAGTCTGTGACGGGCGTGTATATTCATTCCGCTAGACTCTGCCTTCGGGGGTGTGGGTACGTTATCTTCGCTCCTGTGGAACTCCTGACACACTCACCAAAACCAACAAGGGTG